>JAYKKT010000092.1:10222500-10695000 GCA_036023115.1 Brasenia schreberi | reverse complement strand
GGTGCATCCTCTCGAAAAGTATACATGCATATGTAGGGAAAAAGCATATATTTCAAGGTACGTCTGCTTGTCTAAGGTAAACGAGACCCAATAAATTTGTCTTGAGGCAGTAGATGTGTGTGTGGGGGGGGAGGGGTCTGCCTTTATTTGTAGATGCCCTCACAGGGGTCTACTTTGCTACGATTGAATAAAATCTAATAACCCATTAATGGAAGGAAAGAGGGGGGGACGAGAAGAAAGAGAGTGAGAGAAAGGAAAATAGAAAGAAATGTTAGAGAAGAAGACCCTTTCTTTTGTCCACATGGAGGAGAAGAGAAGAGGAAGAGGGAGAGGAGCGGGAGAGAGGAAGAGGAAGACCTTACTTGTGACGATGATGACAGTCAGAGTGAATAATGTTGGTAGTAAGAGAAACCACGAAAGAAAAGAGAGATAAAAGAGAAGAGTGTGTGCAATGGATGTCCGAGGATAAAAAGGAGTGTTTAACATTGAATCAAATAAGTACAATATACAATCTCATTAACACGTTTTGGTCTTTATGAATACATTCCCTTCTAATCTTTTACGACTAGCCATACTTGATGAGAGAGGAAGTTCAAATAAATGTTACTAATAGAAAATAAATATAAGATAAGTAGAAAGAAAAGAAAGAACTACGTAACAACATATACGTTTGGGCACATATGTCTCAAAAAAGTATACATGCTCAAGAACATCTTCTTTGCAGAAGCATATGCTTCGGGATGCATCTCTCTCGAAAAGTATACATGCATATGTATGCATATGTAGGGGAAAAGCATATGTTTCAAGGCTCGTCTACTTGTCTAAGGTAAACGTGCTGTCTTGAGGCATTGACGTGTGGGTGGGGGGTTCTGCCTTTATTTGTAGATGCCCTCACAGGGGTCTACTTTGCTACGATTGAATAAAATCTAATAGCCCATTAATGGAGGGAAAGAGGGGGGGATGAGAAGAAAGAGAGTGAGAGAAAGGAAAATTGAAAGAGATGTTAGAGAAGAAGACCCTTTCTTTTGTCCACATGGAGGAGAAGAGAAGAGGAAGAGGGAGAGAAGCGGGAGAGAGGAAGAGGAATACCTTACTTGTGACGATGATGGTGACGAGAGAAACCATAGAAGAAAAGAGAGATAAAAGAGAGAGTGTGTGTGCAATGGATGTCCGAGGGTAAAAAGGAGTGTCCCAATAACAACACACAATACTTTTCTTAGGGTCTATAAACCTCCGGCATCCAGCATCTCACAAGGAACCCAATCGATCATGTTCTAGCTGGGTCAGGCTATTGTGAGGGCTAAAGCTCTCCCTATGCTATTGATTTTCTCGTTCGCCAGATTCAAACTCGGGACCTTGCTTAAGGGGAACATGTACCGAACCAACCAAGTGTTGGTTATTAATACAACACTATATGTATGTATATATCCCAGATGATAACTCCATGTTCACAACCACATTGATTCAAATGCTTCGTATTTCCGCCGCAACCATGTGACCATCTTTTGCAACTGACAGTAAAGCGAGTAGAAATATCATAACCAACCAAACAGTGTAACCCGTTGGTTTAACGAAGAAAACGTCCATTCGTTTGCCAATGAAGCAAGCCCATGGTTGTGGCCTTGTACCAAGGGCTGCTCCCTCTACTTGGGTCTCGCTTCCGACGGATCTGACCCATTTGGGTATGGAGCTGGACTTTCATCAGTCACCATCCTCACTGTTCGCGTCAGAAACTCTTGCGGTTCACTACCTAAAAACTCTTGGGTTTGGCTATTTCGTGTTTCATGTCGTGTCAGAAGCAGTTCAATCTTGCATCACTTTGGACACACTGACACAAACTTTTCAGGTTATGTTCACGTTTGGATTTGTGCTAGGTGTTGCATTGCCAGCGATTTTGTAACTTTTGTGTTATTTAAATTCGTGTTTGTGTTAAAAACAGATTATACTCCAGAACCTGTTTTGCTACTTGGGTAGAAAACGAGAACACTTTTTTAGGTCGGGTTCGTGTCTATATTGTCAGCACCCACAAAACACTGGAATTTATTTTCAGTCTCGATAAAATCACAACATGCAACGTATGACTAATTTCTATTGTTTACTTGTTAAAAACAGTCAGAATCACGCCGAATAAAAATTAATGAAGGAAGAAAAGGCTGGCACTCGCAACTCCATACAACCAAAGCTGCCTGGTTTTGTTCTCCCTTCTTTAGAGAGAGAGAGAGAGAGAGAGAGAGAGAGAGAGGGTCGATGGCTCAGATCATACCGGCGAGGTCGATCCACGGCCGTCCGTTCTTCCCTGCCGTCTCGTCTTCTTCCAAATCCGTTCTTACACGAAACGTAACGGAGAAGTTCGTCTTTCCGGCGAACGTTGTCGCAGGGAAGCGCCGGAGGACCGCGGTGAGGGCGACGACCCTCAGAACGAAGCCCTCAGAACCCGATGTTCTTCCCCTCGTCCAACCAAGATTCCTTCAGATGGTCTCTCTCTCTCTCTCTCTGCTTTGCGTTCCTTGTCTCTGTTTGGGTTTCTTCATTTCATTTTGCTTCCTTAACAAGAGTGGCTCTGCCTCTTGCCATGGCACAAGCAAGATTGTTCATCTAAGTCTCTTTTTTCAAATATGTCAGGACTCTATCCTAGATTCTGCCATTAACAATTAATGAATCAATTTTCGTTCTTCGTTGTCTTGGATCGAACTAATTGAGGGTGGTAACGGCTCCACCAAGAGGTGCTACAGGCATTTACATAGTAAGAGAGAGCTTTGTGTCTAACAGGGTTCCATTCTTGTGATAGCGACTGTGTTTATACCAAAACCACAGTATAGACCTGCTGTGAGTACGCCAGCCTTGGAGTTAGAAATGGCCGACATGGAAATGTCTCGGTAGCTCCAAAAGGAATCAAACTAGTCCAGGAACTGGCTCGAAAAAGGGGTCCATCTTATAGAATCAAAACCGCAGCCGGCGGTTTGGTCCATCTAATGAAACCGTATTTTAATTTTAATTTTGTAAATGATTTTTCCAGTTCAGGACGGTTTTGGATTCAAAACCAGAATTGAACCACCCCGGTCCCAGCCATGTCTATGTGGAGTTTTATGTCGTGTTTCCCGCAAATTGAAAATTAAAAGACGAGCCGATGTCCTAACTTGAAAAAGTAAAAAGTAAATTAATGAACTGCTTGGTGACATAAAAGCGCGAGTGACCTTTGCTTTTGAAAAAGTAAAGCAAAAGGATTGGTGTATGTGAGGGATGGAAGTGAAAGAGCTCGACGACTAAGGTTAAGCTATCATAACTAGGGGCTCTTTAGTTCCAATTACATGAGGTTTCCACCAGCTTCTCGATATTATGAGAAGAAGGCCTATCGGGGTGCCAATTTGGGCGGGAGGCCATTCATGTATAAGGGCAAGTTATGGCGAGGACCATACATGCCTTCCTTTCTCAAGCCAATGGTTGCGGCATATACTCTATTCGCCTACTTATACTCTCTCCATATATATATATATATATAAGATAGTGGTACATGCTCAATCCCATCCATGTTCACACTCAGTATCTTCAACGTCCTATCAATATGATCAATAACATATATATCAATTTAAAAAGTGAAATGTATCACTATACTTTTCATATTTCATATTTAATGTAAAATGATATATTTTACTTTTTAAATTCAAATCTCAATCGTGGATCGTATCGATTGAAAAGTAGGGATGTTTGAGTGGATTTAAGCATTAATGAAAGCACAAACCATTATCTCTTTATATATATAAAAGGAAGGTGGCTTGTATGAACACTTGATTAAAATGCTGAGGCTCGCTGCAATTAATGCATTGGAGCCCAATATTTTACATTTTAGGTAGTTATAGTACCATACCCATTTGGTATAAGCCACATTTCATTATATTATATTATATTATATATATATATATATATATATATATATATATAGAGAGAGAGAGAGAGAGAGAGAGAGAGAGAGAGTTGGAATTGATAGACTCTTTTATATGGTAGACCATTCACGTTGAAACCATCCGTTTGGAGGGATGGATGATCTACTACAACTACAACTAAGCCTTTTCCCATACTAGACGGGGTCGGCTACATGGATTCTTTGTTTCCACAGATCCCTATCGTGTGCCATGTTAGTAGTTAACTCACAATAAGCTAGATCATTCTTTATTGTTTCTTTCCAACACTTTTGTGGTCGTCCTCTAGCTCTTTTAATACTTTCCAAATTTAGTTTTTCATACCTTCTTACAGGTTTTTCCTTTGATCTTCTTTCTATATGCCCAAACTATCTTAAACGATATTCTCTCATTTTATCCTCTATTGGTGTCACTCCTAATTTGTTTCTAATAACCTCATTATATATACGGTCTTTTCTTGTATGACCACTCATCCATCTAAACATCTTCATTTCTGTCACGGACATCTTTTGTACATGTTGATGATTAACTGCCCAACACTCATAACCATAAAACATGGTAGGCCTAATTGTTGCTCTATAATATTTACTTTTTAACTTAATGGTATCTTTTTATCACAAAGAATACCAGATGCTCCTCTCCATTTTAACTAACGAGCATTAATTCTACGCATAACATCTCCATCAATTCTTCCATCACTCTGAAATATTAACCCTATGTATTTAAAACCTTCATTTTGGGAGATGCAATATGTGCTAATTTTAATTTCTATATCCTCTGAGGTAACCAAATGATCAAACTTGCATTCCATATATTATGTCTTTGTTCTACTAAGTCGGAGACCCTTGCTTTCTAATGTTTCTCTCCATAGTTCTAATTTTCTATTAACTTTTTCCTTGGACTCCTCCACTAATACAATGTCATCTGCAAATAACATACACCAAGGTACTTCATCTTGAATATATTTTGTTAACTCATCAATCACCATTATAAATAAGTATGGATTTAAAGTTGATCCTTGATGTAACCCAATATTAATTTCAAAGAAGTCCGTCATTCCTTCATGAGTCCTCACATATGTTTTTGCACCATCGTACATGTCTCTTATAAGGTTAATATATATCAATGGGATACCTCTTTTTTCAAAAAGTTCTCCAAAGAACCTCCCTCGGTACCCTATCATAAGCTTTTTCTAGATCAATAAATATCATGTGAAGGTCTTTCTATAGGAATATTATCTGGTCCTACCGATTTACCACCCTTCATATGTTTAAGAGCCTCTTTGACTTCATTCTTTTGAATACGTCGGTAGAAATTGTGATTTATATACTTTTCTGACTTTGCTAAATCTCCTAAACTAATACTAACATCTTTATTTTCATTAAAAAAGTTATAAAAATAGTTTTTTCATCTATTTCTTATATCATCATTTGCCACTAGAATTTTTTCATCATCATCTTTTATGCATCTAACATAATTAAGATCTTTAGTTTTCTTATCTCTAGCCCTAACTATCCTAAAAATATCTCTTTTGAGTTGAGTTTTTTTATATAAGTCCTCCCAAATCTTAGCTTTTGCTTCACTAACGGCCTTTTTCGCTTCTTTCTTTGCTTTCTTATAAGCTTCTAAAGTTTCACTAGTTTTCTTAGCATATAATTTGTAACATGCCCTCTTTGCCTTATTTTATTTTGTACTACTTCACTCCACCACCAAGCTTCTTTTTATACCGGTACACCTCTCTTAGATACACCTAACACATCTTTCGCCACTTTCCTAATATGTATGATCTAAGTTTCAAAAATGAAAGTTAAAAATAAGTACATGTACTTTTTGCTTTGGAATGTAGATGAGAATCTTGACAAGAATGGTTGAGATCTGTCCCGATATGCTAGCATATGCGTGTGAATGAATGTATATATGTATGTGTTGCATTGTGAATTGCGAGTCTCGTGGCAATGCATTAGACAAAATAACCAGGAAGAAGTTGGACTCTTCTCATATATCACATGGACTGCTGTTCTAAAGAGGAAAAAGAATACGGTGCTGCTTCAAATGAGAAGCACTGACATCTCCATTGGAACGAGAAGGTAGTTAGGTCACTCCTACTCCATCCAACGTGGTCCAGGTCAGACCCAACCCAATGTTTCGTTAAAAGTCACCGATTCTCTTCCCTTTCCTTCCTTCTTCTCAATCTCCATCACGTGCTTCCCAACTATACCCTGCAACACACGTAGTGGGAACCCCTCCTGACCCCATTCATCGCTTTAGTTTTTCATCAGTGTGAACCAGAAACTTCCACGACGATCCCCAAATCGAATCAAGTGGATCCAACCGCAGCCCCGAAAAATATCGAGTCAAGTGGACCCAATTGGAAGCGCCGCCAGCAGCCGAGTGTGTGGCATCTGAAGGGCAAAGATAACAGGTTCGATCGCATTACGACCAGCATTTGTCATGGATGAAGAGTTTATGATGTAATTATCCTAAAGGGCAGTTTCTGCGAGTTTAGCATTGGGATCGGTAAGAAGGTGCAAACGACGACCAAGAAAAAGTTCCTCCATCCCCTGATCATGCTCAACTTTGACGTCCTGACCAGCTCTGATTCATTAATAAATTGAAAAAACTCCATAGTAAGAAATCCAACAAATTTTGCACTTGCTGTTGACTACCTATGGAAAACAAACCCTTTCGTTCAAGTTTGAAAGTTGAAACGTTTCGTGTATGCATAACCAAATCCAGCCAGTCTACCAGGTAGAAACACTGAAATGGAGAGAGAGAGAGAGGAATTTAAAATTGCATTACAGAGTTACAGCCCAAACCAGAAATGTATTTACAGACATTGAGAAAGCAGACATTATTTACATGAAAGACATTTCGCAAGACCCTCACTCGTTTAGTAACCTAAAAGACTAAAATCCCTTTTACAGTTGTTATAACCCCCATAGGGGGGCCCCAACAGATGCTTCTCAAACAATGAAAGAATAAGAGCTACATAGTATATTAACAACTCTTAATTCAAACAGTAGACATTTTTTTTCGACATTTCATTCTGTTTTTCTGGTCTTTTATTGACAAAACACACAACACGAGGCTCTTTAGATTAGAACACGAGACCTTTCTTCCTAAAAGACTCGACAAGTTAAACAGGACTGAAACAACAGAAGTAATTCTTCGCTTTTATCATACACAGCGAGGAAAATCACAAGTTTGGATCGATTTGGAGGAGGTATTGCCCGAGTTCGAGGCGCCTCATTGCCATCAGACCGCCACCGTGCACCCTTCCTTCAGGCAAAGAAACTGCCTCCGTTGGGAACGGCAGGGAGATGAATGGATACACAGCAGCACTCTCGACAACAGGCTTTCCAAGATCGATGTGCATCGGTCGTGGACTCTCAACGATGATCTTTGGCATTGTGGTGTTCAACTTCGGGTTGCCAGAGCTGGCAGCACCACCATGCACGCACTTATCCTGCAGCATTGCAGTGTGAGCCTGGCACAGACCAGTTTTCCCCCTGGCAAACCGATCACAGGGTCCGCCAGCCTGACCGGATTGCTGTCCCCATGCACAGCGCTTGCCCCCGCCATGCGCCTTGCAGAAATCGGTGCTTCCCTGTGTGCTCTTGCTGCAACCCTCTGACTTGCACCTCTTGCCTCCACCATGCCTCACACAGAAGTTGGTCCGCCCCCTGGCACTCTTAGTGCAGTCGTGGACCGCGCACCGCTTGCCACCCCCATGTGCCACGCAGAATTTGGTTCCGCCATGCACGCTCTTGGTGCAACCACTGCTGCCTTGGAACGTGCATCGCTTGCCACCACCATGGCCCTTACAAAGTTGGGTGCTACCTTCCGCACCCTTGGCACACCCAGGAAAGGTGCACCTCTTGCCGCCACCATGAGCCTTGCAAAACATGGTGCTGCCCTGCGCACCCTTGGTGCAGTCAGTATGCTGGCAACGTCGGCCACCACCATGTGCTATACACAGCCCTGAGTAACCTTCTGCACTCTTGGTACAGTTCTCCTTCTGGCATCTTTTTCCTCCACCATGCCTGATGCACAGCCCCGACTTCCCTCTGGCTGCTCTAGTGCAGCCTCCTGGGAAGCCGCACCTTCGGCCGCCTCCATGACCAATGCAGAAGTCGGTGCGCCCCTCAGCACTCTTAGTGCATCCAAGGAACTCACACCGCCTGCCACCTCCGTGGGCCTTGCAGTACACGGTGCGACCCTCTGCGCCCTTGTGGCAGCCTTCTCTTTGGCACCTTCTGCCACCACCATGGGCAATGCAGAGCTGAGAAGCACCTCTAGCTCCCTTGCGGCATCCTGGAAAATGACAAGTTTTTGTGCTATTGCTATATTGAGTTAGCCCGGATGTACAGGCAGCTGCGTCCTTCGGTGTCGGAGTTGCAGTTGCTGATGCTGGAACAGCCTTGTTAAGATCAGTTTCAACCAAACTTTGGTTCAGATCAAGATTGAAGCTTCGCTCTGCCAATGCAGAAAGCACATGGCCACCCGACTTCCTGCGCGAGGAGGTTGAACCATCATCAACCAAACCTGCTTCATTGGTGCTCTGGTTTTGCACAGTAGTCGTGATACCTGACTCTGCAGGTCCAGTTGAGAGGCTCGGCTGGAGGTGGAACCTTGAATCCACATCAATTACCTTGTGAGTCTTGGGCGAAGACATTTTTGGGCTCATCATATTGTTGTCTTTTCCAGTGCCAAGGTGAAGATGGAAACTCAAGCCGGGATCTAAGGAGGACTCTTCGTCTGTGGCTGAAGAGAGAGTGCAACCATCGGAACCTTCCTTGGTATCAAAAGAGCTGGATGATCTACCTAATTCGAGGATCAATGACGATTTGTTCATGTCGCCCCACTTTCTTTTCACACCCTTTGCACATGACAGGAACTGAGGTGCGGGAGCACCTGGAAAATCCAGTCTTAAGGCAAGATCTGCACTCGGCTGTGAGAAGAATTGTGCACCAAGGCTTGTGAAAGCGTTTGCAGCAATAGGGTGCGTTGTGAAACCAAGTTGCTTGAACTTGGGATCCATCGAAGACTTTCTTGATGAACTAGCACTCGCAACTCCGAACAAGGGAAGCAGTCTGCCTGACTTCCAGGATCTTAGAAAAGAACAAAAGAATGAACTGTGTAAGACATATCAGGATTTGAAAGGCCAACTATATGTTGCATCCCCCACTGACAAATCCGGAAGTGTCGTTTCGATCCATTCTTTTAAGTGACGATGAAGAAAGGCAGATATGATCCACTTGGGCAGTATTTGAGGAGTCAGAACTCAATCCGAGTCTGCATAATCACATTTCATCTGATGGATCCTGTTTGATGTAAAAAAAAGACAGAAAAGGGAACTCCATATTAGCAACACATGAACTTGAAAACATGTATGAACAAGTTAACATGGCAAAATTGACCGGAGGTACCAGCTATACAGAAAAAGCATGTACAAACAGGTAAACATGCAGTAGCGATTGATTCAGGCTAGAGTTTCAAATGGAATTAGACGTCAGCACAAACGTATACCAAACAAAAAGTTGAGGCAATGAACTTCATAGAAATGCTTAGTGCGCCACAAACAAATACCAGTTGGCAGATGACCAAACTGACTCACCGAGCTTTATCAGCGATACAACTCGAACACATTGAGTGACAAATTTCAGATTGCTGGGACAACTTTTAAAGGTTATAAAGCTCTAGTTGCATGTAGTGAACCCTCACCAATCAAACAATAGCCGCATCAGAGGAATGGTTACTCTGTTTCAATTGGAAATAGAAAAGCATTCCACGAAAGAAAAAGAGATAGACTGCCAAACTTTTTCATGACCAATTTCAACAGGCTATATAACACAAGAACGGAGCCCGCAACACCTAAACATCCTACATCTAAATAATATCTAAAAGGTTCCCTCAAGAAACGCATACTCAAAAAGCACACATACAGTAAAAGTCCATTTCAAAGCTTACGCATGTCATTGACAATGAGGTTTGAATGGTCCTCACCTACCTCGAACAGTAGGATTGATGGTGACAATGAGGTAAATAAAGATTTCCAAGACAGACTTGATACTTAATGATTGTGAATAGATCTAAAATGTCCAAGAAGCAAAGGTTGAACACAAAAGAAAGATGCTTCATGAAGTAAAAGAAGAAGAAAAAAGGTACTGAATCAAGCATCAAGACTAAAAAAGGATTTATACTAGTTTAATAAACTACTATTAACTACGGAACAGCAAGAAGAAAAAAATTTGATACGAGAGAGAACTAACGGAAGAAAATATTCCAAGAAGCCATGTTAAGTTGCATTTAGGTTTTCCTTTTCTCTTTTAACTAATACACCGAATCCCATCATAACCTGAAGATATGTGCCGAACCCACTTCTTGTGGTTTAGGTTTTGTTAGGAAGGGAAGCAAAAGGCACGATAAAAGGAGCAATAGGGTGAAATCCGCAGACAATCACAAATGGTAAAAGGCAAATCCAACATGCTTAAAAAGAAAAAAGTGAAAAACTGATGCAATTTGGGAAAGGAGACAACAAAAAAAATGTAAACACTTTCCAGACCTTCAATTTTCCTGCAGAAAGTGAAGTCAGATGTGCAATGGTTAGAAATACATAGAAACTACTCATGGCTCAATCACATGGATCGGTCTCAGCAGAATCAAGGTATCCACGAAGAACACATTTGATCAAGAAAACCAAATCTACAAAGTGGAATGTTAAAGGAAAAGCAAGAACATCAGAGGAAAAAAATCTATTGACCTTTTTTCCAAGAAAGCACATGGAAAGAAAACCAGCAACCGGAAACATTTTCAACAAGAAGAAAAAGAATAAGAGATAGATCATATGCACCGGATTTGGATCTAAAATAGTAGGAGAGACTATAAGCCAAGCACAACTAGCATGGTGAACCATTGAAAGGGAAAAAAATCAGAAAGGGAAACCCAGAGCTGATGGCTAGATTACGTTTCTATGTTTCTAAAGAAGTTCAGAAGAACTAGAAGAGAGCGAGTATGAACTGAAACCACAAGCCAGGGCTTTTACTTACATAGATGGAGGACTTCAGAAAACAATCACAAAGGAGAGAAAGTACAGTTCTCTAAGCGAGAAAAAAATGTTCCCACAAGAATGAAAGCAAAGAGATCTCCAGATGCGATAAGCATAACATACTTCCAGAGAAGAGGGGAACATAAAACGAGAAGCGTATGAAATATTACACTCTGAAATTTAGCATTACCTGAAAAAAAAAGTTTTCCAAAAGCATAAGGAAAGGATAGGAGAAGGATAGAAAACATCCGGAACGAAACGAACACTCGATTAGATCAAAACACCGAGCGGAAGAAAATTTCTACTAAAGAATTTACTGAAGTACTAACCAATCTGGATTAGTATAGTAACAAAATCTCCAGAATCTATCGAAAAGAGAACGAAAACTGGCGCAATGAAGGAGATAGCACCAAAAACTAGGAGCAGAAGAGATCAAGCTCACCGAAAACAGAGAAAAGGTTGGAGTAGACTGGATACGAAGACATGAAGGCACGGAATATATTGATTTGGATAGCTTAACCTCAAAAAGCACCCGTTTCTCATGGGAAGGATGAATCGGACGATCAAAGTATCAGTGAGAAGACAAAGCGTATTCATGCAGAGAAGTCACCCCAAAAAACAGACCGAAAAATAGAACGTCTAAAGACGAAGAGCTTTGTGAAAGCATGCTTATTTCAGAGAAAAAAAAAATTACGGGATAAGAAGAGCTACTGAGAAATTTACCTACAGAGTGTAAAGTGGGAAAACCGAAATGATTCAAACGGTTAAACCTAAGCTAATGAAACATTAGAAAGCTCATCGATAACGGAAGGGTTCACAAAACTGGAGATGGATTTTAAGAAAACAAAGTGCGGAAAAGCCGAAAATCCTATCTGCAAAAGAAGCCCTTCAAATACGACGCGCACTGAAAATCCATCAATTTCAACAAATTTGAGTAAAAAACACGCCAAAAGTTCACTGATTTCCAAAGAAACCTCGAATAAGACGAATCGCGGGAGGAAAAATAACAAATGGAAAGCCGAAAGGGCGTCCTAGCCCTCAGACAACCACATCATCAAAAGAGCAATATTTCAAGTCAAAATCATCACAAGGAAACAAAAAAGAAAACTTCATATTTTCCCCGAAGCAACAGAGACCCCTCCGCAACACACAAAGATGTAAAGACAAAGCATATTTCAGCGAGAGAGAACCTCCGAGATTAGCTTTTCGCTATCGGCCGTAAATGGACGGCCGGAATCCTCTCTCCGTCACCCGAACGAACGCCGAAGAACAGCAAGGTTGAGATTGGATGAGTCAAAATCTGCGGATCCGAGAGAGAGATGTGAGCGAGGAAAAAAGAGCGCGCGAGCGAGAGAAAGAGGAAACTGGAAAAGAAAGAAGCAAAAACTCTCCGCAGGTTGTATTACCGATCTGTACTTTAAATAGTTTCCAAGAACATCAACTTCCTATAATACCCCAGTCTTTATTGAAAATGACTTCCGTAGCACTCTATTGCCTTTGACGTTAAAGATCTTAAACTTCTGAAGCCTGAACGGCGGTTATTTCGGTCCGGATCTGCAAGTTTGGTTCGACCCAAACCCGTCCTGAACTACTACGAGTTAGACAAAGCCCGCCCTTGTTTTAGGTTACGACGAGGGTCCGAAAACAAAACCTCCCCCCTCAGGGAATCGAAGTCGTCACCTGCAAGTGGACATCAAAGAGCCCTACCAATAAGTTAATGGAAGAAGGCCTTTCGTCCGGAAGAGGACTACATGAAGAGCATTAGCTCACGTGACTAGAGGTAAACGTACGAGTTGAAGGTAGTGAGTTCAATATCTGAAGGTTGCTCACTGGTTTTCATGGCAGAGGAGGGCTCACTGGTTTTAAAAGCTTCATGGGAGCCACATACCTCAGCGATGTTTTAATATATTTAAGAGCTAAACCTAGTTCACATTCGCAAGACACTTCCAGAAAGAAGAATATTGCTTATAAAATATTAGAAAATTCGTGTGCTCGTGTTTTGTTTTTAAAGCTCAAAATTGTGTCATGAACTCGTGCACGTATTGTTTATTTTAGGTTAAAAGACGTGGTTTATGCACAAAAAAGCTACAAGTTGAGCATCATAATCTTGCTTAAATCGTGATTCAACCTGGCTTTCAGCTTATTCCTTTTGCAATTTAACCTGAAATTTAAGAGCTTGTCGTAACTAGGTAAACACGAACACGATATGTGGTATTGATATTGGGACCTTCCATTGAGAGGTTTTTTTAGTTAACCACTAGCAAGGAGACCTATTACTCTTTGTGCATTTTCCTTGCCTTTCATGATAGAAACTTTAATGATTTCTTCATTGATCGATCTAGACTGAGCATAACTGAAACATCGTCTAAATCAATTATGATTATGTGATCCTCTATCCCGTTAAATTCATACTTAGATTTTACTAACATCTTTTTTTGTTTTGTAAATTTGACTAAAGACCTCAAAAGTATTGGAAGAAATATGATTATGTTACTGTGGGAGTTAAATGTTAATATAACGCTCATGTTAAGTAGAATGGCTACTAAGAACCCATGCAGCCGACTCAAACTTAGTGTGGGAAATGACTTAGATTTTTGTTTAGTCGTTGAGTCGGCTAAATTTTATATAGAGCATATATATGTATATCATGCTAAATTATATGATTATTTCACATTTTGTTTGTTCATTCAATAAAGATTTGATATGGCAACTCCACTATGAATGCTCTTAAGCCCTCATGTGAAAGGAGAAGGGTTGTATTAGGCTTCCGATAGACAACGTAAAATTTTGTTGGATTCACTACTAGAAATTTTGGATAGTTTGAATATTTCGTTGAGGCATCTCCTCTTAGCGATGCATTATAGAGCTCGAATATAGTTAAATATAAGCAAAGACCTTTATATCTTTGTTCGAACATAGTGAATCGATTGCAATCACCATAACCCAACTTTGTCAGGTTACTTCATTTTGACTCGACCCAACGTGGGTATACTAAACTCACATTTAGAATAGTATCATTCAACTTATGTCCAACATTGTCACCCCTAATACATGCATTTACTATTTCAAACAATCTTATGTAGAAACGGCTTGATTACATAGTTGCCACCCACGTGCTCTCAATTTTCTATTCACATGCCCCTAGTACTTGTTTTGCCAAAAAATACCCTCATTGATATCTCTCTTTCTCCTCTCTCTTGTCTCTCTCTCCCACCATCTCATATGCCTCGTGTATTATCTTCTCCTCTCTCTTCCTATCCCCCATTGTCCATCTTGCTTACTAGGGCCACCGACCACTACTACCGTTCACTACCATTGGATGACTTGCTGTTGCTCCTTCTACATCTCTTCCCTCTCCATTTTCTTTCCTTTTTTTCTACTGGCATAATCAAACAAATCATGACACATCTACTTTGTAGACTAGATGTGTCATCTGGCTTCTCTCAAAATTTTGATGCATCGAGAACGTCCATTTCAAGGAGAAGATGCCAAGCTTGGTGTCTACTCCATGCATGAGATGCGCCCAAATGCATCCAATGCATGGAGCAGACGCTCAACCTAACATCTCTCCTTGAAATGAGCACACTCCAACTCTTTTGGTTCTTTAGGCTGATTATCCGTCATCTTATCATATTTTATCCTGTCTTATTTTTATTCTTCACCAATATAGGATGTTGGACAAGAATCTAAATAAACTTATAATGAAGGAATCAATGGTTGTCCAACAAATGCATTGATTGAGTATGTTGGTGATGGAATTGATTTTTTTTTTTTTATATTTGAACTAATGAAGTGTTTCATATTCGAGATAACTTGATTCAATATGTAAGAAGAGTTGGACGAGAATATAGCATTGTCATTGTAATAACTTATTTGAAATAGAAAGGTAGATTGAATAAAGTTTGACTTAGATCTAATATGAGTGGTAAATATAAAAATAAGAAAGCAATTGATTTTAAAATAGATGTTGAACCATCATGAAAAAAGTAAGATGTTTATTTTTACTTCAAGGAGTTGGTGAGGTGGATGACTTGTAAAAGTTGATTGTTATGATTGAAATACATAACCATCCTCTTGGGTTGTATTTAGAAGGACACATGTTTGTAGGTAGATTAATTGATACCAAAATCAAATTAACAGAGGAGATGACAAAAAGTCATTAAAGTCAAAACAAATATTAATGCAGTTGAAGTTGAGTGATAACTTAAATGTTAGTACAATCAAGCATATTTATAATGTGAGGATGAAGATAAAGCGAGAAAAAATGGGTAGTCAAATAGTTCTCCAACAATTCTTATATGAAATGGATCATTATCATTATTATGCATGGCATTGAAGCATACCGTAAATAGAATATGAGTGATACTGCATTTGCAAATCCTACTTCAGTTCAACTTTTACGTGTATTTCTAAAGGTATTAGAGATTGATTGCACTTATAAGATGAATAGGTATAAGATGCCTTTTATTGAAGTCGTGGGATTTATATCTAGTAATAAAACATTTTCTATAGTGTTTGCTTTCTTAAGTTTAGAAAAGTAAGAAAATAATATTTGGGTATTGAAGTGTTTGAGAGAGTTTTATGATTAAAATATTTTTTTTAATGTAATATACACAAATTATGAGTTTTCATTGATGAATGCAAATGATATTATTTTCTTGTAGTCAATGCATTTATTATGTATATGACATATTATGGAGAATAGTAAAGGACATATTATCCAGTTGAAAAGAAAGAAAGCATTTAGTATTAGTTAGAAGAAAGTTGTTGAGTCTGAACATGAGAGTATTTATACTAATCAATTGAGTTTACTGGAAGCGAGGTAGAAGAACTATCCTACAATAGTTTACTATAAGAACTATGTTAAGCAATAATGATTGAAAACAAGAGTAAGCGAGTATAACGAAATATTGCACCTATATAAAATTGTAATATCATTTGCATGAAGAATAAGCCCTAGTCATTGTCGGATGTTTCATTGTTGTTATTGTCATGCAACTAATGGATAGGAGTAAGAGTGAACACAGCTAAGCGATATATAAGTCCATAACACTACTTGAGGATATTCTTAGGCACCATTGTCTACCTCAGTCCAATCAATGTATAGCATGTGTCACAAGCCCTATGACCTTCGCGAGGAACTACAAACAACTAATTACGTATATAATAATATCTTCCTTCAATCAACCTATAAATAACATTATAAAAAACAAACAACTACTTTACATTGCGCTAAATTTGGTGAAATAGGGTGATTGTTTGTTTGGCGGAAGAAGTGATTCCTTGTAATGCTGAATTGGGTCTCTTAATAAAAATTAATAAGTGTGAGAGATGTATCAATCCATGTATGATTCATTAATACTCATATGGGTAGGCTACTCTAACCCCAAAGTGCTATGATGGATTTAAGCAATGGGAAATCTTTCTTAATACTAATTATATAGGTCATACTTCACTCTATTTACATATGACTTCTTTAGCTCATGTGCAACAATTGAAAAGGAATGTATTTGATAACAAACCTGATGAACAACTTTGTCAAGCATATATGCCTCAAAAACATCAAAACAATGGATACAATCATGATATCAAGACATATACTTATCTGTGATATAATTTCTCCATAATAGGGTCGCTCATTAATCTAAAACAAAAAAGAGAAATCATACTATGAATAGTAACTTATAAATAAATTTCAATCATATATTCATACTCAGCTACTCTCATAGGGTTTAACTCTCACAATATCAAGCAAGACTATATATAGGAGACTTCTTATAAAGAACAGTTTCCATCTATTTGGATGCTCGTGGCTATCCCTCAATTCATGCCTAAAATATACGTTAAATTTGATATAATCAATACAAAAAAACTTAGTATATCATATAAATACAAAATAAATAGGACGAAAAGACAAATATTACTTAAAGTAGATTAGTGTGACCATTAAGCCACTACGCCTTGATATAGGAAGTCTTACCGTGTCGATATAAATAAGCAAGTGTGGCCACACCCAAGCATATTCGCTGACTATGTGAACATCATGAGCTAAAAACTGTACAATAGTAGTTGATACCCTATCCCTGGACTTGTTTTAGTAGAGCTTACATCCAACATGATATAAAAGATATAATATTGTTCATGTCTCTCCTGTATAAGAAAATGTTCAAGCTCTTTTATGAAGCAAGTTCATCTTCACAACTCTTGACTTTAGTTGCACCTCTACTTCCTTGATACTCACTTTTAAAAGGCTAGTAAAATAACTTCATTCTTTTGTGCATTCATCTAACACATGAGCACACCTAGATGCCCATCCATTCAAAGGTTGAGGATTTCAAGAACATCGTAAAGGGTGACAATCATTTCATTCAAGGGCATATGAAAACTATTTGTATTTGGTTATTTTGGTTATGATCGTTCAATAAAAGTTGTCAGTTGCTCATGATCCACCATTTCGTAAGGTGTATTTATCTTTATATAGTCCAAACCGATGGACAATCTCCCTTTGTGTTTGAGAGTCTTTCATTGTCATATTTTATATATCAACTATTATATATCGTGAATAAGCAATGATCACTTTTAATATATTATGCATGTAAAACACATCGATTATAATCAAGGAGGATTAATCTTAATTAACAACCATACTTATATTTGGAATTTACCTGATCATATCACACCTTATATGAGATGTGAGCTATAAAGTTTAGAAATAAATCTGAAACTAGAAGAATGTTGTTCTCACCCTTCTTCATTATTGTCAGAATTAGCATTATCATTCTCACTATGTAGTGCATCAAAATCTCTCATCTAAAGGATTCACTTGATTGTAATGTTATAAAGACCGACGTCATCTCCTAAGATAGCATCAACATCACCATATTGAAGTTGTGTGATTGCTTTTTTTGTTTGTTTAGAACCATGAAATATGATTTTCTTGTGGACTCTTTGCGTACCTTCTTCTTCAGTATGAAGGTTCCGATGATGGCCATCGGATTCGGTGAATCCTCTGTTGCCGATGTAAAGACTTGCAGAGATGCAAATGAAGCAGATAATGGAGAGTGTGGGTGATGGACACGAGGTTCTCACACAGGGGCTTGCACAAACGAATATAGTATGAGTTTTTCCTGTGTTTTGTATATATCTTTCAGTATATGTATGTGCCTACCTTTATAGGCAAGTGTTCTCCCATTCGTCGTGCTTATCCACATGTGGCTTCCCTCGTCTAGGAGCTGTAACGGACGATCGTTACTGGATTTTCTAATAATGTCTGTCCGTTACTAGATCTGGGCCTATCCTCAGGTAACAGCTGGATGGTCAGTCCAACCATTACCCGAGCCGAGAATGGCCACATCCTATAACATCTCCCACTTGGCCATTCGAGCCAAGTGTATCGACATATTGGTTTTCCTCCCACTTTTCAGGGGTTTTTCCTAGTTATGTCGATTCCTGATTACTATTGCAATCAGAACCTGTTGTGTGGTTATTTTTCTACACAACAAATCATCCGTTGTATGGTTATTTGCCTATACAACAAATCAAACATATCTCAAACCCATGTTTCTAACATGTTTTGAGAAGAGTTCCTCTGTTATGCCTTTTGTTAAGGGGTTTGCCAACATGTCTTCCGTTGGCATGTATGAGATGGATATTTCTTTTCTCATAATCATATCATGAAGATAATGGTATTTTATCATTATATGCTTGCTTTTCGAGCAATCTGCTCCACTCTTAATAAGAGTAATTGCTGCATTGTTATCACAATAGATAACCACTGGCTCATCTGTTATCTCCAACTTCAAATCTCGTATGAAGTGGCTTATCCATACAACACTTGTTGCAGTCATACAGCAAGCAACATACTCAGCTTCCTGTGTATGCAATGCTACACAGCCTTGTTTCTTGCATGCCCAAGAAACAACACCACCTCCAAATAAGAATATTTGACCTCACGTTGATGCTGTCATCTTTGCTCCCAACAAAGTTATCATCTAAGTATCCTACCACTTTTAGTTCATTTGCTTGAAAGCACAGTTTCAAGTCATTTGTTCCTTTGAGCTATCTTAGAATCTTTTTCATAGCTACCCAATGCTGCCAACTTGGATTACTTTGATATCTACTGACAAGACCAATAGCAAAGCTGATATCAGGCCTTGTACACAACATAGCATACATCAAGCTGCCAACAACTTGTGTATAAGGAACATTAGGCTTATCATCTCATTCACCGGGACAATCAGCCTTACTTAATTTCACTCCTTTAGCAACAGGTGTATCTGCAGACTTGCATTCACCTATTTTGAACTTCTTGAGGATATAGTCTATATATCTCTCCTGACTCAGGCATATGAGTCTAGATCCTCTATATCTTTATACCCAGGATATAGGATGCTTCCCCCATATCCTTTATTTCGAACTTGGAGTTCAACCATAACTTGGTTTTGATAATCATCTTATTGTTGTTTTCAGTCAACAATATGTCATCTACATACAATGATAAGATGACAAAGTGGCTCCCACTGTTCCAGACATATACACAGTGATCAAGTTTGTTAGCCACAAACCCAAGTTCTATAATGGCATTTTGAAAGGTCAAATACCATTGGCGAGGTGACTGTTTTAAGCCATATAGGGATTTTTTCAACCTATATATTTTATCTTCTTGACCTTCAACCACAAATCCTTCGTGTTGCTGCATGTATATGATTTCTTCTAAATCACCATTTAGAAAGGCTGTCTTTACATCTAACTGATGTAAATTCAATTCATAGTATGCAGATATTGCAAAGATTATTCATATGGATGCAAATTTTGCAACTAGGAAATATGTCTCAATATAATATATCCCATCTTTTTGCGAAAAACCCTTTGCAACCAACCTTACTTTAAACTTGTCAATTGTACCATCAACCTTGTATTTCTTTTTCAAAACCCATTTACAGCATAAAGCTTTCCTTTCTTTTGGCAAATCAGCAAATTTCCAAACTTGGTTTTTCTCAATGGATTTAATTTCCTCATCCATGGCTTTCTCCCAGTTTGTTGCTTCCAATGAGTTCATTGCTTGATAATAAGTCAAGTTATCAGTCAACTCATCTAAATCTACCGAATTACACACTTCCTGTGTCAGATAAGTGTAATAATCCTTTAAGTAGGATGGAGTGACTCTTGACCTCTTATGTCTACTTAAGGTATCAGTAGTTTCAAGAAGATCTTCTATGGGCTTAGAAGATGATTGGTCTAAATCTACCAGATCATCAACACATTCCTCATTGTTTTCCAAGATATCATTCTTATTATCCTCTAAGAATTCAACATCTCTGCTTTCAATGAGTCTGTGGTCCTTATGATAAAATCGATATCCTCTTGAACCTTTTGGATATCCAATGAATATACACCTCAAGGACCTACTGTCTAGCTTATCTCTAGACTGATCAAGGATCTTTATATGTGCAATTGATCCCCACCTCTTGAGATAACCTAGGTTGGGTTTTCTTCCAAACCACATCTCATATGGTGTAGTAAATACAGCTTTACACGGTACTCTGTTGAGTATGTAAACAGTTGTACTTATTGCTTCTCCCCAAAATACCCTTGGAAGAGAGGCATCAATCAATATAGACCTTGTCATGTTCAGCAAGGTTCTGTTGTATCTTTCAGCTACACCATTTTGCTGAGGTGTTCTGGGTATTGTATTTTGTTTAGCAATACCAAAGTCTTTGCAAAATTCTAAGAATTCTACTAAGGTATACTCACCTCCTCTGTCTGATCTCAAGATTTTGATCGAATGCCCTAATTGATTTTCTACTTCTTGCTTATATTCTTTGAAAGCATCAAGTGCCTCTGATTTATGTGCCAAAAGATATATATACATATATCTAGAGTAATCATCGATAAATGTTATAAAGTAACCCTTTCCTCGATGTGTCTTTACTCTAAAAGGTCCATATAAATTTGTGTGAATAATTTCTAACAGGGTTGTTGCCCTTGTTGTTTCCTTGAAAAAGACTTTTCTTGTCATTTTTCTTTGTATGCAAGCTTAACACTTGTTAAAAATTTTTTCCTCAAATTTGAGCAATAAGTTAAAGTTGAATAATTTCCTCAACCTTTCCAGACTTATATGCTCTAGGCGTTTATACCACATATTCACATCAACAGAAAAAGTACTCTCAATATAAGTAGAAGATGGATGACTTTCATTATCAGATAACTTGAACAGTCCTTGTTCTACATCAAATTCACCTGAGAACAAGATTCTTCCATGTTTGCCCACAGTCACCCTGTTAGGTATAAACCTAACTTCAAAACCCTTCTTAACTAAGGCATGGACCAAGACCAGATTGCGCCTTATAGATGGCACAATTAACACATCGGTCAGTACAATTGGTTTACCTTATACAAATATTCGAAAGGATCCAATACCCAGAACATCTGAGAAGTACTGTTTCCCATATACACACGATGTTCTCCGAGTTGATATTCCTTCAGGTCTATTGCCCCTTCCTTGGTCTTTGAGATATGTATTGTAGCTCATGAGTCTATCCACCAACCTTTAACTGGGCGGTCCAAGTATAGGCATTCTGAAATTACGTAGATTATATCCTACTTCTCCGACTGTCTGCGCTGTGGGTTGTTTCCTCCACCTTTCTTGTTACAGCAGTCCCTTTTGTAGTGTCCCATCTTTCCATAGTTGAAACACTTGATTCGGTAAGCGACTTTCTACGATTTCTTAAAACTTTAACCGCCTTTCCTGTTATTCTTGCCAAACCTTTTATTTGGTTTCTTTTTCTGGTTGGATTTGGAGCTAGATGCTAACTCATCCTAGACCACTAGCAATTTCTCCTTTTTATTTTTGAGCATATGTTCTTGCTCAATTGCTAGTTTTAGGGGTAACTCAGAAAGGTTGATTTCAAGCCCTAATCTTAAGGCAGTGGTGACTATATTCCATGATGAAGGTAAACTGTTCAGTATGGTTGATATTTGCATCGGTTCGGGGATGAATGATTTTGCTACGGCTAAGTCTTTAGCTATCACCAGCATGTGATTTACATACTCTACTACATTTTCTCCTTCTTTCATTCTGAAGAAGTTGTATTTCTGTAGTAGCAACTGCACATGTAATTTTGTAATTGTATCATACTTAGTTGTTAGTGAGTCAAACAACTCTTTCGCGGTCTCATATTCTTCAAAGACCTTAATTAGATCATCCTCCATGTAGGTAAACATGATTGTTCTTGCTATGATATCATCCTTTAGAAATATTTTATACATTTCTAATTATTGTTGACTTACATCTGACGGTGGATGACGCACTGTTTCCTTTAAAACATACTCTACACCTTCTAGTGTTAGAGCCAGCAAAATTCTTCTCTTCCAAGTATGAAAGTTTAAACTGTTTAATTTTTTTGTTTTTGACAGTTCGGACACACATATCCTAGAACTCATTTTGGCAAAAATAACAATCAAGCGGTCTAAAAGGAAACAAAAAATAAAGGCACACATAGCAAGAGACATGTTAAAGTGATGCAGAATATGAATCTTTTGAAATTTTTTTAAGGGGTTTTCTGCCTCTAAACCCCTAAAAAGGATACCAAGAGATAAATCTGTAATTTTATCTATGTGTCCTCTTTTGTAATTTTGTAAAAATCATGAGGACAAACTTGTAAAATCACTAGTTGGTATTCTTGTAAAATTCGCAATTGATCGGGGTTAAAATCATAATTTTAACCCACAGGATGAATCCGTAATTTTCCCAAAAGAACAGGGGTAAACTTATCTTTTGGCTGAGTGGCAGAACTGAAATTATTCAAACCGGGTTGGATAAAATAGTAAAATGATAGCCCCCAATTTTTCTGTAAATTTCAAAAATAATCGAGGGGTAAAACTATCTTTTATCATGGTAACTCTGTAATATCCAAAAAGGGTCAGGGCAGTTTTGTCTTTTTGACACAAACCTCGTGGAAAATCGTGACCGATTTTGGAAAACCACTGATTTTCCAAAACCGCCGTTTTTTATTTTTTTGTACAGAAACACTTAAAAGCGTTTTACAGAGGTATGCCTCTCTGGAATGTTCTGAGAGAGAGAGAGAGAGAGAGAGACAGTGAGGGTCAGAGGGGTCACTTTGGTCGTTCGTCGGATGTTGGCAGGTTCCTAGCTTCTTATTTTGTCGGTCTTCCTTGCTTTAGCTCGTGCTTTTTGCTTCGGGCTTTTTGTCGGCCTGTGTTTTGGTTTAAGGCTTTTTCGGCCTGCCTTTAGCTTCGGGTTTTTTGCCAGCCTGTCTTTGGGCTTCAGGCTTTTTCTGCCTGCCTTTTACTTCGGGTTTTTTGCCGGCCTGTGTTTTGGCTTTAGGCTTTTCCGGCCTGCCTTTAGCTTTGAGCTTTTTTTCGGCCTATCTTTGGGCTTCAGGCTTTTCCGGCCTGCTTTTTGGCTTCAGGCTTTTTTGGCCTGCCTTTGAGGTTTGGCTATTTCTAGCCTGTCTTTTCGCTCGGGCTCTTGTTTTCGGCTTTTTGGGTCGTGCCTGTTTCGGCCTGCCTCAGGGTGTTTCCTTCGGCTTTTTTGGTCGAGTCTGCCTTTGGGTTTTCCTTTCGCCGCCTCTACCGACTGCCGCCTTCTCTCATCCATTTTTTTTTTCCGTTCCTTCTAATTATTTTTTTAATCCTCCCTTTCTCTTTTGTAGTGAACCAGACCCTGATACCAATGTAGACTCTTTGTGTACCTTCTTCTTCAGTTTGAAGGTTCCGATGATGGCCGCCGAATTCGGTGAATCCTCTGTTGCCGATGTAAAGACTTGCAGAGATGCAAATACAACGGATAATGGAGAGTGTGGGTGATGGACATGAGGTTCCCACACAAGGGCTTGCATAGACGAATACAATATGAGTTTTTCCTGTGTTTTGTATATATCTTTCAGTATATGTATGTGCCTGCCTTTATAGGCAGGCGCTCCTCCATTCGTCGTGCTTATCCACCTCTGTCTTCCCTCGTCTGGGAGCTGTAATGGACGACCGTTATCAGATTTTTCCTGTGCCACATAAGGAGAGAGTGTGGAGGGAGGGTAGTGAGCGCCCAAGCGGTGTGGGAATCCCTAAAAAAGTTGCAAATTGTCGCGGCAAACAGAAAATCGTGAGGGCTGCGTTAAAATTGTCACGGAGACCATTTGCAAGTTTTTAGGCTCTCTTTTCCCTTTACTCTTCTACAAACTATAGTTGATAAAAAAATTTATAGTCAAATAAGATATTGTGCGTTGCCAGCGTGGTTTGCTGCATTTAAAAGATTGAAGTACACTCTGAATATTGAAGCCATGAGTCCTCACTTAACGTGAGAGAAGGCTTTGTTTGCCTTGACAATTTGCAAAGCCATGTCTTCTCGTTGCCGTCCAACTTTCAAGTGTTTACCATCCAATTTCTTATAAACTTTTCTGCCCCTGATAGTATTGTACATATCAATAGCTAACTGCACAGAAAACTTAATGCCATAAGCGTTTTTGTTGTTTTTGTATTCATTTGCAATGCTTACCTTTTAATATGAGTGGTATCTTCCAGAGAAAACTATTTTTTCTTTACAAACAAAACTAATTACATCAACTTTATAACACACCCGCACACACACACACACACACACACACACATATATATATATATATATATATATGTGTGTGTGTGTGTGTGTGTGTGTAATATATAATATATATATATATATATATATGTGTGTGTGTGTGTACAAACACAGAGAGAGAGAGAGAGGTTGCATGTGAATTGGTCTATATGCGGTCCGTAAAAGTGGTCCACATTAAATAAACAAAAAGTTACTCTTTGCATTTTTATGATGACAGCATGTAAAGTTAGAAATCAAGTACATTCACATCAACTACATCCACTCGAAAGCAAAATTAGTCGTTTGATATTCTTAGATCATTCATTTTTGTTAATCAAATGACCAGGCATGGATTTTTTTTTGTGTCTATATAATATATGTGTGTGTAAAGACAAACCTATTTGTGGGTGAGGTGTGGAGCCGCATCATTTGAAATTTCGTAAAAAGAAATTTAAAGGGTATATAAAAGTTAATTGAATATTTTGAAAGTTTATATAGATTGTAAGCTTTCGAAAGTTTATATAAATTGTCTCACTTGAATTTCACTCAGCTGACATCTCCCCACCCAATAAAAGATTTTAGGCCTCCATGTCTCCCTCTCTTCCTCTCTCTCTGTAATATATATATGTGTGTGTGTGTGTATATGTTCTCTGGAGTTTGAATTTTTGCAGAAGTGCAAATTCTCCGTGACATTTACACTTTAGCTACTTATGTTACATTTCGATGGTTGTTCACAAAAATGCCGGTATTTTTTAGCTGCTGTGCTATCTAAGGAAAAGGATTTAGTGTCGAATAATTCAAAATTTTCATCCATTAATTTTCTATTTTGTTTAGACAGGATTCATAACGCTTTCAACAGTAAGCGTGCTTAATCTATTAACTGCAAGTTCCCCACGAGCAACTCTCTGCACGGACCCAGAAATTTTGTGCGGATATATGATCCGATCCACTAATCACCAAGGCCCAGGGAGAAATCCGTTAATCAGAAACGAGGGCTCTTTCGTCCTTTAAAAAGTCAAAGGACAAAGCGTGGAACCTTTCTCGAGCGCATAGGGTTAGTACCGTCATTTGGGTAAACAACGGCACCGTTCCGCGGCGGTTAAGTGGAGGGAAGCGAGTGGGACCCGCAGAGAGAGAAGACAGAACCTTTTCGAGAAGCGGGCGACGCCGTGCTCACGCTACAGATGACGTCATGGAGCTACCACCAGCCCTGCGGGCCCCTCTCTCTCGCTCTCTGTGAATGGGTCGGACTCCGTCCGAGTCTAAACCCGAATACGAAATCGGTACCCGAATCAAATACGCAACATAGGATGCGGTTAGCAACTGCATTCGTATTGAGTGGAAAAGTTTGTACTAAATACGAATGTGGAAAAGTTTCTACTAAATACAACTGATAAGTTGCACAGAGAGCAATAGCTCACCTGGCTAGTGGGTTGGCGACTCACAAGTCGAAGGTCATGAGTTCGATCTACTTGAGCGTTTATCTGGCTTCGGCCTCTCTACTGTATATATGAGTTGAACCTACCAAAACCATTTTTTTTTTATGCCAAGTAAAATTAAGTAAATGGATTTTTAGCCATTGTTGGGTCACGATCTTACGTCATATTAGCATTTAACTCCATAAACAAATCATGTCTCTTGTTTCACTTGAAAACAAAGAAAACGAGGTAGTGAAACATAATGGTGATCCATTGTACACGCTCGACCTTGAGTTCTTCTTCAAAGTTGTGCTTGTTATTGTCTTCTATAGGGGAGGTAACACTTTAAGATTCACTAATGTAGCCTGTTGTATGTTAATGTGAACCAGGAACTGGATCTGATTATCTAGATCCAACTAGTATGGATCCGGTATGGCTGAAAAAGGCCTCACATTGTTGGGAAATTAGTGGGGCATATAAGTAAATTTAGATTTTCCGTTTATCATTTTCTGACGTGATTGTTGGCTGTTAATTGATATTATGGTGGACAAAAGTACCCCCAAAGAAATAGCATTTGACAATCTTCGTGCCTTATTTGGCAAACCCTTATCGTAGTAGAGCGGTTTCTTGTTATTTTTGTGAAATATCTTGTACTTTTGCAACATTGGGAAAATGAATGTAGCCTTATTCTGATTGGTGGAGGCGTATCGAACAAATATTGCAGGAAAAGTCCAATCTCTTATTCATATTTACCAAGCCATATGGGACTTCCATTGTCATCACAGAACAGCGTCCAATCTCTAGAGTGTTTTTCTGGAGAGTCCGAAAACCTTTATATCCTTCCCCCCACCCCCTTTCCTTTGGTGACAAAAGGAGGCTGAAGCCTAACACACAGAGACGCATGCACCCAGTACCGGATGTAAAAAATAGTGTTAAGGAGGGAGGGTGAAGTATGTATTTCATGACCTTAAGGGGGCGAAGAATGACTGAAATGTATCTCAACCATGTATTGAACTGTAAAACGTAGGTATTATAATCAAATTTCAAAATTTCTGGAGGAACGGTGGCCCCCCAACCTTTCTATGTAGATCCGCTACTGCATGCACCCCTCAAGGAATCGAAGTTGACACCCGCGAGTAGGCATCAAGAGTTCTACCGGTTGTAAAAGAGCGCACTAGGTGTAAACTTTTATCATAAATACTATTCCATATTGATATGATACAATACACAATGTAAAGTGCATGACGAACATAGATAAGTGTCATGTTGTATCAATCTAGATTGTCGTATATGTTATATATGTATGAGTAATTGGTCCCTACACAACTTTTTGACAAATTGTCTTCGTGTTATAACTAGGTGAATTCTAACACAACCTAATATTTTCAATGTTAGCTTCGGTTAGAATGAGCATGAACTTCTTGGGTAGCGTTTGTGTCGATTTTCAAATCGTGTCTTATAAATTGCACACCGTTTATATCAGTAACTACTTACAAACTTATCTTGATAATCCAAAAACCTTGAGTGGTGGATGCAGCTAGCGTTAGCTCAGTGCTAGTTTCTCCCAAGCTCTTCATGTGATATTTCAGATCTGTTTTTTGGTGGCGGTACCAGCTATCTTGGATCTAGAGCTAGCTTGTACTGGTTAGTGTGTTGAAAACATATCACCCTTTGTCATCATACGTAATACCAAGAGAAAATAGGTATTATTCAGAAAACTTACCTTCACAAGGGGGTATAGAGATAAATTTCATCACAAAGAAACCGAAGTAGCAAGGCGTACGAAAGCTATTTTGGGGGCACCGCAATTTCCAAGCACTTGCTTCACAAATCTTTGTCCTTTCCAAATACAGCAATCTAACATTAGCATTATGATTTCACAAAAGTTACATTTCCTTTTGATAATAAATTGGTCGTCGTTCATTTCATTTTTTTTCTTTTGTTCTTGAAAATATGTTGGTATTATTTTATTATTTTTTGTTTATAAGAGGAAGCCCAAGCCTAACACACCCAGGCATGCACCCCCTCGAAGTCGAACTCTCCACCCGTTGCAACAGTGCCGAAGCGCCCTGCCATTGAGCTACCACTCTAGTAATATGTTGGCATTTTATGTTAGGAAAGGAGTGAATTATACACGAGCAATAGCTCATATAACTAGGATTTGACTCACAAGTTGAAGGGCCACCTGAAATTTAAAAAAAGATGGAACTCTTATGCTCATATATGTTCGTATAGTTTCGTATATAGAAATGTCATTTTAGTTCTGCTCACAACATATAATCATGTTTAAATGAGTATATCGAATTTATGGTGTGTATATGCTGAAAAAGCATGTTAACCAACTGGTTATGTTAGTATATTTCAATTCTACAAGAAATTATACTAGTATGTTTTCTGGGGTGACTTAAAAGTCCAGATGATAGCCCAAGGGAAGACCTTAGGCTATTCATATAGTTCATGACTAACCGTGGGCTATTAATTTCTTTATCGTTAGAAACGTTTCTGTTGATCATCATTCGAACTCGTCTAATGAAATTCGCTTGCCATATCAGGAATAACTTGACTTTTGACAAGGATGGCAATGGAGCAGCACGTTAGAACCCCTTGCTGAACTACAATTTGGTGCCCTGTACTCACCTCCTTTTCATAACATTTATGAAGTTAAAAGTATCTTTAACTTAAATCGCATCATTTAAAAATTTACTTCAAATAATTGAAAGATTTTAATGTCATGTAGTTGAAAATTTTGAATATTTAATATCTTATACACACATACATGCTATATATATATATATGTATAATGTATGTATGTATGTATATGTGTGTGTGCCCCTACAAACTCTCAAACAGAGTATTCTCTGCTCCATTCAGTTCAATTTGGGTCGGGGCTCCAAGTACTAAAGCAATCAAGGGGTAAAATGGATTCCCTTTCTCATGGAAATCCAAATTTAAGCGTAAAGCAAACCTTCACTAGATGATAGGGCGAAAACTTGACAAAGGGTATGGAACATATTCCTATAGGAAATGGGTTCCCTTTCTCGTGGGTCAAAGCATACCTTCCCCAGATGAAACACTAAGGCCAAAACTGGACAAGGGAAAGGGGGCACCCACCAACAAGGAAAACCATGATGACTCATGTCAACTTGTATTTCCTTAAACTAAAAGCAATCACCACTCCTATCAACAAGATTTTAAAGGTTTTTTTCCAAGTCCATCCCTTCTCTTTTTGGTCATGTTCAAATTGATCCTTTTAAATCAAGTGTATTGATCGGAATTTGTAGTTACTTACTTGATGAAATTAGCTAAGTTAAAATATAAAAACAATTAGCATCGACCGGTTCCAATACCTATATAACTTGTGCATAATATTTTATCATTGTAGTGGTCTATCCAACCTTGCTCTCCTTTCTAGAAAAACCCTTACTTTACCAAGTTAATGTACCTCTTTTGCTAATCTAAAATAATGCTTCTACTTTTCATACACAAGTCATTTGCTTTCTTTTGAAAATATTAAGATTAAGTGCATAAAACGCCCTCGATTTACCAACAGGCGAACATTTCCGTATTCTTCATCAATAGATATCAACTTTTGAATCGCAATATTTTATGGAGAGCAATGAATTTATGTAGTTTCAAAACATACATTTCTATTATTTTAAACAAAACCGACTTTCACATCTTGTTTAATTAACAAATACAATATGACACTACATGAACACGTCTAAAATTTGAAACTGCCACCCCTGGTCATGGTTATATTCTTGGTAAAAGAAAATCTGTAAGTAGTGCATTAACAATATAATTAAACTAGTTGATAATCTTTGGGCGGCTTGTTTGGTAAACCGACATCCGAAGGCATACAGCCTATAGAACTCAATCCAACTTCATAATGTGCCCAATTTGACCCCTGCTGACATGGAAACTGGTGTAGACGACGACAATTTGGCGATCCAGGAATTTAAACAGGTTCCTAATGTGCCACAAATTTAACTTTAATAAAACCAAGTTATAAATGTTTGATATCAATCCCAAGTTTTCAACTATTTAGTTTTGTCACTTAAACCAGTGTTTAGAAAAGTTGGTACAATAATATTGTATACCGATACTTGGACAAATGCATTGTACCATAACTTATATGTACTATATAGTATGACATTACAATATTATCTTTTTGAGCTCTAGCTCAGCTTGAACTCACCGATAACTCAAGCAACTGGAGAGCCTAACTGAGCTTTATAATATAAAGATAAAATTTTCTATATTCTAAAATTTTATGTTGGATCAACTCATATTTAGTTGGGCTAATGAACAAGCTCAATCGATCTTAATCAAGTCAATCTTGTTTGTGCATAGTTCGAATGAACCTCGTCAACTGAGCTCAAGCTCAGCATTTTCTTAGCGAGTCAACTGGAGCTTGCTTATACTTGGGCTCGATTACACCCCTATATATAAGTAAACCCAGTACCATAAGTTGCAGGATATTTGTAACACTGTTTCAAACTACTACTGAAATCATATGCTACATACAACCTTGATTCTAACTTCGCAAGCACGTTATTTGGCTAATATGGAAAAGGCTGTTAGGTCAAATGAAAAAAATGAGAACTTTTATATTGAGAAAGTTTGAAAAACAAAAGGCAAACATGAATTTCCCATACTTAAGACTCCTAAATGAAATTAGACTGCATCGTTGTTACAACAAATCATATTAGGTCATTGCCTCCTTTAAAAACCACGTGAATTGCTCTTTTTCATAATGCATGACGTGGACTCTATTATTACTATGAAAATTATGAATTAAAAAATAGGAACAAATTGTTCAAATGTAAGCCTGCACTTTACGTCAAGAAGTGCCCCACATAATTGTCAAGCTTTCTAGGTTTTATGTTGTTATATATGCAACAATGCATATTATTTGGAGTGAGGGCTTAAGTGTGAGCTCATATATCTCGACCCTTAGAAGACAGACTTGAAAAGACAATTCACCCGATTCACAGCCGGAATTCTAACCGGCATACCTTATTCGGCCGTCAGTCTTTTTCTTTTTTTTATTCATTTGATTAACTGAGATTAGAGACTAGTCAATCTGTATTGCATGAGATTATAAATTTTAGGTGTTTACAGCATGTTAATGAAAATGATGTTATGATGGAACGTCTGTATGGAGAATGTTTTAAATAAATGATGCATGTATACTTGTCGAGGAACACATAACTCGACGTGCAGTTGCCTTCATATTGATACGATGGTGAATGGGTGCTTCATCAGGCATGGTGGTTATCATGAAGCTGCTTTTACAGCTCATGGACCTGATGCCTGATATGAAAACCGGACGAGAGTAGTGAATATGTATGTGGGTTGATTGAATATGAATATGAAAATGTAAATTACTATATTGTTGAAATGAGATACTTCAGATATGATTTGTGGAGGAACACAAATACCCATTTAATATAATAAGAAATGAATTTAAATATAATTATATGGCTTAAAGGTTTTTATTTGTTGGGCGTCTTGACCAGGGATGTAAATGTGCATGAGTAATGTGGGGTAGATATTAATTGATGAGCCGTAAGACATAGGCGTGGACTTAGGCATTTTGGGAGGGCTGGACGACTCTCGCAACCTAGTCATATAATGTACTTGGCCGATATATGGAAACTGAAATATGAGCTTGTATGGTTGTGTGTTATGGATTTTGCTTACTGTTTTCAAATCTACATGTTTATATTAGATTGTGAAAATTGTTATGACACCTTTTTGAGTCACATCATTGGCAAGAGCAAAATTCGCATTGACTAGAGAGTTTGGAAGTGCCTCATAATGTGAGTGAGCTACCAAGCTTCCTAGGGCGGGTCAATTATTACTTAAAGTTCATCAAAGACTTCTCCAAAATGACTTCCCCTCATGGAATTGTTAAAGAAAGAGAAAACTTGGGAGTGGATGCCCAAGTGCATAGAGACCTTCGAGTCCCTTAAAGCCACTATTTGCAAGGAGTCAGTGCTACACCTTCCTAACTTCGCGAGACCCTTTATGGCATACACAGACACAAATAATTGAGTGATTGTAGGTATTCTTACACAAGATGGACATCCAATAGCTTTTGAGAGTAGAAAGCTAAATGTTGTTGAATCTCGATACTCGCACATGAACGAGAAATGTTGGTGCTAGTGCATTGCTTGCAAATTTGGAGAGTCTATCTCCAAAGGTCACACTTTTCAGTAGTCACCAATAACATGGCTAGACATAGAAAAAGCTCAACCCAAGGCAACTCCAATGGCTTGAGACTCTTGAACAATACAACTTTGACTAGGTATACAAACCTATCAAAGAAAATATTATAATCGACACACTAAGTCAAAAGTGTGTCGAGGAAGTGCTCGGTGCTATGACTCGCTTGTGTAGGAAAATATTCGACAAGGTGATGCAACACACTGGGGAAGATGCCTCATATCTATAAATCAAAGAGCAAGTAACTTCCAAAAGCTTGGACAAGTACAAAATGTATGACAACTTGGTATGGATCAAGACCAGCAAATTGCATACTCTAGATGCTAGGGATCTAAGGTGAAATATGATGCATGATGCTAAGTATGCGGGACACTCAGGGTTGGAGTGTACCATCTCCCTATCATGTGGGTATTACTGGCCCTGAATAGCATGTGATGTAACTGAGTACATGCACTTATCCCACATGCCAACAAGACAAAGTGGACTTTGTCTTGTTGGGTTGCTCCAATCTCTTTCGATACCAGATAGACCACAAAAATCATTGTCCATGGATTTTATATTTGGGCTCTTGAAGGTGGACGGCTTCAAGACCATCTTCGTAGTGATCAACCGATTCTCAAAGTACGGGGTCTTCATTTTGGTGCCAAAGGAGTGTAACACCAAGGAGACAACCCGCTTATTCCTATGTAATGTGGTCAAACACTTTGGTATACTGGAGGAGATAATTAGTGATTGTGATGGATGATTCATAAGTCGATTTTGGATGGAGTTATTTCAAATGATGGGAACACACCTCCTCTTCTCATCGACCCAACATCCACAAACTAACTCACAAATGGAATAACTCAACATAATGTTGGAAGAATACTTACACCACTATGTAACCACAAGTCAAACAAATTGGGCATCCCTACTAGAAGTAGCGCAATATAGTTACAATGCCCATAAGAGCTCAACTACAAGTATGAGTCCCTTTGAGCTAACTTTGGGACCATAACCATTAGGGCCCTTAGAATTAGTGTAAAGTCATGTGAGCGAGAGCTACCCTACCGCTTTGAGAGAAGTCTGAGAAAGATAAGATTTGTACCAAGAGGCAAGAACCTCTCTTGAGCAGGTATGGGGCCAAAATGGTGAAGCACGCCAACCAACATCCCGAGACATGGAGTTTGAAGTAGGGGAACATGTTTAGCTTTGGATACTAGAATATATCCGAAAGCAATCATACAAGGGAAGCCACTTACGATTGGCACCCAAATATGACAAATCCTTTAGAGTGACATAGCAGGTGGGATAGGTCGCATACCGGTTGGAGCTACCCAACTGATTGAAGATTCACCCCATGTTTCATGTGTCACAACTCACGGGGTATTTCGAGGATCTGATAAGGATGGTTTGAAGGTCACCACCTCTAGCACGTGAATACATCCCTACAATTGAGGTAGTGAAAGCGTATAGGTTGGAGGGCACCAGGACATGCTGACAAACCCAATACCTGGTGAGGTGGATCGACAAGAGTGCAGACGATGATTCATGAGTTTCTAGTGAACAGTTATGGCAGTACAAGTATCTTTTACGTGCATATCACGAGACCTCAAGGACGAGTCCAGATTCGATTGGGGACAGTTATCACAGTCTTGACACAAGGACATGCACACCATCTTGAAGGCATGCACACTACTCCTGCCCGGTGCCTTCACTTGTGGGATAATACTCTTGTATGCATGTTCAAGTTGCATATAGAGTTTATGTACAACATTTAGTTAGATAGAGTAAGTCATGTAACTAAGTAAAAAGACTTGTAAAAGGTTAGAGTCTAGATGTCTCTAAAAGTAGAGCGTAGGTCTAATAAGTTGTATTTTGGGTTGTAAAATATTCAAACCATCTTTTATACACAAGTTAAGTGCATGACAAGAACAACGAACATGAAAAAGTTTACTACTTAGAATAGGTCAACCTTTATAACTAATAAATAACACAAGTATTTGAATAATATTATCAAGTGAAATTGAAAAATCTTACAAGTTAACCAATATTCTTCAAAGATTGATTTTAACATATAACAAATATTTTATGTAGTTGTGACTTATCCAAACAATAAAGTGCAAGAAAATGTTTTCTAATTGACCAACTTTCATCTATTTAGTAAATAGTAACACCCATATATGCATGCAGTTACCAATTATTAGTCCACATATCAACACCTAATGACACACTACACTCAAATGAACCAAAAAATGCAACTAACATTTTTTCTATTTATATAATTTACAAATGTGTCTACTAACCGATTGTCTATAAATAGGATGTAATCACTAAAACCAAGTTTTTTACTAAAATTAAATGGAAGATGTTCCACTGAAATAAAACACACAAACTCCATTTTGTCTCAAGTAGAATTGTAGTGAAAAAGCCTTATAAAAGTAGATGCACTAGCAAAGGAACTTCCTTGCAAAGAAATTTAAGTTTACTGAACATCCAAACCCACTATTATTGAATAAATTTTTGTAACATGGTTTCAAAGTGTATACAGCTTTGTACTATAGTTATACTTTGCTTTATTAATGATACCTTGTTCATCATATAACTTCATAAAATAAAATGAATCTTGAATAGGTAAGATCTCTTTAACTTGGCTTTTGGAGGACGTCCTCCATGTGTAGGTTGCATTCGTTGAAGTTGGTAGCAAAATAGTGTCATATAAAATGATATGTTAGCTCTAGTAGTAGTACCTACATTTCTGATGCTTTCTTGACTTAGTGGTGTTGGTGTAGGTCTTTGACAAATATGACAATTGACTTCTACTAAAAATGGCTTTTCCTTTGTTTTTAGAGCCAGAAGTACTAATACCACAATAAGATATTGATTTAGTAAAATGAAATAAATAAACTAAAAACTTATACAATTAAGATAATATGAAAAGAGAAATCATAGATAAAGAATCAAGAAACATTCAAATGAGCTTGTTTATTTGCTCTGAAACAAGAGCCTCACAACTGACACTTAAAGCACAAATGACCGAGAGCTAGAGCTTGTTGATATTGAGTTTGTGAGTTGTGTTAGTTTTTAGTGTAGGAACCGTTATTTGTAGAAGGAAAATCACTATTAATGAATAGTATCTTTATTAATACTAAAGCATGACAAGCGATATCTTGAAAATGTCCTGTAATTTCGAGAACGTTCGGAATTTGAAAAAATCAATTCAACGGCCAGCTTGGCGCACGGTGGGGCCAGGAGGTAGCATATTATGCCACGTGGCTAGAGAGTTCGAGAAACGTCGTCACGACGGGAATAATCTCGAAGTTCCTGGGTTGAACCAGAGACGCTTCCTCGGCTTCCCTATTTAAGCTTCACCCCTCACACTCTTCGTCTGTCAGAAGATTGCAAGAACACAAAAGAGATATCACAGAATCTATTCGCTCCCTATTCCAGGGTTTCTGCGGGACGCTCGATCCGATAATTTGTTTATTTGAACCGTGTTTCGGATTGGAGGATTGCGGAAAACGATCGATCAATCAATGTAAGTCTTCCCTACGTCTTCGTTGTTCGTGATCGGCTCGTTTCCTTTTGACCGAGTGCAGTACTTTACGAAATTTACGGGATTCTTGCTTATTGATTTCGTGATTCTGGTGTCATTCTCTTGATTTAGACTTATACATTCACATCTTGTCATTGCGATTAGTGTTTCGTTTGATAGATTAATCGATCTTTACTAGATCAGTTTTCAATCAAGTTGTCGTAGAGTCGTTATTTCATCATTTGTAATTCATTTCATTTTCGGATTCGTAGCCTGTCATAGCCATCAACGAGGTTAATCGTATCAAGGGATCCACTGATCTTTACTCTTTTAGTTTTCAATTAAGCTTCCGCTGGATGGTCGTCCTTTGATTTTCTTGGTCTTTCGCTTTTCCGTCGTATTGCCACCATTTCTCTACATCTGTCCGGTATTTTGGATTCTGACATGAGAGAATTCCTTTTGTCCATGTACGATTAGGGTTCCGACACAGATCATATGGAATTTCGCCTTTTTGTTGGGCGTGGTTTTCTGTTCTTGTAAACGCGTATTGCGCGAATAGTTGTCTGCAAATATAGTTTTATGATCAAGTCCATGGAAAGGAAATGTCCTTTCCATTCAGTTCGTCTCATTTTCCAATTTCTTTTTGAGAATACGTAAATCTCTACGTTCTTTTTAATTCCTGGTGTCGCCGCTTCCCTATTGAGATTGACTTTACGAAAGGAGCTTCTAGATCGTGTCCGTTTTCTTTAGATTCAGTGATTTTCTTTAATCTTGGTCTGGAAGAACCAGTTTCCAGTTACCGTTATGTAAGAGAAAGCCTTAAGCAGTAATACATCGTCCAGTTGATAATGATCCGATTGGTTTATGGTTTGATACAGAGGCAGCAAAATGTCTGCCGTTTGTATATTTCTTCATCGCCCATGTATAAATCTGTAGGTTGTAGCGTGGATTCTGATATACTATTTACTTTTTTTCAATACCGTCTGCTTTCTTTCTTACATGCTTGAGTCAGTTACCTGCTGAATCACTGGAGTGGAAGGGGGCGACTCCCTGGTTCCAAATCGTCCAGTTTTACATATTTCAGATTTACTAGATGGTTTTATGTTTTCACTGGAAATGCAAGGCTACTTCCATCTTTGTAGTTAGTATAATCTCATAATTTTTAATGCGAATAAAATAATTCCAAATTGAGTTACTGTGTAACGACTGTGGCGCTACTCTATTTTGTATGTGCAAAAGTTGTGGCATTCTTGTGTTTCTTAAGGTTTTAGAATCATCAATGGATTGGAAATTGGGATCTTAGCTGTATATGCACGATTTTCTCGTTTCCCCCTTTTTTCTACTAAAATTGGGATCTTAGCGGTAATTGGTGTTATTTCATCTCCCGTACTCTTCTCATTTGGAATATTCTCTCGCTGCAGTGTTTGAAAAACAATTCGTGGTTTTGGTACATCAAAATAGCCTCTCGTGTTTATCGAGGGGTTCTTGCTTCTGCAATACATCTTGAACTCAACTCTCATTTAAAATCATGTTCCCAGTATACTACACATACCCAGATTGGCAACCTCAACGTCCTAACCAGTATTATCCAGTCTATGCGGGGATGCCACCTTGGGACAAAGGCGAAACCTGGAGTGCTTATAGTGGACATGAACCGTGGCAAAATTCACCACAATGTCGTTGTTATCATGACCATACGTCACCTGGATACCCCCATCTTTGGCCACAACCCCAGTTAATGGTTCCTCCTCCTCCTCCGTATAGCTTCCACTATCCCTTTTATCCTCAACAGTTACCTCCTCATTTTGTTGGTCCTTCTCGCTATACTGTAGATCGTGGTCATTATGAGCATGACAAAAGCAATATGGGCCACTGCTGTGGATGGCCAAACCAGGCATGTATGAAGGGTCGAGATAGTGTGAAAGTTGAAGAGGAAAAGGAAGATCCTGAAGCGAAGAGATTTTATGAATCTCCAGACTTGCGGAATTGCCCTTACCCTGTGGTATGGATTCCTCCTGGCTGGAAGAAGAACAATGAGAATTTCCAGGCATCTGAAAAAGATCCAAAGGCCTTGAAGAGCTGGCTTCCCGTGGAAAAACCAAAGGATAATGTTCAAAATGAAAGTTGTGGTCTAGAGAAGAAGGAAAAGCCTGAAGAGATGAGGTGCTATAATTTCACAGATTTGCGGAATTCTCCTTACCCCGTAATATTGATTCCCCCTGACTGGAAGGAGAGCAACAAAATTTGCCAGGCATCTGAAAGAGTTTCAAAGAGATCGAAGGATAGTATGCAAAATGAAAATGGCGACGTTGTCCTTTGGATGCCTGGTAGCAACCACGGGAATGACGAGAAGGAAATCGAGGGTAAATTGGAATCTGGAATTATGGCAGAACCTATAAAAGTGAAGATCATCCCTGTGAAGGTTCATGAGAACCACTCTTCCTCAGATAACCAGGTGCCTGTGGTGAAAAATTCTGATAATAGTGCACAGAGAAAGGTCTTAGAGGAGGAAACAAAGCCAAACGATGAAATTGCTAAAAGGATTGAAGACAGCAAAGTGGATCAATCTTCCAACTCAAAGAATCCATCAAAGCATTCACTATCTTCACAGAGTAGAACTTCTAAGTTGCCACCTATTTGCTTGAGGGTGGACCCTTTGCCTAACAAGAAGAGGAAAAATGTCAGTCCGAGATCTCCTAGCCCACCTGGCGAGAAAGAGAAGGCCCAAGCACCAGAGCAGAATTCTTCTATCAAGGTGCAGTCTGTAGAAGATAAGAAACTGGGAGCGGCGACCCGTGAGAAGGTGACAAGAGTTTTTCCGGTGGTGGATAACAATGGAAAGCAAGAACCTGAAAATATAACCGTGGAGAAAGTCAGCAATTTTGAATCAGAGACTGGTGCAATACATACTATACAAAAGAACGTTGCACCCACGGAGAAAAGGCAATTTAGTGAAGGGACGAGTGATGGATATTTTCTGCCACCGAAGCCCAGGGAACCTCCGAAGAGACTCACTGACGAAGATGCTGCTCTCCTTATTCAGTCTATTTATCGCGGATTCCTGGTGAGGAAATGGAAGCCTCTTGAGAAACTCAGGCGGATAAAGCAACTCCAACAGCACATACCCGAGATCACTGAGAAGATTCACAATTTAGAAGTCTCTTGGAAGCTTGAACCGAATAAGAGGGAAACGGCAGTGGTTGGGGAGTCCATTATGAGTTTGCTTCTACAGCTAGACACAATACAGGTAGAATTTCACAATCTTGAATATGGTCATTTGGGTTTCTCTGTTCGTTGCCTTTGTAACTGTTGATTTGCTGTATATGCTTGGTCCTGAACTTTGTCTGTTGTTTCAGGGACTTCATCCGGTCGTTAGAGAAATCAGAAAGTCTGTTGCCAGGCAATTGGTTACTCTACAGGAGAAGCTTGATGCCCTGACTGCTATACCGGCAGACAAGCCAAACGAGACAGTGGCCGAGCACAAGCAGGCAGAGGAAACCTGCGACAGTGAAACACCTCATGAAATGTACAAGGGGCAGGAGGTGATTGATGATGCGGACAAGTTAAATGAGGGAGGGTTGGAGCAGAAATGTGCAGATGAAAGCAGCGATTATCGAGCACCACACGAAGGGCAGGAGGCAATTGGGCCTAACAACGATGTATGCAGAGTTACAAAAGAAGCAGAAGAGAGCACAGATACATCTGCAAACAAAATGGAAATGCAAGCTGCTATTGTAGAAGCTGGGCTATCATATCTGGAAGCACTCCGCGTAAACGCTCATGGTCAGCAAGCTGATACTAGCGGAAATGTTACTGAGTTGGCTTCATCAGATGCTCATATATCTAGAGGTAATCCTCCACGTGCACAAGCTGATCTGGCTTCCGGATCTGAAACAGTAGGATTCACTGGATCCTCCCCAACTAACACAACTGAAACTTTTACCAAATTCGCTTCATCGGATGGTAGTGTGTGTGGAGATAATCTCGTATCTGCGCAAGTTGATCCCGAAGGAATTGAAATGGTGGATGCCAATGGGGATCCTAAGGACCCTCACGGCTTTGTGGATAACGCACCATTCAATGAATCCAATCAATATGGAACACAAGAGAATATCATAGAAGAACAGGTAGCCCCGTTAGTTGATGAAGGTGAGATGCCCAAAGTTGTTGCAATGGCTACGCATGTTTTGGATACTGCTGATGGAGCCGCTGAGAAAGAGGAAATCGTAGTCAATGGGGACGAACCAGTTCGGTATAAGTCGCCAGCTGGGGTGCATGACATGCTTCCTCCGTGTGAAATTGATGACAATTTGGGTTCTTGTAAAGGAAATTCTGCACATGAAACATGTAAAATCGTCATGGATAGCTCTGAAGAGCATGGTGATGGTGATTCAGAGTTGGAGGAACGATCAGTTATTTGTGAAAAAAACCGAAACGACGGGACAGATACCGGGGCGGATAATCCTATCAAGTGTAAAATGATTCATGGAATAGAGGTTTCAGAGGGAGGCATTGAGAAAGAACAAATCCTGCCTGTCGTTCTTGCTGGTGAGGTCAACGGTAGTTCAGATTCCGGTAAAGAAAATTCTGCTCATGAAGGATACAACAGTGGCCTCGATGCAGTGGAAGGATATGAACGTGGTGATGTTGATTTGAAGGTGAAGGAACAATCAGTTATTGGTGAAGAAGCTGCAATAACTGGTAAAACTGAGACGGATAATCCTGGTCCAACCAAGGATTTAGACCGGCAGTTTCTGTCAACTAATTGCGATGAGGAGCATAAAACCATAGCTATTGACGCAACGGTTGAAGGAAAATCTGGGGATGAGAAGGTTTGCACTGTGGCTGCGGAAAACGTCTCTGGTCCTCAGAGCGAAATGCTGAAAGAGTTGGTGGATAAGTTAATGGAGGAGAGCAAGAAGCAACTAAACGTGATCCAGGAGCTAAATGGGAAAGTAAGAGACCTGGAAGGGAAATTGAAGAGGAAAAAGGGCGTTAAAGTAAGGTTACCTAGGCATTCTGTGAAATCTTGTTTGAAACCAACCCCTTTTCCTGTGGATACATCAGTGTTCTGAAGAAGATTGCATTTGAGGCTCATAAGAGGTGTAATATGCCAAGTTCTTTACATTTTGTATATATAAGGTTTGTCCAATTTGTGATGATAAAACTGGATTTCATGATGAATTCCCATGTTATATAAAGCGAATGGTCAAATTCAGCGTTGAGGAACTTGCTTCTGCCAAAAATAACGTTGTCGCTGTTGGTTTGACATTGTACACTGTACACTTTCATTTCTCTTTTAGATAAAACAGCAGCAATAGCGCGAGTGCAACCGCGTGTTCATAAACTTTGTCAGAAAACCCGCAGCCTCGTAGAACGTGTAATGCACACCACTCTCGCTCTTTTGTCGAATCGAAATAAGGTGCAAAATTACCTCGTGTGGTGACGGCGAATGAGCTATTCTGCCCTTAATTGCCCTAATGTTGCTTTAAAGAGTTATTAAATCATGCTTTGACTTAAAATAAAATATTTTATCACTAAAAAAAAAGCCTTACTTTCTCTCTCTGGAAGAAACGGCAAGGGTTATTTCTTCTACAAAAAGAGAATGTATCTCTCGTTCATCGCTTTGAAAATGATATCGGGTGAGAAGCATTAGACTTTTTGTCCTGCTTGATATGCCCTCTCTAAATCCTTCCTCTCTAGTAGTGCGTACTGCGTACTTGAGAAAGGCAAAGATCATCATCTCACTTGTTGGATTCATGAAAGAGTAAACCTACCCATGGCCTTTAGAATAATAAAAATGGTAATTTGCTTTATGGAGAAGTTTAAAATCCACTTCCACGATATGTGTGTTTTCCCTTAAAATACTTTGAAATTTAAAAAGTCATTAACTTGTACCAGAAAAAAGATTTCGTTCCATTGACAATTCATGAATTTTCCTCTCGACTACAGGAATGACACTAGACATGCGTTATTTATATATTTTAGTAAGGTTTACCAGGTGTATGTATCTAAGCTTCACATTGTGATTGCACATGATTAAACAACTTTTATTGATACGAATTAAGCATCATTCTGGTCTTTTTTCTTTTAGATTATTTTGGTTTGGCAAATGAAGGAATTCTCTAAATCCTTTGTGAAATAACTGACGCAGAAGATAAATAACAATTCAGGAACCACATCCCATAATCAACAAGTTTAAGAGTCTCCTTACACCATCTAAAAAAGAAGGATTAAAGTCTCCTTGATAAAACTATCGAGTCCTTGGGAAATTAATTGCTTTAGCACTGTAATTATTCAACTCCACTCATGTAAGGGATCATTCTTGCATGGCCAGTCCCAAGCCTAGATAAAGGAGGAGGGTTGTGTTAGGCTTTCGACAACCAGCGTAAAACTTTGTCGAATTATGAGCGTCAAGTTGGGGCGTCCCCCCTAGCGATGCGCTGCAGAGCTCGAATGCAGTGAAAAGTAAGCAAGGGCCATTACATTTTTGCCCAGATGTAGTAAATTAATTGCAAAGAGGGTTTCCTAAAGAAGTTAGTCCCGCTATATTGTCACCCGAATGTAGTGAATAAGTTACAGAGAGGGTCTCTACATTCTCAATAGCTAGTCGTACATAATAAAATTCGTATTTGTTCTTCGAATATCTGAACATTATCCAATAAGCTAATGGAGGTGGTAGATACTATGATTCGGAGAAAGATTCATATTCTATGTTTACAAGAGACAAAGTAGGTTGGAGAAAAAACAAAGTAGATTGAGGATGTAGGTTTTAAATTATAATACTCAGGTAAGGAAAAGGCTCGAAACGGAGTTGGTATTATCATAAATAAAGATTTAAAGGATAGTGTAGTAGACGTACAATGATATGATAACTGAATCATGACATTGAAATTAGTGTTAGGAGCAAAGGTTTTGAATATAGTTTGTGCTTACGAACTCGAAGTAGGACTAAAAGATAGTATAAAGACAACTTTTTGGAAAGAATTAGATAAGGTGATTCAAAGAATTTTACAAAGGGAGATGATTTGTGTAGGAGGAGACTTAAATGGACATGTCGGTAAAAACGCATTAGGGTATCAAGGTATTTATGGAAACTTTGGTTTTGGGGATATAAATAAGGATGGTAGGAAGATTTTAAATTTTGCTATGGCATTTGATCTCTTTATAGTCAATACAATATTCAAAAAACGAGATGAACATTTAATTACTTATAAGAGTGGCTTATCACAAACACAAATTGATTACTTTATTTGTAGAAAAAAAGATTGAACGTTTTTTAAAGATTGTAAGGTAATTCTACTAGAAAGCTTAACCACCCAACATCGACTTTTAGTTATGGATTTACAAATAAGAAAATAGATAAAGAAGAAAAGAGTGCATCAAGCTATTCAGACTAAATGGTGAAACCTCAAAAGCGAGAAAGAAGATATATTTAAAGAGAAAGACGATGTTTGGAATTATGTTGGTACACCCTATAATATGTGGAACAATATGGCTATACATATTAGGAAAGTGGCAAAAGATATGTTAGGTGTATCTAAGGGAGGTATACCGGCACAAAAAGAAGCTTGGTGGTGGAGTGAAGTAGTGTAAAATAAAATCAAGGCAAAGAGGGCATGTTACAAATTACATTATACTAAGAAAACTAGTGAAACTTTAGAGGCTTATAAGAAAGCAAAGAAGGAAACGAAAAAGGCCATAAGTGAAGCAAAAGTTAAAATTTGAGAGAATTTATATAAAAAACTTACTAAAAAGAGGGTGAAAGAGATATTTTTAGGATAGCTAGGGCTAGAGATAAGAAAACTAAAGATCCTAATTATGTTAGATATATCAAGGACGAGGATGAAAAAATGCTAGTGGCAAATGATGATATAAGAAATAGATGAAAAATGATTTTTATAAGCTTTTTAATGAAAATAAAGATGTTAGTATTAGCTTAAGAGAGTTAGCCAAATAAAAAAAGTATATAAACCATAATTTCTACCGATGTATTAAAAAGAATGAAGTCAAATAGGCTCTTAAACATATGAAGGGTGGTAAATCGGTAGGACCAAACAATATTCCTATAGAAATGTGGAAAATACTAGGAGAAATAGGAGTCACTTGGCTCACAAGAATATTTAATTAAATATGAAGAAACCAAAAGATCCCGAGGAATGGAGAGCGAGTACACTTATACCCATACATAAGAACAAGAGAAACATTCAAAATTGTGCGAATTATCGAGGTATCAAGTTAATGAGTCATACTATGAAATTGTGGAAAAGAATTATCGAACTTAGGTTAAGACAAGTATCAAGTACAACAGAGAACCAATTTGGATTCATGCAAGGCAAATTTACTATTGAAGTGATTCACCTTTTGAGACATCTTATGAAACATTTTAGAGTAAAGAAAAAAGACTTTCACATGATATTTATTGATCTAGAAAAAACTTATGATAGGGTACCGAGTGAGGTTCTTTCGAGAACTTTGGAAAAAAGAGGTATCCCATTGACATACATTAACCTTATAAGAGACATGTACGATGGTGCAAAAACATGTGTGAGGACTCATGAAGGAATGACAAACTTCTTTCAAGTTAATATTGGTTACATCAAGGATCAACTTTAAGTCCATACTTATTATTTATAATAGTGATTGATGAGTTAACAAAACATATTCAAGATAAAGTACTATGGTGTATGTTATTTGTAGATGACATTGTGTTAGTGGAGAAGTGTAAAAAAAAGTTAATAAAAAATTAGAACTATGGAGAGAAACATTAGAAAGCAAAGACCTTTGACTTAGTAGAACAAAGATAGAATATATGGAATGTAAATTTGATCATTTGGTTACTTAAGAGGACATAAAAATTAAAATTGGCATACATTGCATCCCCCAAAAGGAAAGTTTTAAATACTTAGGGTCAATTTTTCAGAGTGATGTAAGAATTGATGGAGATGTTATGTATATAATTAATGCTGGTTGGTTAAAATGGAGAGGAGCATCGAATATTCTTTGTGATAAGAAGATACCATTAAAGTTAAAAGGTAAATATTATGCCTGTGATGTTTTATGGTTCCAAGTGTTGGGTAGTTAATCATCATGTACAAAAGATTTGTGTGATAGAAATGAAGATGTTGAGATGGATGAGTGGTCATACAAGAAAAGATCGTATACATAATGAGGTTGTTAGAAACAAATTAGGAGTGCCACCAATAGAGGATAAAACGAGAGAATATCATTTAAGATGGTTTGGACACATAGAAAGAAGATCAAAAGACAAACCTGTCAGAAGGTATAAAAAACTAAATTTGGAAAGTATTAAAAGAGGTAGAGGATGACCACAAAAGTGTTGTAAAGAAACAATAAAGAAGGATCTAGCTTATTGTGAGTTAATTGATAATATGGCACATGATAGGGCTATGTGGAAACAAAAAATTCATGTAGCCGACCCTATCTAGTATAATAAAAGGCTTAGTTGTTGTTGTTGTTGTTAGCAGTGTAATTATTCAATCGTGATTTTGATCCATGCCCACTCCTCGTAACAGGTAGGAAGTGGGATGTAAGAGCAAGAAGTGAACCACATAAAAAGCATTACTTAGTCAGTCAAAATCTTAGGAGCAATTTTGGACATTATCCTTTGTCGAACCGGCCTCCATTAGTTATTAGAGGAGACGGTCAATTGGCTATTGAATCCTTGACGTGATACCGAGTGGCTTCGCATTTCCTCAAGGAGCAAGCAATAGAGGGCTCGTTGCAGATGTTATTAGGGCAAAAGCCATACTATCCTGCAGGCCAACACCCTTTCTAAAGTCACAGCAAGTACTAAAGACGAAAACCAAGCCTTATCCTACCGTAAGTGACTTTGCTCGCGTGGATTCATTTACCATTTTGTTCATATAGCGTTTGATGTTCCGCGTTTCCAATCAACGCCGTTGGCCTTTACCAACTTGGTCTCTAATAATTTAATATACATTCAATTTACGTTACACATCTCGTAATATCTTCATTTTGTTGCTATTGTCTTCCTGCACACCGTTTGTTTGTGTGTTTGCTTACCATTGTTGACACGGTGGCTTCAGCATTTAATTAGCGACTCTAAAAGCGTCGAGTTCTACCTAACTTTCCGGACACTGTCAAAAACAATCGGAGAAAAGCGATATTCATGTGATAACAAATTCGAAGGCATCTCTCTTCTCTCTTGTTAGAGAAATGAATCTGTCTATATACGTTTGCCCATCTGCTGTTCGCACCAATAACGCCAAATCTACCAAGATTCCGCAGAACGTAGCAAAAGCTAATTATTCTCTACAATGGCAACCACATCATAATAGTTTCCCTTCTTTTTCCTGATTGGGCATAGACCTCTACCTGCTACGAGGGCAGGAACCAACGCGCTATTGGGTTAAAAGTTTCTGCGTGTGCATAGTTTGCATCATCATCATCTCTCTCTCTCTCTCTCTCTGCAAGAGCATTTCACTGCTATCAACTGATGGGTGACACCCCAACTACTCGGTTCAAAGTCTTGGTGCTGGCTCCATTATTTATGAGACATAGTTATGACCACCGAATCATATTTTCATTCTCATTGGTTCCTAAAATCCCTTTTTGTTCTTGTCGATATGGTTGATGATTGAATCTTAATGATCTCTTTTTCTCTTCATAGTTTTGTGTGTCTTAATCAAATCGATTGAGATGAACTTATTTCTCAACGATCGTGTTTAAATACGACAAAATTTTTTATGTTAGGAATGATTAGAGGAACACGACAATACATGAAATAATCAATGTTCTTTCAACTCAAGAACAGTCAACATTGTTTGGGTTCAATTAAACTTATGTAATATTTTTTATTGATGATAAATATTTTTAAAAGCTTAATTGATAAATGTTGAATATAGCTGAAAAGTTCAAAGTTTTAAAGTCACGTGTATAGGAGGGGCTTGTATAGGATATTTTTTTAGACACACATTGCTTGAGAAAAGAATCTTACATGTTTTTTTGTATATATATATATATATATATATATATATATATATATATATATATATATATATATATATATATGTGTGTGTGTGTGTGTGTGTGGAAAGTCTTGAACATGAGTTCAAAAGAGCTTGGATAGAGTATGGATGACCACAAACATGTAGGACTAGGCGTAGGTCTTTTTGGTCTTTGGTTTGTTATTGTATAATAAAGTTTTGACTTATTAATCAAATGACTGTCTCATGAAAACACGTGGAGGTAGTTATGGATTCATCGAGGTGCTCTGTTATTTTATTATAAAGCTCATATTAGGGTTTGCAATATGTCATCTGTTAAAAAATTAGTGTTTTCTCCTCTTCTCTCCATCTTCTCTTTCTCATGTTTTTGTGTGTTTTTACTATGCTTTGCTCAATCAACCGATAACTAAGTTGTGGTTGAAGATGATTTGAGTTGAGATATGTGCTCTCTTTGTATGATCATTTTATCTTGAAAGTAAGGCAACAATTGACGTGTGTGTCTTCATAGTAGGGTATTGATTTTGTTTTAGGTAAACTTGTAAGGGCTACTCGATCAAATAAGTGACTTTTTCTATTTTGCTTATTTGATCCTATTACATTGTTTGTTTATGACTTTCTCTAAATCTATGCTCTTTCGTTGATATGAACTTATTAACAATCATTGCATATTTTATATTTATGCATGTAGTTCGAGGGTCCCTTCCAACACATTGTTCGAGCACATGCCTTTTGGAGCCCTTACATCCATTTACAGGTCAATCAGATGCTTGTCTAAGAAACCAAAAAAATAACCTCCAAGTTGATTGTTACACTTGTACATAAGTGAGAGTGATACTACTGTAGTTGCCGATATATTGTCCACTGAGTTGAGCAAAGAAGACATGGAGAGCAACTTTTAGTTTTGTCGGGTCGCTGATAGATAAATATTCCATGGTCATTATTCGTTCAATATCTTCTTATTATGCGGTCTGTAGTTTGGCCCTTTGGTTATGCGTTCCTGTAGGTTACCCATACTTATAAGAGTGGCTTATCACAAACACAAATTGATTACTTTATTTGTAGAAAAAAAGATAGAGCGTTTTTTAAAGATTGCAAGGCAATTCCACTAGAAAGCTTAACCACCCAACATCGACTTTTAGTTATGGATTTATAAATAAGAAAATGGACAAAGAAGAAAAGAGTGCATCAAGCTATTCGGACTAAATGGTGAAACCTCAAAAGCGAGAAAGAAGATATATTTAAATAGAAAGTCCTTCAAGGAGATGTTTGGAATTATGTTGGTACACCCTGTGATATGTGGAACAATATGACTATATATATTAGGAAAGTGGCGAAAGATGTGTTCGGTGTATCTAAAGGAGGTATACCGGCACAAAAAGAAGCTTGGTGGTGGAGTGAAGTAGTGTAAAATAAAATCAATGCATAGAGGGCATGTTACAAATTACATTATGCTAAGAAAACTAGTGAAACTTTAGAGGCTTATAAGAAAGCAAAGAATGAAATGAAAAAGACTGTGAGTGAAGCAAAAGTTAAAATTTGAGAGAATTTATATAAAAAACTTAACTCAAAAGAGGGTGAAAGAGATATTTTTAGGATAGCTAGGGTTAGAGATAAGAAAACTAAAGATCTTAATTATGTTAGATGCATCAAGGACGGGAATGAAAAAATTCTAGTGGCAAATGATGATATAAGAAATAGATGGAAAAATTATTTTTATAAGCTTTTTAATGAAAATAAAGATGTTAGTATTAGCTTAGGAGAGTTAGCCAAATAAAAAAAAGTGTATAAACCATAATTTCTACCGACGTATTAAAAAGAATGAAGTCAAATAATTTCTTAAACATATGAAGGGTGATAAATTGGTAGGACCAGACAATATTCCTATAGAAGTGTGGAAAATACTAGGAGAAATAAGAATCACTTGGCTCACAAGACTATTTAATTAAATATGGAGAAATTATCAAACATAGGTTAAGACAAGTATCAAGTACAATAAAGAACCAATTTAGATTCATGCAAGGTAAATTTACTGTTGAAGCGATTCACCTTTTGAGACATCTTATGAAATATTTTAGAGCAAAAAAAAAGACCTTCACATGATATTTATTGATCTAGAAAAAGCTTATGATAGGGTATCGAGGGAGGTTCTTTCGAGAACTTTGGAAAAAAGAGGTATCCCATTGACATACATTAACCTTATAAGAGACATGTACGGTAGTGCAAAAACATGTGTGAGGACTCATGAAGAAATGACAGACTTCTTTCAAGTTAATATTGGTTACATCAAGGATCAACTTTAAGTCCATACTTATTTATAATGGTGATTGATGAGTTAACAAAACATATTCAAGATAAAGTACCATGGTGTATGTTATTTTGTAGATGACATTGTGTTAGTGGAGAAGTCTAAAGAAAAAGTTAATAAAAAATTGGAACTATGGAGAGAAACATTAGAAAACAAAGGCCTCCGACTTAGTAGAACAAAGACAAAATATATGGAATGTAAGCTTGATCATTTGGTTACTTCAGAGGACATAGAAATTAAAATTGGTACACATTGCATCCCCCAAAAGAAAAGTTTTAAATACTTAGGGTCAATTTTTCATAGTGATGTAAGAATTGATAGAGATGTTATACATATAATTAATGCTAGTTGGTTAAAATGGAGAGGAACATCAGGTATTCTTTGTGATAAGAAGATACCATTAAAGTTAAAAGGTAAATATTATAGAGCAGCAATTAGGCGTGCCATGTTTTATGGTTCTGAGTGTTGGGCAGTTAATCATCAACATGTACAAAAGATGTCTCTAACAAAAATGAAGATGTTGAGATGGATGAGTGGTCATACAAGAAAATACCGTATACATAATGAGGTTTATTAGAAACAAATTAGGAGTGACACCAATAGAGGATAAAATGAGAGAATATCATTTAAGATGGTTTGGACATATAGAAAGAAGATCAAAAGACAAACCTGTAAGAAGGTATGAAAAACTAAATTTGAAAAGTATTAAAAGAGGTAGAGGATGACCACAGAAGTGTTGGAAAGAAACAATAAAGAAGGATCTAGCTTATTGTGAGTTAATTGATAATATGGCACATGATAGGGGTACGTGGAAACAAAGAATCCATATAGCCAACCCCGTCTAGTATGGGAAAAGGCTTAATTGTTGTTGTTGTTGATGGATGGAGACATGCTACTGGCTAAAGAGAGGTCACTCTGTCTGTTTTTATTGTGTTAAACTCGTCAAGTCAAACTCTGTTTGTTCTGATCTCATTGATCATATGGGCTCATGACATGTGATTGTTGGTAAAAGTCATAGGCTTACATGCAATAATAGTAAATAAAAGAACAACCAAAGATCTAAAGAAATCCATTACAAACAGTGTCGAAAACAAGCAAAGCAAGTATGAGAATTAGTAAACCACTTTATCTTGTTTGAGTTGTTCGTACGGACTTATCTTCGAGAAATCAGTGCCTTATTGTTGGGTATGAACAGGTGATTGCACCTTTCTTCCAAGATAAAACAAACACATGGTAGGAGCATGCACTTGACTTGAGCCACCTTTGACCATGCTTTAGTCGTCTTATTTGAAGAATGGAAAGAGAGCCATCACAATCAAGACCGAGGGAAGAGAAAGAGGAAGATGGGAGGAGAGAGAGTACATGAGTAACTGCAAATTAGAGAAGCCCTAATCCTGTTTTATAAATAAAATGGTAGATCTCGAATCTTATTCAAATGATGCATCTCTTCGTTCGTAACCGTTCTCGCATAGGATCCATTTAACTATTATATTAAAACTTTTCTATACAAAAAGTTAAACCGAAGATAATTTCCAAACCCAAATCTCAGCCTAGCCCGACCTAATGCGCGTGTGGTCATGCATGTCATCCCCAAGCTCTTTGAACTAAGGTTAATAAGCTACCAACTATATAAAAGAACATGTGGGATTCCTCTACCCATTAACATGAAACTAAACTTTTATCTCATAGTCTTCATATGCACAAGTCTCTCACTCACATGTAACTTTTCATACTTTAGAACTTTTACATTTATCAAAGATGCATTACATAAATATTTAGAGATACTTAATATTAACTAAATATAATTAATACACATGAATTTAATTAACTTAAGTATTAATTAACATTAATTCTAACAATCTCCTATGAAGTGTAAAGTATCCTATCAAACCAATTATCATATTATGCTTTCAATAACGGTACTTTCTAGTTTGCACTGTTACCTAAGTTATTTAGTATTATTCTTACAGGAACTAGGTGAACATACGTCATGAACTTGCACCTTGGGTGTAAAGGTGTCTATTGGTAACAATATAATAAAGGCTATGACATGATCTTTAGGGTTGATGCATTAATGATTGAATACAAAAAAATAACCTAATTTCCCTAGTGCGACCTTATAATATAAATCACTTAATCGGGCATATCAAAGGATATATTGCTAACATCATGTCCTAATACTTGATCTCATTTAAGGAATAATCTCTTTCTAACTTACAAGAGACAAAAACACATATACTAAAAGTATCACATATTATTAAGTGTCATCCAATTCACCCAATAATTTGTTATTACCACATCGAACCTACTTTATAGAATTCCTACTTAATTAAGTTGGGTTGTCACTGCTTATGAATAACTCATGGGTTTCAGTCTCATTTTCAACATAAATTTTTTAATTAGGGCTATTGCTAAACTCTTAGTGAAATGATTAACTGTGTTATCTTTACATCTAATAAAATCAATAACTATAACCCCATCAAATACAAGTGTTTATACAAGACTTAAGTCTGACTTAGATGTGTATCTGTTGCTTTTGATTATACTTCAAACTATTGATCTTAGCAATCGTGATCATACATACTATTACAGTGAACTGAAATTACAGAAAACAACTTCTTTATAATAAGTAAATTAGACATAAGTTCTTTAAGTCATTCTATTTTCATTCTAATATTATCCAAAACTTATAGTTCTGCCTCAAAGGTAAAATGAGCCAATATGGTCTGTTTTTTCGATTTTCAAGTGGCAATGGCACCATCTACATGAAACATATATCTAGTGATCTCATTACTTCTAAAGTTTTTTGCAATCCAACTAGCATAATTATATCCTTCAAAAATATAAGAATTTTTTTATAATACAACCCAAGGAAAATGATTTCCTTCAAATAGCAAAGTACTCTATCTAGAGCTTTGCAATGAGTTTTATTAGGACAACTAATGTATCTACTCAACTTAAACATGACAAAAGCAATATCCAATCATATACAGTTAGTTAAATACATCAAACTTTCAATAATCTAAGAATATTATAATTAAGACACATGAATATCACTTTGATAATTTTACAAGGTTTTTGTTGTATCACATGGGTCTTAGCAGGTTTAAAGTTTGTATATTAAAATTTCTCTAAAACCTTCTCAACATAGTGAGACTGAGAGATTACTGTACTATCAGTAGATTTTGTGACTTTAAGATCTAAAATCACATCAGCTACACACATATCTTTCATCTTAAATTTACTAGAGAATAATTTAGTCTCATTTATAATTCTTATATCAGAACTAAACAATAATATATCATCTATATATAAACATAGAATGATGAATGCATCATTAACTGACTTCCAATAGACATACTTGTCATCACTAAAAGTGACGAAGTCGCTTCCAAAGTTATCAGATATCTAGGCCGTTTATTTCTCCTTGATTCAATTATTTTCTCAAATTCAACTAATCTTGAAATAATACAATCAAGATCATCCAGCACATTAGTCACCCCTTCCACATGATCAGGAATGGAACTAGTAGTAGGCTCAGGATCTCTTTAAGACATACTTTGGGTTGTACCAGTTTTCATGAGAAACATATTCTCAAAAATATAACATTATAGAGCGCTACAATCATGTTAACATCTATGTCAGATACATTAGATCGAATGACCAAAAATTCATATGCATAACTAGTTTCAATGTAACCTAAAAATATGACATTTATAGTTTTAGGTCTCAATTTCTTTTGTTTGTATTGAGGGATAAATACTTTTGCAAGACACCTTACACTTTGAGATATTTGAGACTAATTTTTTACTCTTCCAAAGTTCAAAAAGACTATTTTTCTTATTCTTATAAAGAACTCTATTTCAAATATGGTAAGCCGTATTCAAGGTATCCCAAAACTTTGTAATAAAATATTAACCATATCACACAAGGTTATATTTTTCCGTTCAGTTATCCCACTAGATTGAGGTGAATAAGAAGTAGAAACCTCATGTACAATATCGTTGATTTGATAATATTTTTGAAATAAGTTTGAGGTATACTTTCTTTGGCTATTAAATTTTAATTATTTATGTATTCTACAAGATTGTATTTGATTCTCATTTTTAAAAATTTGAAACTTTTCTAAAGCTTCATATTTACTTTTAAGCAACTAAATTCAAAAGTACCTACTATAATCATTAATGAAATGAAATAGTTGTTATTAACCCTAATTGTTATTCCATTGAATTTACAAGTGTTAATATGCACCAAATCCAAAATTTTAGATTTTTTATCAACCATATAGAATGGTTTCATAGGTTGCTTTGATTATACACAAATATCATATTTATGTTTTTTTATCTATGACAATCACAGGGATTATATTCAAATTCATTATTCATTTCATGAAATCAAAATTAACATAACCCAACCTCACATGCCATATACCAGATGATTCAGTATTATAAGCAATAAAAGAAGAAGAAGTAGATTTTTATTAACATTAAAATTCATATAATAATCAATAACAAGTTTTGTATGAATTTTAAATAGATTATCTACGTCACACAAATAACCCTTCCTAAAGAAACACCTAGTACTAAGTCATATAATTATGACTTTATTACATTTGCAATCTAACCTTAAATCCTCCTAAAGAAACACCTAGTACAAGATTTAGTAAACTAGTTATCTCATTTGAGTCATAAGTACGGATTTGCCTTAGAGAAATTAACTCCCTGTTATTGGGTATGCACAGTAGTTGCACCTTTCTTCCAAGGTGAAACAAAAAGATTGCAAGAACACATATTTGACTCAAGTCGTCTTTGACCATGCCTTAGTCACCATAGTCGAATAACAAAAAGGGAGGAGTGACATCCGGGATGTGGGAAAGAGGAAGACAGGAGGAGAGAGGGTGTGCAAGTAATTGCACATTAGGAAAGCCTTATCCCATTTTATAAATAAAATAATGAATCTCATATACAAGATCTAATCCAAAGGATGCACCTCTTTCCTTGTAGGACCTATTTGACGGTTAGATAAAAGCTTTTTAGACAAAAGATAGATCAAAGATAATTCCTAAACTCAAGCTCGGCCCGACGTGTGTATAAGATCATCCATGTCCTTTCCAAGCTCTTCAAGCTAAGGTTCATAAGCTGCCAACTATATAAAAGAATATATAAGATCCTTTCACCCATCAATATGGGCTAAACTTTTGTCTCATGATCCTTACATGCAAAAGTCCCTACTCACATGTGACATTTTACACTTTAGAACTTTCACATTTATCAAAGATGCATCACATAAATGTTTAGAGATATTTAATATGAATTAAATGTAATTAATACATATGAATTTAATTAACCCAACCATTAATTAACATTAATTCTAAGGGTGATTAGGATAAAGATCCATTTGAGAAGCCCAATTCGATGTTCAAATTGTCAATAGGATGGCCAGAGATAGTATGTGAAAATTGGCGTTGTGCAAGAGGTAGTTAGTAATTGGTGATACGTTGAGTTTAAGCATGTTGATTCAAAAACATTACAATTTTGTATGCTTGTCACAGGCGTATTAAGTGCCAATATCGCTTTCTTTATTCCTGTGGGAATGTCCATATGCCATGCAAGGCTATGCCCATTTCAAAGTACTATACGAAAAAAGATGATTCAATGGAACCACACCTCTATATCATACGGAGTCAAAACCAACACTTCCTACCGTTTGTTTCAGGTTGGAGTCAGTTCTCTCACCTTTTCCTGTCGATATGGCGTGCTGTCCTATTGTGTGTGTGTGCGTGTGTGTGAGAGAGAGAGAGGGAGTTGATCATGTTTCGTTGTTCATGGGAGAGTTGGGCAAGGAAAGGGCGTTTCGGTCGAAAGATAAATAAATTTAGAAAACTTACTGAAACGGCAAAATAACTCCACTCTGCAACGTTGGGGGAATTATTGAGAAGACGATAACGTTGACAGCGTTGCTTTTTGGGCGTTACAAGAAGGGCAAGATTACACCTTCTCCTACATGTACGCACACACACACACACACATATATATATTACATGCGTGTCATTGTTATATAACAATGGTTGATACCAAAACGCTATATATATATATATATATATATATATATATATATATATATATATATATATATATATATATACTTTTCATGTTATGTATTTGTTCGTCCTTGTATATTTGAGTCATCCAATCGTAGATATTAAAAAGCAAAAGCAAAAAATAACAATATAAATAAAGTAACAACGGTAAAAAAAATATGTTAATTTCTTGTTTTTTAGTCTCAACCATCTATCTCTTTAATTTTGTCATATAGTTGCGATTTATAAGAATATGAGCATCTAACATGGCAAGTATATAGGCTCAACCATATAAGAATGGCATATATATATATATATATATATATATATATATATATAGAGAGAGAGAGAGAGAGAGAGAGAGAGAGAGAGAGAGAGAGAAAGAGAGTAGCAAAATGAGATTTCCTACCAGGTTGTGAATATGACGCCATTTGTTGTATGCATTAGAAAATTGTGCAATGTAAGCAAACAAGTTTCTGGATAGAAAGTAATATATACCTAAAAAAAGGAGTTCCTGGATCAACAGTGCAAATATGTACCATTGAGTGTACACTGATAGAATGAGACTCAACTTTTAAGGCGCTTGCAAAGGTATCTGCGTGTACACTGACTGCTCTCTTTATAATATATACCACAACCGTGTCTAGATTCACGCCCATGGTGTTCAAGACTAAGAAAACTCCTTAGTGGACTCACACACGCACACACACAGACGTGCGGTGCATGTGCACACACACTCACACGTAACATGCATATATATATATATATATATATATAAACATATATCCGTGATCTATGATAATCTATAAACCTTGGTTATGATTCATTAACAGGATGGTAGTTCAACAATGAAACCAAATAGAGATATACAGATACTACTAGTGTTTAGGGCCGAACTGAACTCGGTACGAGACCCTGGAAAAGGATTGCAAAATGGCAAACGACCATATATATCAGGTCCATGCTCGCAGGCCTATCTGGCTCCATATGATCGTACAGGCTCTAAGAACGGTGGAACGATTCATATGATTATTCATTTATCCAAACCTAAAGATCGTCTCTATTCCCAATGGGTGTACTTCATTTCTTGCTGCAAATGCACAGTCGAACTGTTCTACCATTTATATAAAAAAATGCATTGGATTTGATCTCGCTTTGATTAAGGACAAGCACCAAACTTATGATCCGAATTGCTTAATAGTGCGTGCACACACACACAGATGTGTGTGAGAGAGAGAGCACTCTTAACATTCTTTTTTTAAACTATGAGAATAAGTGGCAATAGGCTGGAAAGTAGCTACCAGTGTTGGAAGCCCCACTGCACTACACAAGGAGTTGCTTTAGGCCACTCAATCCAATTTTATTAGTAAATTATGATGCAAATAAATTTAGTGGATCAGCCCAGCCTACATGGATTCTTAGTTGTCATTCTAGTATGTTCTTCGTCATACTCACACATAAAATTCCAAATCCTTCTAACACTTACTTTTTGTGGAGCATGAGTAAACTCATATTTTCATAAAAATATGTGCGGAAAATCTCTTAAAAATTGTTTAATTTGTTTTGGTACAATGGAAGCCTGAAGCCAGTACCAATCGAACTCAATCAGGTAGAGTTCCATTTGTTAGAATCCAACCCATCAACATCCACTACACAAAATTGGCTTTTAGTACGTCTCAGCCAACATCACACATTTAACTTTTTCATGAAGAAAACACATACAAACATATATATATACTCTCATCTGTGACATACTCACTCATTGTTATTCGATGACATGAATGTAGTTTAAATTTTTTTAAGGATTTTTGAAAAAACTAAAGGAAAATGTTATTATACTCATGCCTCCGAAAAATAATATTATAGAGAGAGATTGAATCCTATGACATACTCATTCCATTCATTTTTTTGGTAGCATAAGTATACTTTAAAATTTTCAATGGTTTTTAAAAATATATAAAAGATAATGCTATTACACTTATACTACCAAAAGACAATAGGTGAACATGAGTAGACATATTAGAGATAGACAAGATCTTATTTTCACACTTATATATATATAATAAAGAGAGAGTAGTGGATCATGCAATATACACACTTATCTCTCTACCTTTAACTTTTGGGGGGGCATGAGTGTGCATGTGGTGAGGTTGCAAGATTTGATATATATATATATATATATATATATATATAGAGAGAGAGAGAGAGAGAGAGAGAGAGAGAGAGCCCTATGGCTCAGGGAGGCAGCGGACAATTGATAAGTCTCTTATCTTCTTATAGGGTGTGTGTGGATGGTGTATGACCTGGTGCATCAACTGAGATGAGAGAAGTATCTCAGCTTGCCAGTAAATTGGTTCTTTAAGTGTAATGATGTGCTCACAGTGCAGGTTGGGTGCGTTGGACAAATGTCTTAAAGAAGTTAATCTTCTTGGACAGACCTGTAGGTTCGTACTTCAAGTGCAAACCTCATGGTAGCAGTTTCTCTATATTATAAATCAAAAGAAGAAAGTATCAGATGTGTGTGTGTTTCGCATGTTTCCGATCGCATTGAACTTGTTTAGACAGCTAATGTACAGGGCATAAGTAAGGAATCGACGACGAGGACGAGGACCACAACCACTACCGCCAAAGTAAATGGATGGTCTCAGCTTCAATTCAAAAGCAAGAAGCTTATATTCACAATGAAATTTCTATAAGAGAAAATAATTTTTCCAATTAATGGACAGGGTTCATGATAAGAAATTTATTTTTCCAAATTATGATCTTTTATATATATATATATATATATATATATATATATATATATATATATATATATATATATATATATAAAAGTTATTCAGATAAGCAGCTCATGTTTGATTCACTTAGCTCAGACTCCGCAAGTAATGAGATGATCCCCAACTACCGCTGCTTGGTCAGCTCGGTTTGGGCACCAGCATTTGATTAGCATAAAACAACCAAGAGAATTGATGCACTGAATATTTTTAAATTTTTTAAAAAATAAAAAGCTACCATTATATTTTTATAATTTATAACATTAAATATTTTTTGTTCGATTACCTTAACTATTAATCTAAAAGATTGAACGGTAAAAATATTTATGCAAAATCATACACTGAATACATTTACCAATATATATAGTCGGAAACTATGTCCGGCATCATGTAGTGTCGAAATAGGTGGAAGAACATGATAACACAGATAAAATGTGAGTGATTTGGTTTTATAGTGGCAAGCTGGTCAGGGTTATGGGTACAACCAAGAGAATTGATGCACAAACACCCCGATGAGACTCACAACCAAGAAAATTGAAATCTTAACCTACCAGAAGAGAGACAACTCTGTAGCCAGTGTTATTCCCCTTTTGCATCAAAAGAATGACGGGGAACCAAGTTTCTGTGTTTAGATCTACATTGTGGTGAGATGCAACGATCGCACTATTCGAAATTCTGAAAAATTTCAATTATGTATTAGAATTTCTAAAAGAATTAAAAAAAATTATAGCTCGCCCCACCCAAGGCAAGTTTCTGGATCTGCCACTGGCTCGCTTGGCTAGGGGGTCAGTCACAAGTTGAAGGTAACGAGTTCCATAAGGAGGGACCGCATCTAGCTTCAGCCTCCCCATTGTACCAAAAAAATAATTATTGGCCAAGGAAAATGATGGAATAGAGCATTGTGATTCTTAATGAAGCCAAACCAGTAGCTACAATCACAAAAAAGGAAAGACGAGCGCTATACATCTACGTAAACGACCAACATTATTCAACCCTACAGTAACATTGGCACGTAAAAGACACGACACGAGGGCGGGCTGAATTTTCCAGGTTTGGTAGCTTGAAAGTACGAAACGAAGACAAACAGAAAACCGGAATCAAATTAATGTATGACATTATTTATTATTAGAAGAAATTTCTCGAATAAAGACTGGTTAATTAAATTGCCAATTCAACCTCAGACCATCCTGAATAGTACAAAAGCCCGCATACCGAGAGCGAGAGAGAGAGAGAGAGGGAGGGGGAGAGAGAGAGAAAGAGAGCGACAGTGGATCCAGTGAAGAGTGAAAGGCGAAAAGAAACTGTCTTCCTTCCGTTTCTTGCCTACTCTCCTTCCCTTCATTCCCCTCTCTCTCTCGCGCGCCCGCGCGCTTGTGCGTTTATTCTTTTTGGGTGTCTTGTTTTATGGCAGAAGCATTCTGTTGCTTCCTGTGAGAAGATCTGAGGGTTTGTCTGACAGATTTCGAGATACCCATCAGCTCGGACTTGAGAAGACGAAGAGGTTTCTCCCAATCTCTCTGATTTCGGGTACGTATTTATAGCTCATTCTGCAAGTTTGTATTCATCGATCTCGCTTCGTTTTCTTCTCTTATTGTTGTCTTTTTCTGCTTTCTGATGTATCTGATGCTTGAACGTCACCTGCATTCCTTTTTCTTTTGTGGTTAGATTGAAGGCCGAATCCCATTCATCCCTTTTTGTTTTGCCTGAATAATCAAAAGATTTTGAGTTTGACTGCCGTCCATAAATGTCATTGGCATTTTATTGGCTCCCAATCTCCGCCCATTTGGAATGTAGTCTCTCCCCATTTCGCGGTTTAGCTTCTTCGGTTCGTTTTTCCTCCGGTTCTTTTTTCTTTAATCTGTTGAGGAAAAAGTTTTATTGGTTGGGCCCTTCCTTTTATGATCGTGTCGCTTACTCTTTCTAGATTGGCCAATATGTTAGTTAAGTTCTTTCTCTTTATTGTGATATCATTATCTTTGCAATTGCATTCATTTTAGTATTGTTTTTGCTTTTGATTTGGGTATATGGATCTCCGGTGAAAAGGGGTGATGTATTAGATATAACACTTTGAAAGAGAGGAAGGCCTGTAAAAATTGAAAAGAGACGATAAACCATCAAATATTCGGAGTTAAACGCTAATACAACAGAAGGTTGAGCTCTACGACCATTAAAAACCAACGCTTTCAACCCCCTTTAGTATTGGAAAGACCTGGTTTTTGTTTTCATTATTGCTGATCTTGTTTTGACTGATGCTTTCTTTTCTTTGCCCCCTGGCTGATGAAAGCTAAATAGGTGTTCCAGTTCTTGATTATAATCTGTCGATATCGAGTCTTACCCTGCTTTTATATTTTCGCATTTGCTCATTTCTTTTTATCTATCGTAGTCTATAATGATTCTTTCTTTATGGAACTGTGTATAGGGTTTCTTTCTCTTATGAATTTTAAGATGGAAGGTGAGGTATCTTGGGTGACTAGCGGTTTTAATGAAATAGGAAGAGATCTTCAGTGTTTTGAAATGATGTCAGAAGGCAATGGTGATGGTGAAGATGATTTCTGTCTGGTCTCTCTTGATTTTTTGCCTGATGATTTGTTAGAGAGGATTCTGGCTTGCTTGCCCATTGCTAGCATTTTCAGGGCAAGATCTGTTTGTAAAAGATGGATACAGATTATCAATTCAGAGAGGTTTCTATGGCATTTCTCTAATATTTTATCACAAAAACCTTGGTACTTTATGTTTAAAGATAAAGATGACCCATCAGGATTTGCCTATGATCCGATTCTTAAGAAATGGTACAACATTGACCTTCCTTGCATCGATGAGCGGAGCTGGCTGAAAGCATCTTCATGTGGTTTGGTCTGTTTCATGGAGAACAGCAGCAGCAATGATCTCTATGTCTGTAACCCAATTACCAAGGTTTATAGGCAGATAGATGCCCCTCCCGAGATGCAATTATCAGATTATACTGCTCTTTCACTCTCTGTAGACCTTAAATCCAATACATATTCAATCGCACTTGCCAAATCTAAGCAGGTGCCTCATGATTTCTTTGAATGGGATTTGTCAATCCAAGTTTATAATTCGGAAACGAAATCTTGGGTTACCCTTGTCAAAGAAGTATTGAGGGGATGGAGGGGAGGTGATGAAAGTGTAATCTGCGATAGGGTCTTCTACATAATGATTTACTCTACAGGGGTTGCTGGCATGACAGGGCACCGGCACAGTCTGATCACGTACGATCTTGCAAGTCGATCTTCTCATGCATCTCTGATGCATAACTCTATTCCTATGCCATGTTCTTTAACTTGCGGTCGTCTGATGAATCTAAAGGATAAATTGGTGATGGTTGGTGGGATTGGTAAACATGATAGACCTGATATAATCAAGGGGATCGGGATCTGGCTGCTGAACAAGACCGAGTGGCAAGAGATCGCACGAATGCCGCACAAATACTTTCAAGGATTCGGGGAGTTCGACGACGTTTTCTCTAGTAGTGGAACCGATGATCTCATCTATATTCAGAGCTATGGTGCTCCTATTCTGCTTGTTTTCGACATGAGCCAGAAGCAGTGGAAGTGGTCTCCGAAGTCTCCAGTGAGTAAGCGTTCTCACTTGCAGCTGTTCTCAGGCTTCTGCTTCGAGCCTAGACTTGAAGTTGCCCCTTGATTTTCGTCGGTTTCTTTTTTCAAGCGAATTTGAAGTTCGAGTTGCACTAAGTGCTAAATATATTCACAATTTTGAGAATGGTGAGGTTATTTTGTTATGTAACAGCATGATCTCTTGATCAGTATAAGTTTATAACATCTTGCTCTTGGTTTAAATGTATTCGCAGTTTAGCTGTTGAGAATCATTCCACTTTTTGCTTTGTTATGAACAACAACACCGGTCAATTCCTTCTCTTTTTAACGTTTTTCATATAGAATTGATAATGATTGATATGTGGAAAAGATGTTTGTGACAGAGATGGATGAATGGTCACATACAGAAAGACAGTATACAAACAAATTAGAACACGAAGAGAAACGGCAAAGAAATGTTTGAGCTCTCCACAATGTGGTTACCAATGAGTGCTTGAGACAGCTCATGGATAAGACATACCTTCGTTACCAACTTAAATCTCGAATAGAGCATGAAGTAGCACATCACAAGAAGTTGATTTCATTTACCAGCCCTAAAAACGGGTCCACAAACAGACTTAGGACATGGATAAGCCATACCTTTGTCTGTGTGAGATTAGGCATTGCAATGGGGCATGGCGGCTTTGGACCCCGCGCCCACACCCACTCCGCACTGAAAAGGCTTATCAGACCCCCCCCTCCTCTTCAACCTACAAAAAGTAATTAAAAAATCAATTAATATCATATATTTGTATAAAACATGAAATTATATTTCAAATTTTTTCTATTAGAAGTAATATATCGGGCTGGGGTAGGGTAGTGTTTAAGGTAAACCATACCCTGTCTCGGCCCTCCGTCCTGCCCTACAACAGGGCGGGTTTTATCCCTTATGAACCCGCCCCATGTAGGGGTGGGTTCGGTAGAAATAGCCCCCCCTATGTGAGAGTGACAAAAGATCGGCAAATGGTGAATAATTCTTCATACTATCTGGTAGAACTCAATGCAACCTATGATAATACCACGTTTATGACGTAATCATATATGATTATGACATACCTGCAACTCGTAAGCGGTGAAGTTGTACTAATGACAGACGGATGTAAACTGGTGACACTGAAGTGGGATCGCACCGTACAATTAAATTCGTTTTCGTCAGATTCTCTGTAACATATTCAATCCAATTAAAATTCAAGCAGAATTCAGATTTACTTAAAAGATATGCATTGTAGCCAGCAAAAAGTTGAACTGAATGTGAGAAACAACAGCGTTTTATTATTATTATTATTATTATTATTATTGTTATTATTATTGAACACATATAAGCTAAAGCAGTATGCTTCACATTATCTATTATTCACTATAGTCATGATATATTAGAACATTAAAATGTAAGGAACTCTAGTTTGGAATCAATGGTTTGATTTGGTTCAACAAAAATATAGAACTGATTATATATGGTTTTCTTCAGGGTTGAGCTGAGAACCAAACCAATCTAGACCATGAAAACCCTATGCAGCGCCTTTCACAAATAACCTTTAAATCATAACGCTTTCTCTTTCTTTTCCCCCTTTAACCATTCAAAAGTGACCAGTTCAGCAAGTTGTTCATTAATTAACTTTTAAATGTTTGGATGGTAGGTACTTTTTCTTTTCAGTAGTCGAAGCCAGATGTACGCGCAGGTATTGAACTTATGATGTTCAACTTGTGAGTGGACCCCTTAGTCAGGTGAGCTACTACTCGTTGTCCAGAAAGTAGTTACTTCTTGACGAGTTTCGTTACAAGAGGAGGCCTAAGCCTAACTACTAACACACCCACACATGCACCCTCTGGGAATCGAAGCCCCCACCAGCAGCAACGGCACTAGAGCGCCCTGCCATTGAGCTAATGCTCTGGGTGCTTCTTGAGTAATTTGTGTATAAGAGTTAAGTGCATGATTTTTTTTATAAGACGTTCATTTACCCGAATGCTGAACCAAACAAACAAACCCTTGCTTGTTGCTCGCTCATTTCCACGCACAAGAGCCAAGCTCCGAACAGCCTCATGTCTAACATGTTCACAAATAGTTCCATCCCTTTCTCAGCCAAGCCAAACTGAGTTGAGAGAGGGATTGATTCCGCTTGTTGATGCACCAGCTCGATAAAGCTAAATGAGCCGAGTATGAACAACTGGGGTTCGTCTCGGCTTGGCTCGTATGACTCCATTTAATTAGTATATACATTCTTCTATGCACATATGTATGTTAGGAGACTATGCATAGACCAGTTGTTTGGGTGGCTATAGACGTCGTCAAGAGCTTCAATTTTGTAATAAAAATGCACAAAAAATAATTTGGTCACCAACTGGAGCAAGATTTCATTTTCTAGTGACAATCTATATTAAAATTAGGTTTTAGGTTTAGTCCGATTCTTTGATCGTTTAGTTTTGGCGATCAAGCTCATGCTCGGCTCACCAAATTCTTGGCTTCTCGTGATTGCTCTCCCCTTCGCTTAAATGATTAAACCATCTGGGTGTGAAAACAAGTTTAATGTGTCGAGAACAGTGGCGGATCTAGAATTTTTTGTGGGGTAGAGCAAACTGCCTATTCTACCATTTATTTATTGTAGGGCGAACTATGTATATCAGCTATGAATCAATCATGCCCCATAACTTCTTCACTGGTTTTTCGAATTTCAGGTAAAACAGCCGTCCCAACTTGCCTTAATGCAGATCCGCCACTGGTCAAGAACATAGTTTTAGAAATTCTCCTAAACTGTCCTTGCTAAGGTATATTGTGGGTTATTATTACCCTTTTTATATTTATACACATTATTAATATTGTTGTTGTAATTATTATCATTATTATTAGTACATTAACCCCTTTATTAACAGTAGTGGACAAAACAAATTTCTTCTTGGTGAAGTGCACTGCAAGTATCCGGAAGCCCAAACGACACATTAATCCAGTGCGAGCCTGGTCAGTCCACTATAAGGCTAAAATTCTTACTACACTAGTTTGCTCCATTCGCAAGACTCAAACTAGAGACCTTGCTTAAGGGGAAGAAGTGCCAAACCATTTTGAACAAACAAAAATACACATTATATACGTACCTCTACCATCATTCTAAACCATTTTGATAAGGATCTGATAGTCATTTGGTTAACATTTCACTGCTTATATTGGAGCATACATATCTTGTAAACCACAAGAGCCAAATTATTATAATTTAAAAAAAGTAGGAGTTTCTATGTAAATTACCTATAAGCAAGGGGCTTATATGAAAAAAACTTGAAAATTCTAAGGTCGAGCTTCATGAAAACGATATGCATTTAGCTAGTTATGGTAAATATTTAAGAAAAACTTCACATTAGTACTTTGTGGATTACCTAAAATCCACTTTGCTACACTCCAATTCACTTTCTATCATTTAAAGGACTTAAGTTTCAAAACTCACTGCTTTAATATCCTATCACCAATGACTTAGCATGATGTATTGCGTGACAAATGGAGAATGCCTGCATGACACAGTTGTTGATATAGCTTAATCTTAGACAATGCTTATGTGACATGTCTCGTGTGGCGTTGACATTAGTGCCGACGTGACATTGTGTTAAAATCTTAAGTTTAGTACTTTTGGTATAATGAAAAACCACTTTAGTACCTTATGATATCTTTAAAATTCATTTTAGTACCAAATTATTGATATAAATTAATATTCAAATAAATTATTATAATAAAATTAAATTATACAATAATTAATAACCATGTTTTAAATAATAATTAATTTATGTTGATAAATTTAATTTAATTTAGCTATTTAATTATTCATTTGAATATTAATTTACCATAATGACCTTAATTTAGTAACAACTATTAGAAAACATGCAAATCAATGCCATATTAATTTATATTAATATATTAAAAATTAACTTGTGCTATTCAACTAAAATTTTCAATCTATTAAATATTAATTATCACATATTGATTTGTATGAATTTAATTTTATGTCACTAACATCCACTTAATTTTGATGCCTATTAACTTGATTGTCTTTAAAATCAACTCAACCAAATTTAGTTTTCATGACCATCAAAATATAAAATTTATTCTTGTATCAATGATTACATAGAAATTAAAGGTTATTAATATAAATTAATATCTAACTTAATCTTAAAATGTTTAAGAAAATTTCAATTTATCAATGTAAATTAATAATCAATATTTAAAGTAATCTTATTATCAAAAATTATTTTTGGATATATGTTTTAAACATTTCAATGATTATTTTAATTATAATTTAGATTAATTAATTTCAATATTAAATATTAAAATACTCTTAAATATATAATTTTTATTTATGATTTGGTACTAAAATGCCATGCCAACACTAGCAATAGAACCATGTCATACATGTCACATCACCACTAACATGAGAGATATGTACCATGTTATTATTGTGTCAACATTCTCCATTTGTCACGTAAGGCACCATGTTTACAATTTTTGTGACAAGGTAATAAAGTAACGAGTTTTTATAACTTAATTCTTTATATGATAAAAATTGCAAAGTAAATTTTCAATAAACCACAATGAGTATGAAGTTTTTCCAAAAATTTATGAATGACCAATTGAGTTACCAGAAGTTTTATTTTGCTACTTACTCTTTCTCAAGTGATTGCATGAACCACGAATTGATAATTATCTTGTTCTCGAGTTGTTCCCCGACCTTTAGAATAAGTCAAAGTCCTAACCAGGTGAACTGTTGCTCTTTATGCATTTTCATTACTTTTAATATCTAAAATGACCTCATACTTAACGCCCATGTGAGAAGTACAAATATAACATTTCTGCTATGCACACACCTTGTTTTACTATTCTCACTCCCTAACCTGTTTTCTACCCTCCTCGTCCTCCCCTCTCTCTCTCTCTCTCTCTCTCTCTCTCTCTCTCTCTTTCACTCACTCACTTGCCGATTTTCTTTACAACAGCCACCTCTCGTCCCACCTGTTCCTCTTGCTCACCTCTCCTTCTCCCCCCACTAGGGCACTCCAGATGCCCCTCCTTCTCTCTCTTTACCTAATGCCTAAGTATGCCACTCCACCACTACCACCCAAAGGTTGGTCCTTTGCTCCCTTACTCACTCTCCTCTCTCCCGCCCTCGACTTCTCCCTTCTCATTCACCCGTCTGATGTTGCACCAAAACACATGTAGGCATGTTTGGTTGTTGCACTGGGTGCACCTATGCACATTTGATATGGATACCAAATGTGCCTACTCGTGTCTGTTGTCGACATCAAACGTCCGTAGGTGCATTTTGGTGCAACAATAGACTCTACATTCTCCTTCGCCCATCACATCTACTCTTTAGAGCAAAACATACGTAAGCGTGTCCAGTGCTTAATAAGCAACGTGCCCATGTGCATATAATGTTAACTGTTTTATTTATATTATTTACCAACTATTCTTGACATATTCTTAGTTTCTTAATAGAATATCAAACAACATACAAGAATCTAGGTATACCATTAACTTGACTATTTGTATCTAATAATTGATCGAGTATGAGGGTGATGGAATTGAATATTCATTTGTATTTAAAACTAATGAAGTGTTTTATAGTTAGGATAAGTTAATTCAGTCTACAAAAAAGGTTAGAAGATATTATAATATTGTGATTTGTTAATTAATTTACTGAAAACAAAAAGATGAAAGATAAAATTTGACTTGACAGAAATGGTGAATATAGAAGCAAGAAAGCAATTGATGTTGAAAGTAAATATTGAACATGTATAAAGAAAGTAAGTCCATTTTCACTTTAGGGAGCTTATGGGATTGATGAATTATGAAAGTAGGTTGTGATTATTGAGATGCATAATCATCCTCTTGGGTTATATCGAGAAGAACATACATTAATATTGAATTCAAATTGACAAAGAAGCCAATATTGTAAGTTGAAACAAATATTAACATAGTTAAAGCTAAGTGATAATTAAATGTTAGCACAAGCAAACATATTTATAATGTGAGGATGGAGATAAAGAAAAAAGAAATGGGTGGTCCAACAGTTCTTCGATAACTCTATATAAAATGATGTCATCATTATCAAACATGGTATTAGAGCATATTGAATATAAAATATGTGAGTGAATATTTGTAATGTTTCAATTCAACTTTTACATACATTTTCAATTGTATTGGACATTGATTATACTTATAAGATGAATAGGTATAAGATGCCTTTCATTGAGGTCGTGGGATTTATATCTACTAATAAAATTTTTCCTACAATATTCGCTTTCACAAGTTTTGATGAAGAAAAAAAAATATGTGAGTGTTGAGGTATTTGAGAGAGTTACATGCTCTCAGTAATTGTTTAATATAATATGCATGGCTTATGAACTTGCATTGATGAATGTAATTGTTATTATTTTTCTTTAGTCAGTATATTTATTATATAGGTTGCATATTACAAAAAATATTGAAAGATATATTATTCGATTGATAGGAAAGAAAGAATATGCCATTAAATTTAGTATTACTTGGGAAAAATTATTAAGCATGGAGACTAAAAGATTTACGCCAAGGAGTTGGGGTTAATGGAAGTAAAGTGAAAGAACTTTCATCCGCACCATCCTATGTTAAGCATCAGTCGTTGGGTCTCTATAAGGAAAATATTGTGTCAACATCGACTGATCAGATTTTGAAATTAATACTTACACAACTAACTTGCATGGAATGATTTATGTATATATATATATATATATATATATATATATATATATATATATATATATATATATATATATATATATATATATATATATGAGTGATTGGATCCTGCCCACCATTGACACTTGCCTTCTCATGCCCACTCAATGTTTTTGAGTGACATGAGTATAATAAAAATATCTTGCATACTTTTTTAAACCCTTTAAAATGTTAAAATTACACACGTCACTCAAGAGCAGGTGAGCATGCCAAAAGTGGGTAGCATTCAATTTTCTTTTATATATATATATATATAAGTAGTTAGATAGTAGTAAATGTATAATATCTTTTAGTGCATAATATTGTATAACCATCTCCATTGTTTGATTGTCATTATCAAACATGGAGATTTGAATTAAACGTATCATTGTACTTTTATACTTTGCAATTAATGCACAAATGTGTTTTATTTTATCATATAAATTTCTCATCTTAAAGATCAAATAATAGAAATGTTTATACAAAATTATGCACCCAAAGACATTATGCATTATCACTACCTCTATTTACATATGTGTATATATATATATATATATATATATATATATATATATATATATATATATATATATATATATATATATATATTTGTTTTCAAAATCCTTAAAGATGTCAACTTTCGATCGGTGAGATCAATAATTGTTTTAAATTAAAAAGAAAAAATTATTATTGTACTTCTTATATAATGCATTTAATGCACCTAATGCTATTTTGTTTTTTGCTTAAAGATCTCAATGAACTAATATTGGAGATCTTTAAGTAGATTTGATAATAAATGAGTGTATGCATAGATTATGTTCTCTCTCTCTATATATATATACATTTACATATATGCAAAGATATATATATATATATATATATATATGTTTATGTATTATATCACCCTATATATATCCTAACGATATTGTTTATGGTGTATTGTTTATGGTGTATTGTTTATGATGTAAGGTTGAAAAAAATTATTGGAAGCTTTAGTAGGGGATTTGATATGATATAACTTCATTTGGTGATTGAGTTATAAATCATGAAATTAAAGAATCGTTTAAGGAATCTTGAATTATTAGCAAACATTTTTTTACAGATTTATTTGAGCTTGTTAAAATGTTTTAAAAGAAAGTTTCATGGCATGCAATTGATTTAATCATAAAAGATGAATATGGAGAAGTTATTAGTTCAGATATGATGGAATATTGGTGTAGGCAATAACTTTCATGTAGATTACCATGTGTTCATGAGATATTTATTTTATTGAAAGCATATCAGCTTATATAGTTGTCGTCCATTGATCTATTTTAGAGAAAGCTTGTTATGAAGAAGAATTGATGTCATATTCTTATTGATGAAAATGCAGAATGGAGAGAGGAAGTTAAAAACTTTCAACGATTGAAAAACCATCATGTTCAGGATTGATATAGGCAACTAATTAGTAGTTGTATAAGGGTTTGAATCCTCAATCCACATCTTTGCATGAGTCCCTTTTTCTTATCCTAGAGGTCGACTATCTAAAAGATCCACAAAAAGAGATTTGTTTTAATGGGATATAGAGAGAAGTGTATTTCAAGGTAAATCTACTTGTAGTTCTACAGTCTCAAGATGTCGTAATTATGACCGAAGGCATATTTTTGTGTGTAGTATGAAGGCCTTGTTCGTCATCAAGTAGTGTTTGCCTATTGATTGGTATTTATTCTAGAACGACTAAGTATGATCATATGATGGTAAGATACCTTGGTTTATGATAGTATATGTTGTCAAATGAATTGATGTTATGGAGATGATACTATGAATACAATTGTTAGGGAGTTTTTGGGAGAACCGGAGACATATTGAGCCAATATTCATAGGGAATGTTTTATGAAAGTACATGGTGCAATTCCCAAGTTTCATAGAAGGCAATATCAATGACATTCTGCAACATATTACTTCAGTGTTTCTTCATACAAACCAGATCAGTGGATGTTGATGCTCGACATAAGTTGAGTAATTGCTATGGGATAGAACATTGCATTAGTATAACTTTTGATGATAGGGTCAACAATATTCTTTCCTCTATATTCTAACAACAACCATCAGCCAATATGGCACATATAGTATATGTGATAATAAATAAAGCCAACACGTTTTAACTATATGCAATAGCTTAATTTCTATTTTCTATTGTATTCTCATGTAAACAAAGATGCTTAACTTGTGTAGTATTTTATTGCAAATGTACATGATCGATGGATGCCCCATGTCACCTATACATCTTATGTTGGAACAAAATCAATGGTCAAAGTGTTGCTAATTGAGATTTACCATTCTGTATGTGTATTGAAGGATATTTATTACTGAGAGTACCAAGAGATGATACTCTTGACGATATCAATGAGTAGTTCTCATTTTTTGAACTTGATATATATTAACACTTATTTATTTATTTGATTATGAATAATATATTGTAATTATATTTATATAATTACATTATTTATTGGGTATATGGTAGGATACTCCTCGACCTTTCGCTTAGTAATTCGGTTTGATGCAAGTCTCAGTATATTAGGTTAGTCATAGATATAATCTAGCACCACATACACACATATAGGATATACGGTGTTTAAAAACAAGAGTGAGAATATGATTGAAGATCGTAGACATGAAATAAAAATTCTAATGTCATTGTATTAAAAACATGAACAAGAATAAGATTGGGCACAATCACATGATATACATATCCATAGCAATGCTCAACAACATTCCTAGGCACCATTCTTGTACCTCGATACAACTGATGCATAACTAGTGTCACCATCCAACCACCTCCTGAAGACACTATAAACAATAACAATAGTTAAGTAATTTAATTGAGCAGGTCATACTCTATTATATATATATATATATATATATATATATATATATATATATATATATATATATATATATATATATATATATGTGTGTGTGTGTGTGTGTGTGTGTGTGTGTGTGTGTGTATATGTGTTCTCTAGCCTATGTGCAATCATTGGTCTTAATGGATGAAGAGGAATATGTTGTTGACTAAATTGATGAACGACTCTATCAAACATATACACCCTCATGATATCTAATAAAAATATAACTTTAATATTGAGACAATATGTACTTATGAGTGATATAATTTCTAAAAGGAAAGGGTTGTCGATCAATCTTCAACGGTAAGGAGAAATAATACTACAAGATTTCTAAAAATATACTTCTAAAATAAATTCCACTCAATTATATATGTACCTCATCTATTGACATGAAAGCTAACTTCTTACTATCCAAGCAAGATGAGATGTAGGAAACTTCCTATGAGTAACATTTCCTATCCATCTAGTTCCTCGAGAATGCCCCTCAATCCATACTAATAGCATAATCACTCTAAAATACATAAAAACTCATAATTTGCGTCTAGAATATATATTAAATTTCATATTAGAACATCATACAATTTATTATATTAATTCAAAATAATATAAGAAAGACAATTATTAGTTGAAGTAAAGTAGTGTGACCACTAAGTTGTTGTGCCTTGGCAAAAGAAGTTTTTCCCATTTAGTACAAGTAAGAAAGTGTTCTCCCACCCTAGGCATACTCGTCGACTCTATAAACATCATCAACTAACAACTGCATGATTATAGCTAGCACCTTATCCCTAAACTTGTCTTGAGAGTAAATCTAAAATTGGAGAAATATTGATCTCATCACCCTCATCAGCATTATCAATTCGACATAATCATTTTCACCTTCTACTGCATCATGATCTCTCACAAGAAGGGTTGACCTCATGATGCTATTCTGGATGACAATGTGAAGGTTGTCCTCATTCGCATGTGCTAACATAACTATATTGATGTGTTGCTACATGAGATTCAACCCTATGTATTGATCATGTTTGCTACAAGGAGGAAGACATATTTGGTGGGTGTTTGCCTTCATGTTCAGATGCCCCTACGGATGTCGTCTTTGTATTGAAGAACTTCTTCGAAGTTTGAAAATCTGATAGGAACGAGAGAGGAGAAGAGAGAGGCAAGGGAGATCTACTAGGACAGATGTCCAAATTTTTATTGTCATGGTGTAGAAGAAAAGAAAGAGAGGTACCTGTAGCAATGGTAGCAATGATGGCAGTTAGTTAGAGTAAACAATGGTTGTGACAAGAGGAGTACTACAAGAGAAGAAAGAAGAAAGAATAGGCGTGTATGCAATGACAAGGGCAAGGGGTATGATGATAGTAAAAAGAGGAATGCAAACAGTAATAGTATCTTTTTTGTATCAAAAGAGAATGATATTGTTTACCTTCCTGGAACCTCTCTTCCTATATCACTCTCTTTTCCTCCTAGGAAAAGGTGAGAGTGTGTGAAATAATTAATGAAGTGATTTTATGCCAATAGGAGTTCTTTTTATACTTCTGTGTTTTGGGTAAGTGTTTGTATGCCAAAGAATGAAGGTAAAGCTTTTCTTTGATAGTCAGATACTATGTTTCCTTATGATGTTTCTTTATAAGGTGGTTGGCTAACGTTGGTATTTTATTTTTGTTTATCATTATATATTATATGATTTTATATTTTTCAGAGATTTTGTGTTGTGTTTATATTGTTCTTTGATTATATGCTACTCTTTACAACCTTTTTTACCTTCTTTTTTTTTTAATGAATGAAGTTACTATATTTCGTAGAAAAACTAACTAACAAATGCTAGTATTAGCATGAGCTACCTATCTAATCTATTGAATCAATTTTTTTATCATATATGATAGCTTTCTAAAAATATGTATATGTAAATTTTTGTTCTAATGAAGAACCAAGACCTATGACACTATTCATTGAGATTTAAAGTTTAATTGCGAAATGTGAGACCTGATTCAAACTTCACAGGTAGCCTTCTATCCCTAACAAGGTAGGGTCAACCTCATATACTAGTGGTTTTCATATATGTTTGTGAGTAAGGAGGAGGCTATGGGTGTTGGGTGGCTGAAATTTAGGTAAGGTTGACTTAAGTTGGGGTTTTTAAGGCCATCCGTGAATCTCCAATAGGGTTTTGTGCTTAATCTTTAAATCTTGAATAATCATATTGTAGGTCTTTATTCTTTATTATAATCAAAATTTATGCATACAATTCTCTTTTGCCATGTCTGGTAAGATTCAATGGACTAGAAGTTGTCTTTTATCATGTCTGCCCTATTTTTGAGTGTATGTTTTGTATTTGATTAATTGTATACTTTTGTATATTTGATTTACTCTTGATTACATGGACCACCCATATAACATGAGATCCAAATCCATGAGAAAGTAGAGTGCTCGGGTGATGTTGGACCTAGGATTACAGATTACCTCACCTCCAACAAAATGAGAAACTTGAACTCATTGTAGGGGTTCAATCTAAATCACCCTCATTTTCTTCACATAAAAACACCAAAACCCAAATCTAGTTCGAAAGCTTGCTATAGATCCAAGACCCAGATCTAAGTACAAGTCCTATGAATCTAACTCATCTAGAGACGCAAATAAAGATCCCATGACCCAACTTGATGAGGCTTTTTCTCATATTCTAAAGAAAAAGAAGGAGAAGAAAAAATTAGATAAGGAAAATATTAGAAAGAGAAAAGTTGCCCTAAAAGAGTCCAAACTTAAATAAATTGTACTACGACCAACCTAGGTCTAGATATGGAAGGACTTTTGGGTGATGCTAGGAATGCAATCCGAGATAATCCTGGGGTCTTCAAAGATCATGATTCACAAGGTGAGCAAAAGAAAATGATGTTTAGGATGAAAAAGATGATTCAAAACTTTCATAAAACCATAGAGAAGAAGGATAAGAAAATATATGAAATTGAAGATTTCCTACTTATAGGATTTGAAATGGACTCAGATGATGAAACTCTCAAGTTCCACAAATTCAACGATTTTGGAGCTCCTTGGAGCCACATCAACTTTTGCATCAAAAGATCTTCAACAAGAAAGAAGGATAGTTCTACGTGGACAGATTGGTTCCTTTATGGTCTTAAGGGAGAAGTCTTTAAGTGGTTTTGAAGCCTAAACTTCACTGAAATTAGTGATTTCAACGACCTAGACAACTACTTCATGGATATTGTTCAAATACACTATGGAAACCGTACCCACCTAGTCTACCCTAAAAGAATTAAAGTAGAAAAGAAGAAGAAGATGCTCATATAGTCATCATAAGGTGGAGGATGACCATAGCTAAGATTAGAAAGCCAATAAATGAAATGTATGCAGTCATATGATGATTTCAACAAGAACTTGAGAACCATGTTAGCCACGCAAAAGATTAATACCTTTGAAAAACTGAGAGAATTGGCTTCATGGTACAAGATAAACATTAAGAAATGCCTCTATGATGAGTTTCTTAGGAGCATGAACTCAAGAAAGAAGAGGAATAATATTAAGAACCATGAATCTAGGGGCAATGTCAATACCTTGATCAAGAAAGATAATGCAAGGACAGAAGACATATAGAACCAGCGAGAGAGGAACCTAGGCCTCCCCCGAGAAAGGAATACCAAGGACATGTAATAGTTGGGAGAAAACAGGAGAGAAGAACTTAAAACCCTGCTTGACTTCGAACATCAAGTTTACTTGAAGTGGTATTAAAAATCCTAATAGAGAGGGACTTCCTTTGGCTCCCTTGAGTCCCAAACCCTCCCTGAAAACCAGAACCAGAAAACAGGGATTTGCCAAATAGAATTTTTAGACTTGCCTCCTTTGTTAAGCCTCAAGGTACCCATTAAAGGCTTACCTGCTTACTTCACACCTGATCTTATTAACTCAACTCGTTCGCCATTAAATCCCAACTATACACTCGCAGACATCAACTGAACATTCGAACTGAACTGTATCTATCTACCCAAACCTTAATTCATCCTAAACCACCAGCCAACTGAAAGTCAATAACTCACCTGAATCTTAGCAACTACCATTAAAAACTCAATTTATAAATTCATTAGGAATCACTCGTCCTGAGCCGAGTAAAAAGATACATACATCCTAGGTTATACCTTGATGGTTCCCAACCATATATCAACAACATCCTTAGTTTCTTCCACCTTGCCCACATAGTCGAACCCTCTAGCATTTAACCACATGTTCGAAGTTAGGTGAAAGCCATCCAATTAACCTGCACCCTTTGCTGTCCTATCCAGTCAAAATCGACTCTGACCAAGTTTCACCCAGCCCAGTAAGCCTGGCTCACAACCAAAATTCAGAACCCCAACTTACATCAACCTTACCTAAATTTGAGTCGCCCAACATCCATAGCCATCTCTTTACACGCGCACACATCAATCCAACAAACACACATGTATTTTAAATCTCGTTGAGGAACCATATCGTAGGTCTTGGTTTCTAACTCTAGCAACTTCCTTGGGTCCTTCTAACCCCGCATGTATTTAAAAAGGAAAAGATAACGATTGATTAGATGCCTTGACTGTTTTCTTCTTATTTTTCTCTATTTGTCTACTTGCCCAAAAATGGTAAGAAGAAAATCCATGACAGCCAATAATCCTTGCTAAATTTTCAATTCTTAATAAGTGCAGCCTTTCGATCTATGTCTCGATCGTGCATTGAATAGCCTTCCTCATCCACTACATGCATGTCCATATCAAGCTTACTTCATGTGTCTCACAATTTAGCATTAAACATTACGCAACTTTTGACCTCATTATTGGCTTTTGACATTCACTTAGTCTATGTTTGGATGGGAAGGAATTTTAGGGGGAAAATTCATATTACCTTCTAACTCAAGTTCTTGTGTTTGGCTTTCACTTTAGAAAATGACGATTTGACCTTCAAGTTCCATGAATAGTCAAGGTCTCGATTTGACCTTCAAGTTCTTGTGTTTGGCTTTCACTTTAAAAACTCATATTGCATTCTTAGCTTGGAAATTCAGTGCCCATGAGTACAAAAATACAGAGACCATGACCAATGTCAAAAGCTCTGTATCTAGTGAACTCTTGAGCATTTCTTTTGGTACAATGGGAAGCGAAGCCAGATGCAGACATCGGGTATCAAACTCATGACCTTCAAGTTGTGAGTTGATCCCCTAGCCAGGTGAGAATCTGTACATTGTGCATCATGTTCTTAGGTGAGAACCCGATTCTTCAGAATATAGAGAAAAAAAGATAGTAACTGGGATCAATGCCAACTTCTAAGAATTGGAGATATTTATAGAAAATATGAACACATTAGGATGCAAATTGGTGCGGAATAAGATTTTCTAACTTCTGATTGCCGAGAAAATTCTTACAAAATTTAACCAAAAACACTCTACATCACTTGGTATACCGATTGAAATGAAACATAAGGGAAAATGAGCCCCAATTACCAGCTAACGCGGCAAACATCATTTTAGTCCTCAAACCTTCAAGTTCCATGCATTACATTTCTTACCTCTTAGATCAGTGTTGGACCTTTCGTCAGGTGAATTTAGGTGAGGGGTTCATATTACTTTTAAAAAATTCTCATGGACTTTTTATTTATTTATCTTCACCTCTTACATGTAACGATCGTGATTTTAGAATGTAAATTAACATGTCTTTATGATTCTAAAAAACACTTAATCATGCTTATTAATTTTGTTGCGATTCAATTCATCGGTGTATAACAAAATTAGCAAGTGCCTAGTAACTCAATTGATTTATTGTCAACCATGTTGATCCTGGGGTAGAGAGAAAAAACCATATGGAATGGATGAGGTCATTTTGAAATCAAGACGGATGTGTGGTAAAATGCAATAACAGAAAATGGTAAGCAGTTATTTTAAGTATCTGCTGTAAGGAGGGTTGTTTTCTAAATTTTAATATCTTTTATGGGAAGTACACATGAATCATGCTTTCGGCTTAAAAGACCACATAACTATGACTTGAAATTGTGGAACCTCGCCTTTTCTAATCGCCTATAACACCCTTCATGATTTACTTCTTGTTTTGGAGAATCCATAATCATAAGAGAGAGAGTGTCCCCGAATTTCAGTATATATATATATATATATATATATATATATATATATATATATATATATATATATATATATATAGATATAGAGAGAGAGAGAGAGAGAGAGAGAGAGAGAGAGAGAGAGAGAGAGATGGTGCTGGTGGTGAAGAACACGGTTCAAGGTGGCGTGGGCAATGGCACACAAAGAGGCAAAAGTTCCAAGTGAGAAAATGAAGGAGGAGGGAGTGAGAAATGATGGGGATGGAAAAATAGAGGTGGGTAGTGCTGAAAGCAAAGGGAAAGTCAGTGAAGAAGCGGGAAAGCCGGAATTTTTGGGCATAAAGTTGAGGAAGGGCATTTTGTTAGGGAGGAAAGGAGGGGCCTTAACTCCTGTTCCCTTATGGAAGATGGAATTGAAAGATGAAGATGGATGGTGTGAAAATGATGAGAAAGGTCACAGAGTGTCTGCTAGAAAACTTGGTGCTAGTCTCTGGGAGCTTCATAGGATTTTACCGTCAACACTACCCTCAAATTCTGGTAAGAAAATGAGGAAAGGTGTGAGAAGGATAAAGCAAAGTAGAGATAAGGGTATCGAGTTTGATCATCGGTTGGGTGATCCTTGTCATAGTCATGCAGAGAAACAGGTAATTCAGTTCCAGACCTTCTTTCCTTCTTTTATGAATGATTTCTTTATGGTTGATCTGATTGAGATTTTGGGTATGAATCATTTGTGTGCTTTTCTTGCTTGGTGTTGTTGACTAGTGGTTCTCTGTTTTCACTTTTAGGTGGTAAATTCTTTGTTTCGTGGGGTTTATCTGTCCCACAAGGGTTCTTATTTTTCAAGAATTATTGTCTTCCTTAATACCAACTGTGTATTTGTAGTTGACTGATTGGTTCGCTTAGAAATCACTTTGTGAGAAGAATTCTTGTCTGCTTATTGTTTCTGGTCTGCGAATTGCATTATTCATCTTTTAGGTTTTTACTAGTAGATGTTCTTTTCTTATGGTTTTAGGCCTTATCCTTTCTTTTTAGGAGATAAGAGTCTTTGGCACAAATACGTACGACCGTTGCTTTCTAATTCTTGTTTCTTCCTATGATGGCTGAACTGTAATCTACTCTCTTTTCTGCTTACCCTTCACGGAATTTAATGGATTTAGTGTTTTGCTTGTTGAATTGATCTCTCTCTCACACACACACGCAAACACATATGCTTGTGGGATCATATTGGTCATTGTTAGACGTTATATGCATGCCTTGTCAAGAGTTAATATGTATTTTTGTGCATAAATTCTTTACGTTCAGTGCCATTGTAGTTGTGTTAAGCATAATCTCTGCTCTTGCCTAATATTTTTGTTCACCTAGATCCATCCACCACGGGGCGTTAGTTTGAGTAGGCAAGTTGCAGCTTCAATTATTCAACACCATAAATTTGGTGAGGGAAACAGCCAGGCTATGCCACCCCTATCGCCTACAAGTTTTAGTTCAATGGACATAATTCAATGCTATTTTTATTTATTACTGTTCTTCTGGAGTAACAGACTTCCTATGAACTAGCTACAGTACAACTACAATCACAACCATAAGGACTCTTATCTACAAATCAATAGTTCATCAATGTTGCCGATGTCTACCATTTGCATGTATATATACATACACACACACACATACACACATATATATACACAAACATACATACATACATACATACATATATAATTTGTTTAGCATGAAGGCATAATTTTCTTCTGAACCTGAACATCATAATGTACTTTTTATTGTTTGTTATTCGCAGATTGCACCCTATAATCATGCTAGAACTCCAAATAGCTGCTCATCAGATATCAAGGGTAGGCCTGGAGATCTGGGATATAACCTAAACACATCAACAGAATTATTGAGAGTACTGAACCGAATTTGGGTCCTGGAAGAGCAGCATGCATCAAATGCATCACTGATCAAGGCATTGAAACTGGAAAGAGATCATGCAAGGGCTTGGGTTCAAGAACTAATACAAATGCAGCAAGCAGATCGTAGAGAAATAGATAATCTCATGAAACGGTTAACAGAGCTAATGAGAAAGAGCAAAGAGCATCAAGGGCTTGAAGCAGCTGTTCAGACAGTAAGGAAAAAGCTCGAAGATGAGAGAAGGATGAGGGGAAGGTCTGAGAGCCTACACCGAAAGCTGGCAAGAGAGTTAGCTGATATGGAACTGGTACTTTCAAAGTTCATAAAGGAGTTGAAAGGAGAGAGGAGAACTCGATCGCTTCTAGAAGGCCTTTGTGATCAGTTTGCTAGGGGAATTGGGGATTATGAACAAAAGGTACACGCTCTGAAGCAGAAGCATGAGAAAAATCACTCCGATAGAGAGGACAAATTGATCCTTCATATAGCTGAAGCATGGCTGGATGAAAGGGTCCAAATGAAACTAGCAGGGGAAAAATACAATCCTGAACAAAAGAACATGATAATTGATAGACTACAATGTGAAATTGAAGCTTTTCTTCAAGCTAAACAATCAAACAACTCAAAGTTTGACATCCATTTCAAAGAAGATTTGAAGGATGACTGTCTCCGTCGACATTCCCTTGAGTCTTTTCCCTTAAATGTGGCCACTGGTAGTGGACCCCAATATGCTGGGGAAGAAGATTCAGCGGCTAGTGATTTGCATTCTTTTAGCATAAATAAGAGCAGTGAGGAAGTCAAGAAGTGCGAGCAAACACATGCCCGTGGAAGCAAAACTGTTGCAGACCTGGAAACCATGATCAAACCTAGTAGTCCTAAGGCAAAAGCTGTTTCTCATGAAAGGATCAAGGCTCAATCTTCTAGCTGTCAAGGACAACTTCAACTTGAGGACAAGGTTTGTAGTTCCAGATTGCAAGGAACAAAACAATTCACAGAAAGGGTAATTGTTAGTCACACTGATAACAAAAATGAGGACAAAACTACCTGGTCCAATCAGATTGAAGTACCTATTGACCAAAAGTCTGAAAACCGTGAAGCACAAGACGGCCTTCACATTCGGAGCACTAACCACCACGTAAATGATAAACTAGTCAGAATCCAGTCATTGATTTCTGATGGAAGTGGGGTGCATTCAGAAATTGAACACAAGGAAAAATCTGATTTGCGGAAGCCACTTTTGGTTCTTGGCTCTAAAGATGAAGCCTTGGATGGTGGGAATGAGATATCAAGCCCAACACAAAAGTGGGATCGTAGTCAGAGGTCTCCAGAACTGGAATTGAGTGAAAGTTCTACAAAATTGCCAGAGAGTGTGAAGAAAAACTCCCTGAAGGCTAAACTGCTCGAAGCAAGGCTCGAAGGGCAGCAGGCTCGGTTAAGATCAACCTAAGGTTCGCAATTTCCAGGAGTACTTGTATCATATTTCACAGAGTTCGGTAGCTCTTTTCCTTTTCTTGTTCTATCTGCTTTTTCTAGCCATAAATTTTGGCCTTTTGCAAGGCCGCTGAGGTTGCACATTTGTAAAGCGTTGTGGTATGTGTCTTGCTTGAAGCTAGTGTGGAATTTTGACTAAACTGTAGTTTGTAAATAAGGACGTGGGATGAATATCTTTTGTATTTATTTACTTCTTCATCGATTGCAGCATAAAATGTTCTTAAGATAGCCCTCGTGAACTCCTCTCTTCTGTTCCTTTTTTCCCGCTTTTATTGGGACTGCTTTTTTGCTTTAAGACTAGTAATGGTATAGGGTGTCGAGTGTTGGGTAATCAACTAAGAACGTGTAGAGGATGTGTTTGATAGAAACAAAGATGTTGAGGTAGATGTGAGGCTGCACAAGACAAAATTTGGATTTGGAATAAGGTTATTAGATAATGAGACACTACAACAACAACAATTAAGCCCTTTCCCATACTAGACGGGGTCGGTTACATGGATTCTTTGTTTCCACAGAGTTGTGCCATGTTAGCAGTTAACTCACAATAAGCTAGATCATTCTTTATTGTTTCTTTCCAACACTTTTGTGGTCGTCTTCTACCTCTTTTAATACTTTCAAAATCTAGTTTTTCATACCTTCTTAAAGGTTTTTCATTTGATCTTCTTTCTATATGTCCAAAGCATCTTAAACGATATTCTCTCATTTTATCCTCTATTGGTGTCACTCCTAATTTGTTTCTAATAACCTCATTATGTATACGCTATTTTCTTGTGTGATCACTCATCCATCTCAACATCTTCATTTCTATCACACATCTTTTGTACATGTTGATGACTAATTGCCCAACACTCATAACCATAAAACATGGCAAGTCTAACTGTTGCTCTATAATATTTACCTTTTAACTTTAACGATATCTTCTTATCACAAAAAATACCTTATGCTCCTCTCCATGTTAACCAACTAAAGAAGATATATTTAACCAGAAAGTCCTTCAAGGAGATGTTTGGAATTATGTTGGCATACACTGTGATATGTGGAACAATATGGTTATACATATTAGGAAAGTGGCGAAAGATGTGTTAAGGGTATCTAAGGGAGGTGTACCAGCACAAAAAGAAGCTTGGCGGTGGAGTGAAGTAGTACAAAATAAAATCAAGGCAAAGAGGGCATGTTACAAATTACATTATGCCAAGAAAACTAGTGAAACTTTAGAAGCTTATAAGAAAGCAAAGAAGGAAGCGAAAAAGGTTGTTAGTAAAGCAAAAGCTAAGATTTGGGAGGACTTAGATAAAAAACTCAACTCAAAAGAGGGTGAAAGAGATATTTTTAGGATAGCTAGGGCTAGAGATAAGAAAACTAAAGATCTAAATTATGTTAGATGCATAAAAGACGAGGATGAAAAAATTCTAGTGGCAAATGATGATATAAGAAATAGATGAAACTATTTTTATAATCTTTTTAATGAAAATAAAGATGTTAGTATTAGTTTAGGAGATTTAGCCAAGTCAGAAAAGTATATAAACCACAATTTCTACCGACGTATTTAAAAGAATGAAGTCAAAGAGGCTCTTAAACATATGAAGGGTGGTAAATCGGTAGGATCAGATAATATTCCTATAGAAGTTTGGAAAATACTAGGAGAAATAGGAATCACTTGGCTCACAAGACTATTTAATGAAATATGGAAAAACCAAAAGATGCCTGAGGAATGGAGAGCAAGTACACTTACACCCATATATAAGAACAAGGGAGACATTCAAAATTGTGTGAATTATCGAGGCATCAAGTTAATGAGTCATACTATGAAATTATGGGAAAGAATTATTGAACGTAGGTTAAGACAAGTATCAAGTACAACAGAGAACCAATTTGGATTCATGCTAGGTAGATCTACTATTGAAGCGATTCACCTTTTGAGACGTCTTATAGAACATTTTAGATAAAAAAAGAAAGACCTTGACATGATATTTATTGATCTAGAAAAAGCTTATGATAGGGTAAAGAGGGAGGTTCTTTGGAGAACTTTGGAAAAAAGAGGTATCCCATTAACATATATTAACCTTATAAGAGACATGTATGATGGTGCAAAAACATGTGTGAGGACTCATGAAGGAACGACAGACTTCTTTGAAGTTAATATTGGGTTACATCAAGGATTTATTTTAAGTCCATACTTATTAATAATGGTGATGGATGAGTTAACAAAACATATTCAAGATGAAGTACCTTGGTGTATGTTATTTGCAGATGACATTGTATTAGTGGAGGAGTCTAAGGAAAAAGTTAATAGAAAATTGGAACTATGAAGAGAAACATTAGAAAGCAAAGGCCTCCGACTTAGTAGAACAAAGACAGAATATATGGAATGTAAGTTTGATCATTTGGCTACTTCAGAGGACATAGAAATTAAAATTGGCACACATTGCATTCCCCAAAAGGAAAGTTTTAAATACCTAGGGTCAATTTTCCAAAGTGATGGAAGAATTGATGGAGATGTTACACATAGAATTAATGCTGGTTGGTTAAAATGGAGAGGAACATCAGGTGTTCTTTGTGATAAGAAGATACCATTAAAGTTAAAAGGTAAATATTATAGAGTAGCAATTAGGCCTGCCATGTTTTATAGTTTTGAGTGTTGGGCAGTTAATCATCAACATGTACAAAAGATGTCTGTGATAGAAATGAAGATGTTGAGATGGATGAGGGGTCATACAAGAAATAATGAGGTTATTAGAAACAAATTAGGAGTGGCACCAATAGAGGATAAAATGAGAGAACGTCGTTTAAGATGGTTTGGACATATAGAAAGAAGATCAAAAGAAGAACCTTTAAGAAGTTAGAAAAACTAAATTTGGAAAGTATTAAAAGAGGTAGAGGATGACCACAAAAGTGTTGGAAAGAAACAATAAAGTATGATTTAGCTTTTTGGAGTTAACTGCTAACATGGCACACGATAGGGATCTGTGGAAACAAAGAATCCATGTAGCCGACCCCGTCTAGTATGGGAAAAGGCTTAGTTGTTGTTTGTTTGTTAATATTAATTCTATGCATAACATCTCCATTAATTCTTCCATCACTTTGAAAAATTGACCCTATATATTTAAAACTTTCTTTTTGGGGGATGCAGTGTGTGCCAATTTTAATTTTTATGTCCTGAAGTAACCAAATGATCAAACTTACATTCCATATATTTTGTCTTTGTTCTACTAAGTCGGAAGCTTTTACTTTCTGATGTTTCTCTCTATAGTTTCAATTTCCTATTAACTTTTTCCTTAGACTACTCCACTAACACAATGTCATCTATAAATAACATACACCAAGGTACTTCATCTTGAATATGTTTTGTTAACTCATCAATCACCATTATAAATAAATATAGACGTAAAGTTGATCCTTGATGTAACCTATTATTAATTTCGAAAAAGTATGTCATTCTTTCTTAATGAGTCCTCGCACATGTTTTTGCACCATCGTAAATGTCTCTTATAATGTTTATGTATGTCAATGGAATACCTTTTTTTTCAAGGTTCTCCAAAGAACCTTCAAGGTACCCTATCGTAAGTTTTTTCTAGATCAATAAATATCATGTGAAGGTTTTTTTTTTCTCTAAAATATTACATAAGACGTCTCAAAAGGTGAATCACTTTAACAATAGATTTGCCTGCCATGAATCCAAATTAGTTCTCCATTGTACTCGATACTTGTCTTAACCTACGTTCAATAATTCTCTCATAATTTAATAGTATGGCTATACCTCGATAATTCGCACAATTCTGAATGTCTCTCTTGTTCTTATATATGGGTATAAGTGTACTCGCTCTCCATTCCTCGGGCATCTTTTGGTTTCTATATGTTTTATTAAATAGTCTTGTGAGCCAAGTGTTTCTTGTTTCTCCTAGGATTTTCTAAACTTTTATAAGAATATTTTCTGGTCCTATCGATTTTTTACTCTTCATATGTTTAAGAGCCTCTTTGACTTCATTCTTTTGAATACGTCAATATAAATTATGATTTATATTCTTTTTGATTTGGCTAACTCTCCTAAGCTAATACTAACAATTTTATTTTCATTAAAAAGTTTATAAAAATAGTTTTTTCATCTATTTCTTATATTATCATTTGCTTCTAGAATTTTTTCATCCTCGTCTTTGATGCATGTAGCTTAATTAAGATCCTTAGTTTTCTTATCTGTAGCTTTAGATATTCTAAAAATATCTCTTTCACCCTCTTTTGAGTTGGGTTTTTTATATAAATCCTCCCAAATTTTAACTTTTGCTTCACTGACAGCCTTTTTCACTTCCTTCTTTGCTTTCTTATAAGCCTCTAAAGTTTCACTAGTTTTCTTAGCATCATGTAATTTATAACATGCCCTCTTTGCCTTGATTTTATTTTACACTACTTCACTCCACTACCATGCTTCTTTTTGTGTTGGTACACCTCCTTTAGATTCACCCAACACATCTTTAGCCACTCTCGTAATATGTATAGCCATATTGTTTCACATATCACAAGATGTACCCACATAATTCCAAACATCTCCTTGAAGGATTTTCTATTTAAATATACCTTCTTTCTCGCTTTTGAGGTTCCACCATTTAGTATGAATAGCTCGGTGCATTCTTTTCTTCTTTGTCTATTTTTTTACTTGTAAATCCATAACTAAAAGTCGATATTGAATGGTTAAGCTTTCTCCTAGAATTACCTTACAATCTTTACAACACGCTCTATCTTTTTTTCTACAAATAAAATAATCAATTTGTGTTTGTGATAAGTTACTTTTATAAGTAATTAAATGTTCATCTCATTTTTTGAAGATTGTATTGACTATAAAGAGATCAAATGCCATAGCAAAATTTAAAATCTCCCTACCTTCCTCATTTATATTCTCAAAACTAAAGTTTTCATGAATACCTTGATATCCTAATGCCTCTTTACCGACATATCCATTTAAGTCTCCTCCTAAACAAATGATTTTTCTTTATAGAATTCTTAAATCACCTTATCTAACTCTTCCTAAAATGTCGTCTTTATACTATATTCTAGTCCTACTTAGGGTGTGTAAGCAAAAACTACATTCAAAACCTCTGCTATTAACACTAATTTCAACGTCATGATTCGGTTACCATATCATTGTATGCCTACTACACTATCCTTTAAATCTTTATTTATGATAATACCAACTTCGTTTCGAGCCTTTTACTTACTTGAGTATCATCATTTAAAACATGTATCCTCAATTTCTTTTGTTTTTTCTCCAACCCACTTTGTCTCTTATAAACATAGAATATGAATCTTTCTTCGAATCATAGTATCTACTACCTCCATTAGCTTATCGGACAATGTTCCGATATTCGAAGAACCAATACGAATTTTATTATGTAATACTAGCTCCCTTACCCCCCGCATTGGTTCATATTGAAAATGCGGAGACCCTTTCCGTAATTTATTCACTACATTCAAACGACAATATAGCGAAACTTGTTGAAATTAATCAGCAACATAAACTTCTTTATTGATGAAAGTCGAATACAAGAAAAAGACACTGAGGTGCTGGTCGGCCAATACTTGCCGCCACCCTCTAATTCTCATTTTAAACCTAATGGCAGCCCTAATGACTACTTATATGGCTAATCTAACTTGAAAGGCTATAATACCCCTAGTAAGTGACTATTGGATTACGGTAACTAATGGATCAGAATCTGATCCATTAGGACCTGTATTACAAAATACCATAATATACATGACTCTGACTTACCTATGACTCTATGTATACATTTATAACTAAATAGTAACACTAATTAATCAAGATTTAACTTGATCTTCAACACGCCTCCTCAAGTTGAATCTTGAAGGTTTGTAATTCTCAACTGATGGAGAGCTTTCTGAAATCCTGTGACTGAAGGAGGTTTTGTGAAAATATCCGTCAATTGGTCTTCTGGACATACATGAATCAGATTGACGATGCCTTATATAATTTCTTCTCTAATGAAATGACAATCTATCTTAATATGCTTCGTTCATTCATGAAAAACAGGATTTAAGACAATTTGGAGAGCTGCTTTACTATTAGTGTAAAAGGTAACAGGAGTATCCACTTTGAAGCAAGTTCTATTAAGAGAGATAAAACCCATACCTTCACACATGCCCGAAGCAATTGTACGATATTCTGCTTCTACACTCGATCTGATACAACTTATTATTTCTTGCTTTTCCAAGATACAATATTTCCTCCCAAACATACCACATACCCAATGGTTGATTTTTTGTCTATCTTCAAACCTGGCCAATCAGCGTCTGAATATATCTTTAGATCTAAGGATGAATTCGTCGTGTACAATAAACTATGGGTTAGTGTAGACTTCAAGTATATGATGATATGATAGACTGTATTGATATGATGTTTGGAAGGATTATGCATCCATCTGCTCACATAGCAAACAACAAAACTGATATCAAGATGTGTAATAGTGACATATATTAACTTCCCCACTAATTTCTGGTACCTTTTGATATCCTCATATGGTTCTGCATTATTATTATCATCCTCCTTGGGAGACTCCACAGGAATTGAGCATACACCATAATCTTTCATTTTTGTTTCCTTCAACAAGTCCAGAATATATTTCCTTTGACTCAAGAATAATGCATTGTTGCTATGAATCACCTCTATACCAAGAAAGTAATTTAATCTTCTCAAATCTTTCAAGTCAAATAAAGTATTGAGTTGTTTCTTTAGCTCACCAATACCTACAGTATCATCTCCTGTAATAATGATATCATCAATGTACACCAGTAATATAATTGTTCTCTAGCTTTGTTTAATGAATAGTATATGATTGTTGATGCATTGTTTAAACCCTAGAGTTCGAATTCCATTACTAAATTTCTCAAACCATGCCTGTGGAGATTGTTTCAATCCATAAATTGATTTCTTTAGTTTGCACACTTTCCCTTGTTTGTTCCCATTAAAGTATCCTGGTGGCAAGTTCATATAAATGTCTTCCTTGAGATCACCTTGAAGGAATGCATTCTTCACGTCCAGCTACCATAATTCTCATCTTTTATTAATTGCTAAGCTTAACAAGATTTTGATGGTGTTTATCTTGGCTACTGGAGCAAATGTCTTTGTGTAATATATGCCATAGGACTAACTATATCCTTTTGCAACTAATCTTACCTTATATCTTTATATATTCTCATCTGCCTTATATTTAACTGAGAATACCTACTTACATCCTATAGTCTTCCTTTCTGATGGTAGATCTGTCAATTCCCAAGTATGATTTCATACTAAAATTGAAATTTCCTCTTTCATGGCCGCTTTTCATTCTAGATGTACTTTAGCCTCTTCATAGGTCCTTGGTACAAAAGTATTCTCTGTATTCATCACAAATAGCTTATATTCTTTAGGATAATGAGAGAATGATATCATTTTGTCCAATGCATATTTTGCAGCTGCACACTTCTCTTTTCTAATTGCAATAGGTAAATCATCAATTTCGATATTCGAATTATGAGAGGTTATCCAAAGAGGAGGTGAGTCTGATTCACTTTGAAAATTTTGATCTCGAGTGACAGTTTGATTTGGAAAGACAATCCCTCGGTTTTCTCTGTTATATACTTGTCATTCACCTACATTTTCATGAGTAGATGTAATTTCAACTAGAAGAAGTGGGATCACTTGAGTAGACTGCATTTCTGATGAAGGTTCTTCCTGCACTCTATAAAATAAAATATCTTCATGAAAGGTGACATCCATTGTAACATAAAACCTCTTTTTGGAAGGATCATAACACTTATAACCTTTTTGAGTAGTCGAATATCCCAAAAAGATATACTTTATTGATCTTGCATTAAGTTTATCTCTGACACTTTGATAAACATGAACAAAGCATATACAGCCAAAAATTTTTGATAATAAATGGAATTGTTTCTGAGAAGGACATAGGGAATGAAGTGGAGTATTACCACTGAGCACCCTGCTTGGCATACGATTTATAAGAAAAATTGATGTTAAGGCTGCTTCACCTAATAATATTTTGGTGCATTGCATCCAATTAAGAGAGTCCTTGCAACTTATAAAATATGTCGATTCTTTCTTTCAGTTACACCATTCTGTTGAGGAGAGTGAGAACATGAGGTCTGGTGTAAGATGTCATGCTGTAGAAAATACGAATGAAGGGATCATGACATAAATTCTCTACCATTATCACTGGGAAAGATCTTAATGGTACTCTGAAATTACGTCTGTACAAACTGAAAGTATACAGGAAGAATTTCTTTCATTTCATCTTTAGTCTTCATAAGGTAAATTATAGTAAACCTAGTGCAATCATCAATAAATGATACAAAATACTTATATCCCTACATAGAAGTTGTCGAACTAGAGCCCCAAATATCATAATGCACAATATCAAAATGAATGGAAAATCTTTCTTCATTTAAAGGAAATGAAATACGATGGTGTTTTGCCTTTTGGTAAGTTTCACAATTCATATTCAAATTATTACAATCACTAAATTTAGGTAATAGCATCTTTATTTTGGAAAATGGTAAATGGCCTAGCCGCTGGTGCTAACAAGGTATATGTTCCTTCTGTCTCTTAGTAATAATTGTTGATTATAGTGCAACACCTTTATTGTCCTCGCAAAAGTAGATGTCTCTCCTCACGTTACCCTAACCAAAGATATTCCCCGTCTTCAGTTCCTACAAAACACATCTAGTGGAATCAAAGATTATACGACGTTTTAAATCCTCAGTCATAGCAAAGACAGATAATAGGTTTATTGATATGTTTGGAATATGTAAAACATTTTTCAATGTGTCAAAAGATGTGATAATATTTCCTTTTCCCACTATTGGCGTAAGAGATCCATCTGCCAGTCTAATATTGATTTGTACTTGTGTCAATTCATAATTATCAAAGAAATCTCTTTTACTGACCATGTGATCTGTAGTACCTGAATCAATAACTCATATCCTTTAATAAGAAGAATTTATATTACCCTGAGTTAGGAATGAGAAAGGATAGGCAATAGATGCTTGTGATTCGTTGTGAGAGGATGAAGAAGGTTGTTACAGATCAGTCAAATGTGCTTTCAACAATTCAATTTCCTTTTTCATATCAGCTAAAGAAGGTACATTTTCCTCAGTCTTCTGCTTTTCATTCTGATCACTACTAAAGTATGCTCTATTGTTTCTATTTGAAAAATAGGTAGGTTTTCCAACTGACTCCCAGCAAGTTTCCTTGGTGTGTCATGGTTTCCCATAATAAGAGCAGTTGATCTTATCTTTCTCTTTAGGTGTCTGTTCAAATCTACCTCTACCTCTTCTATAACCTACTCTTCCTTTAGCGAAATGAGGAACATAAGTATTTTTCTCTACAAATGTTGAGGTCTCAGAATTAATTTTGGTTTCTTTTTTAAGAAGCTTCTTACCTTCTTCTCTAAGGAGAAGTGAGTATATTGTACTCAAAGATGAAAGTTCTTCCCTGCTGATGATGTTATTCTTTACTGATTCATATTCTGATGATATACCTCATAGAAGATCAAACACTTTATGCTCTTCAAATTCCTCATTCTGTTATAGTGTGCAAGTCTGACATTTAGTTTTAGAGTACATATGTAGTTCTTCCCATAGACCTCTGAGCTCTGCATAATACTCACTAATTGACCTTCCTCCTTGTCTGCATTTCCAAATCTTCTCTATAAGATTATATTTTTTCGCAACATTTTTTCTTTGGGCATAAGCTTCCTGAATTGCTATCTAGATATCCCTAGCAGTGTCCAAAAACATAAAAGTATTGCCGATGGAGGGAGTCATAGATTGTATTTGCTAAACACTTACTAAGGCATTTTCTCTGCACCATCGAGAATTGTCAAATAATCTCATCGCCCCCTTGCCATAATAGCCAGCTCAATAGATCTAGCCCATTGTAAATAATTCTTGCCATCAAGTTTCAAATTTGTGATTTGAAAACCTTTACTTTTGTTTGACGAGAGTTCATTACTTTTTACTATCTTTGCTCTTTCCATATTCGGATTGATATCTCACTTAAGAAATACCTTTAAATCTGCCACAATCGATTGACCACTGAAAAATCGAATTTTTAAATGAAACAACTGTCTCACTTCCTCTTAGACATTTCATCGAACAGTTGTAGTGCATCACTTGTAGATTACGAAAGCAGATGTTCACGGTGAGAGGTAATGAATCTAACAACGATTTTGTAATGAAATCACTCAAATACCAATTTGAAAGAACAAGAAAGAGAAGAACTTGCTGTCCTACGGGTTCTTCACTGTGCCCACGACTTCTTTTTGTTGATTTCCTTCGATGCTTGATGCTAAACGATCACAAGAGACTCTGATATCATGTTGAAATTAATTAGCAACATAAACTTCTTTATTGATGAAAACCGAATACAAGAAGAAGACACTGAGATGCTGGTCGACCAATCCTTGTTGTCACCCTCTAATTCTCATTTTAAACCTAATGGCAGCCCTAATGACTACTTATATGGCTGATCTAACTTAAAAGACTATAATACCCCTAGTAAGTGACTACTGGATTACGGTTCCTACCCGTATTATAAAATACCATAATATACATGACTCAGACTTATTTATAACTAAATAGTAACACTAATTAATTAAGATTTAACTTGATCTTCAATAGAACTAACTTCTTTACCCACACCTATGCATGATGTGGGAACCCTTTCTGCAATTGATTCGCTACATTTGGGGGAAAATGTATTGGTTTTTGCTTACTTTTCATTGCATTCGGATTCTAAACACGTCGTTAAGAGGGGACGCCCCAACGCAATGCTCATGATTTGCGTAATCTATAGTATAAAAATCCGACAAAAGTTTTACGCAGGCTGTCGGAAGCCTAACTCAATCCTCCTCTTTTTTATGGGCTTGGGACCGGCCTTGCAAGGGTGATCCCTTACATGAGACACTAATTAAAGATAAAATGCACGAGACGGTTAAGATATTTGAAAAGAAAACCATGTGAAGATCCCATGAGTACATGTAAAATTTTGGATGGTTACACTTAAAAGATGGAGAGGAAGGCTTGTAAGAAAACAATAAAACAAGTTTTTTTTTTGTGGAGTTAAATGCTAATGCAACAAAAGATAGAGCTTAATGCTAACGTGCAATCCATGTAGCAGTCTTAATGTATGAAAAGGCTTGGTTTTGTTTTCGGTTGGTTGGATTCTGCTTTTTAGTCTCTTCTACAAATATCTATTTAGGCACCAACAGTTAGCATTTCTGGTCTTATACCAATGCAAAGTTTGATCAGGTTTGACATAAAATCTTCTGAAATGTCATGCGCCACTGATTCAACGGACGCTGATATGTTTGACTAGATCGTAAAGCATATATGATGAATTTATTATCGTTGTAGGAAACTGGTAAAATGTCATTTGAGAGTTCCAGAGTGATTTGTAATTAATGAAGTAAGCAGCTAAATGTATTAATTTTAAAATTAAGCAAAATGTGACAAGAATAACACCTTGAGAAGTTCTATATCTAATAAGTTTTCTGTAGAATGATATTATTAGTTAATTTCAATGGTAACTAGATGCTTGATAGTCAGCAGGTGCTTCTATACTAGATAGACATTTCTAGCATGGTCCACACCTGTGTCGACACTCCTATACTGAACGCCGTACTTCTTTCAGTCTGACTCTATGCTATTTATTTTAAATACTTTTTAATGCTATGTTGCTAAGATATTAGCAACAGATATTAGCAACACACCTTTTTTTTCTCATATTAGACGGGGTCGATTACATGGATTCTTTGTTTTTTTACGGAGCCCTATCACGTGTCATGTTAGCAGTTAACTCACAATAAGCTAGATCATTCTTTATTGTTTATTTTCAATATTTTTGTGGTCGTCCTTTACCTCTTTTAATACTTTTCAAATTTAGTTTTTCATACCTTCGTAAAGGTTTTTCATCTAATCTTCTTTCTATATGTCCAAACCATCTTAAACAATATTCTCTCATTTTATCTATTGGTGCCACTCCTAAGATATTAATGACTATTAATTTATTTTTACTTTATAGTCAATTAAGTTATGACAACAATATTTATTTTTAGCTTTTTGAGATGTTATCAATTATATATAACAATCTTATATATATATATATATAGGGGTGTTCCGGCACTCGTGACTTTGGAAGTTTGTTACGTCATTATCTCCACCTGCACTGATGTCCGCACCTGCACCCCTTCACATGCAACGTACCTTCTTTATGATTATTACCTCTTTACATTCTTCGTACATTTTCTCTCATCGATTGTGGACCTCTTTTTCTTTCAATTTTTTGTTGCAGTAACATAACATTTTGCCTTAAATATAACTTCCACAAGTCTTTTAAGGTCATATCCACTTCTGCTACTGCACGAAATTTGTCAACTTTTTGGGGTTGAAGGCCTTTGTTTAGGAAGAGAACCTCTTTTGGATGGACAAGCTGGGTTTTGGTAGACCCAACCAGATGCACCTATAGAACTCGACTCAACCCCCCTAGCCAAGACACCCGTGGCTTTCTGTGCCAGGAAGGGGACCTTCAGTGTGCTGTTTGAATTTGAATGAATTTTCAACTGTGGCTATGATTGCAGAATAGATCCGAAGTCTCTAAACATGTTAAATATTTCACGAACCAAAAACTTGACTTCACAAATGTGGCTACTAAATCCATGGCCTTGCTCATATTTTTGAACTTTGGTTAACTGTTGTAATTGAACAAGGTGAAATAGGTACTTGTATTTCTCCATTGTCAAAAAACAAGAATGTCACATGGAAGGGTAGGATAGGATCCAAGTAGAATGTCAGGCTGGACCACCCTTTTCAGTCAGCGAGCAGTTTGACGCCGGCCTAGATATCAAAACCAAAACAAAGCTTTTTCACCCACTACTAGGTGTGCTTGGCTACATGGATTATCAGGTGTCCTTCAAATTTGGCGTGTGATGCCCACATTCAGATTCAAAGGAGTAGATTGTATTTTCTGATTTCATTTCTAATGCTTTTTAGGCCTCGCAGCTTCGTCTGAGTCTTATTTTGCCATTTAAAGGCTTATTGCGTAGTTCTTGTCGTGCAACTTCTCATATAATAAAACTGCATCTTTTGCCGAGAAACTACACTCAGTAGACAGCAATGTAAACCCTGATATAAAAGCCATTGCCCTGGAAAGGGGTGCACACCTAGAATTAAAAGAAAATACAACTGGACCGAGAAACAGAAGGCACCGATTCAGTCGTAAAACTTGATGAATCAATGGCATGACATGCCTTACCCAGCCTCAATTAGTTTGTTACTGAATCATATTTTCTAGTATGTAATAATGAATTGTATTTGCGACTCAACCGAGTTTACCATCTATACTTTTCATGAAACAGATTAGAACTAGTTTCTGGATAGCCTTCTGTCAAGCAGCATCGACACTATGAAATGGTCTTCATCAGCTGCACAACACAAAGATCCTTCATGTATGAAATCCATAGTAACTCTTTCTTTGAAAATTGAGTAGCATGGTACACCTTACTGGCACTCTCAAACGAAAGCAGCTCTCTTGTTTAAGATGAAACAAAGAGCGTTACTGGGTGACATTCACATTTTCCTTTAAGGAATGCGATTTCTTTTAAAAGTAGGCGTTTGGAAACTTAAGATGCATAACAAAAGCACCTTTATTTCAGAATTCATGAGTAGGAGAGGATACATCTCTTTATTCCTTCACTTTGAAAGGAAGTCTCTCTCTCTCTCATATTTAGGCATGTTTGGATACTGGTTTTCTAACGTAAGCTTCAGTGTCATCTTTTTCTGTTTTCTGTTACATGGGAGATGAAGCCCAAAGCGTGCACACACACACGCATGCACCCCACTTGGGATCAAACTCGCCACCTGCGAGTAGGTGTCCTAACACTCCGGGCACAGCTTCCGTGTCACCTTTGTGTCTTGAGCAACTCTATCATTGTCCCAATTGCACCCGTCATTTAAAACTTGGTTTTATATCTGTGCATGAAGGTGTTTAAAATTTATATTGAGAATTCTTTTCTTGCAAAAACCATCCCTGGTACACTGTTTCCGTGAATTGTTGTTCTCAAACAATAGAAATTTGGCTAAAACTTCGTCACACCCCTTCCTGCCCTTGTGGGGTAGACATGGTCAGGTCTGGGTAAACTGAAACTGACAATTTCAAATCATTGGTTCCTGTTTATTTGGAATCAGAACCAGAGCTCAAACTGAAACCGGGCCAATTTTGGTTGGGTTTTAGCCCAAACCATCCAGAATAGAAGAAAAATATAAAAGAATTGAAGTTTAAAAAAGTATAAGGAACTGCATGTCCTAATTTTGGGTCGGTTTTGGTTCTATACAAGGGTGGAACTGAAACCAAACCAGGCGGTCCCCGACTCGGCCCGATTTCAATGGTTCTAGTTCATGGTTTGGTTCAGTTTCAGTTGGAACCACCAGGACATTTCGGAAGCTACCATGTCCACTTGTGGGACACAAGGAAATGCAACGAGAAGGGCCGGTGACATGTTTTGAAGTAGAAGGGCGACATACTGAGCACAGCAGTCTATGGACCAGAAACACTATTTTGTGTTCGATGTGATGGTTTGGTCAGAATAGGTTCATGGTATGTGTGTGAGAGAGAGAGAGAGAGAGAATCATGTGAGAGAAAACTGTCGGGAAAAGTTTGGAACATTTCCAAGGGAATGCCCAGATTATGAGCCAAGTTGCAATTTAACAAAGTGAAGAGAATTCATTCTTCCGAAAATATAGCGCAGTTAGAGAGGGATAAGGGAGACACGTTGGAACTTGGAACTATGTTATGCAATATTAAAATAGGCTTCGCCCTAAGTGCCCTAAACCCTAAACCTTAGAGCAAGACCCTAATTTAAAGACTTGGATTACCCAAAACTCAGACATTGTTACTTTAATAATATCAATTTTTTTACCATCTCAATACTTTAGCCTGCCAATGGCATGCATTGGGGGCATCATGACACAACTTCCACTAGCTAAATGTGAGTCACAAATTAAACCCACTAACAAATACCTAAAACATTGTCACGAAAAAACACTTTAGAGCGCAGAACCACGAGAAATGGCTCACCTGGCATGGGGGTTCACTCATAAATTGAAGGTCAAGAGTTCGATACATGGGGACTGAACCTAGCTTCACCCTCCTCTCTGTACAGAAAAAAGAATCCCTTTAGAACTCCAAATCTCTAGATACAATGCAAACCTCTAGCTGAACAAAACTTGAAAATATCGTGAGATAAGCCCAGCTTTGCATGTATGTTGTAGAGGAACCTATTTCAGTGACTCACAACCTAATTCCTTGGCTGGAGAGGCCTGCATTAGCACAAGAATCTAATGGAGTCTTTACGAGCTAGTAACCTACGTAATGAACGCTATACCCGAATTAAATAATATTCCTAAAAATGATGCAAGATGATCCTCTGTTTCTGAATTCCAATAACTCTAGTTTAAACTTTAGGATAAACTCTATATTGGAATATGACAATACAACAGGCAAAACCAGCTATATTTATATATCTTCATGTTCAATACCTTATCTCAATTTCTAACAACTTCCCTCCTACGGCGCAACAGGGAATGGTCCACATTGCTATATAATTATGGGCTTATTCAATTAGAACAAGAACTTAAAATGGATTTGTCCGGAGTAATTAACATGTACTAACTTGATATTAAATAGTATTCTAAAAACATTTAAAATTTTTTTGAAGTAAACCTCAGGTATGAAGATGACAACTCTACTTTGCATGCCACAACCAGAAACAGCTTTAACGAACTCGACAGGCCAATGGCTTATATAAATTCATGATAACTACTCTCCAACCGACCTGTAATGGCAATTCTCCACATTGCAACTTAATTATGGTCTTACTCAATTAGCACAAAAATTGATGGGCTTGTTGTCTGTTAGAAATGTAGATAATGGTCACTAAAGCCATATTAACTGATATTTCCTTTTTCTTTCTTTTTTTTCGGGGAGGGGGGGGGGGGGGGGGGGGTAGTACAATGGGGAGGCTGAAGCCAGATGCACACCATTTAATTTAATAACAGTGACCCCTAATCGATGGATTAATGACTCATACTAAGCTTATTTTAATTTAATCCTTGTTAGAAATGTAGACAATGGTTACTAAAGCCATATTAACTAATTAACTGATATTTCTAGAAACACAATAAGCTCCTCCATTAATCTCCAGGAGTCACATCATTTGGATGCACTAACAGTGATCCCTAATCGATGTATCTAATGGCTCATTCTAAGCTTATTTTAATTTAATCCTTGTCGTGAAGGTTGGTTCCAGCACAAAGAACAGTCGAAGCTCTTGTGAAAACTCGAATCTTGTATTAGTATAATATGGCTAGAGAATCTTAGTGGATTCTTTATAAAATGATGACCCGAACAATCCTTCAAGTGAAGGCTGGGTTCGATACCCGGGAGCGTGCAGGGTCCTCACTAACACAGCTTGCAAATAAACAAATAAAGATAAGAAATTATAGCACCCAGAACATTAGCACAACAACAGGGAGCTGCGCCGTTGCTGTTGGTGAGGAGTTTGACTCGCGCTTCAGCCTCCTCTTGTGATAAAAAAAAGAAAAAGATAAGAAATTATAGCAGCCACCTGTAAGGAGCCTCTGTCTGAATTAATTTAATAGTCCCTAATCTTGACAAAAATATGGAGAAAAGAATTATTAGATTAGTGGTGTAATTAATAGCTTGGTCCTGTTTGTGGTAGCTTCTCTTTTTCCTTCTTTGAATCTTTGTTGGGATGCTTTGCACGCCATCGAGGCTCTCCTTTTTCAAAACCTAACGGTCGACTCCCCCAATAAGCCAGACAAAAGGAGACTCCAATTTCGGCACCATCCACGTGAATTTTGCTATTTTCCGATAAAGGGTTTCCATTTTTCTCTCTCTAGAATCTAATGGATATCTACTGTTCCATATCCAACGGCTAAGAATGAATCTAACGTTTCAACCCTTCCCTGTGCTCGAACTCACTCTATATAAGGAGTCACAAGTCACCAACGTTCTCTCGAGTATCACTTCATTTCTCTCTTATTTCTCACTACCTCATATATATATATATATATATATATATATATATATATATATATATATATATATATATATATATATATATATATATATATATATATTTGTGTTCTAGTCATTGTTGTTTTAAACTAATTTGTAGTTTTCATCTTGAAAAAGTGGCTTCATGTCAGAGTGGCTTGTGCAGGCCGGACGTGCTCATCTATAGTTGCCGGAAAAGAAATAATACGGTTTCATGGTTTGCTTTCCGGGAAAGAAATAATACTCTTTCATGTAAACGCTCCATGAGATTTGTCACTTCTCGGTGCCGGAAAACCTTCGTTTTTCTTTTTGCTTGTGCTATGTATGAATTATGATGATTTTGTTAATTAAAGGCTTAACTTTAGCTGATAGAATCACCATTTCTTCTGCCTTTTCTTTTGTGTGTGTGTCTGTAAGATTTCTCTGCAACGTTTTAGTGGAGCTCCCTTCAATCCAATTAAGGCAGGTAAGAGGGTGTTAGCACGTCTGCTGGTTCATGAATACCTGTGGCTTGTGTTTTGGCAAGCCAATGGTGCGCATGACACAGGAGACGAACCTCGCTCTCCCCCTCTTTACTTGGATTGAAGGGAGCTCCATGCGCAACACCTGCAGAAAATTTTCTTTTTCTTTAATTTTGTACACAAAAAGACCTGATCCATAACAAGGCCACGAGGAGAAAAGGTTGGTAGAATAATAGAAATGAACATGCCCAAATCTATAATATATAGTTATTGATGCTTGATTTATGAGCTTTTTTTTCACCTTCTTTTCCAAATTTTTCAGAGAGAAGAAAGATTTGGTGAAGGCTGTCGCCCTCTCAGCTAGGTGATCAACTCATAAAAACCTTCAAGTTTAAAGGTCGAGAGTTCAATACCCGCGTGGTGGACTTCTTGTATGGTCTGCCTTATTCCATCATGCTGATAAAGAGAAGTAGTGAATTGGAAGGAACTTTATTTTTGTGGCGCTAATTATTGAGGATTTCTTGTTGCATAAATTTGTGCATTATTTATTAAGATTAATAGGATATGAGCTTGTAAAATTTAATGCAAAGTATGTAGGTTATATTGTCTTGAACATTCTTGATTAGTAATCCAATCAAGTGTGCTGATACTCGTCATGGTTCTACATGCAGCCGAGGGCATGCAGAATTAGAAAAGTGTTTTTCTTGAAAAGAGTTTGGATGACCTTAAATCTTCACTTGATTCTGACACAAACACACGATGATGTTGAACACAATGCCAGATACGAAATTGTTGGTAATGTGACACCCAACACGAAAATGCAGCGTGTCCACCAAAAGTACTACGAAAAAATCGGGTCATGTTTGAGTTAACTTGTTCTCCACACGAATGAGAAATGACACGGCAATAATACGACCTGAAACACAAAACTAACTAGCAACCGAACACATGACAATGAAACAAATGAAAAAGTCTGTGTCCACCTATGTAAAAAGGAAATTATCGAGTGGTATTCGGTTGGCCTTGCACACATATAGGAAATGATACTCACTCCAACAGTAACACGAAACACGAAATTGTCACCCATCGATTTTCCGGGTGTGCATGCGAGTGTGTTAGGTTTCGGCCTCCTCTTGTAACAGACAAAAAAGGGAATCTATGAAGTACGCCTGCCACATGGTGCCCCATAATTAGGGGTCGCCGCAATGGTGACCATCATGTGGTCGTCAGGCTTTTGGCCCTCACGCCAAAGAACTCGAGCACTCTCCTAACAAATTATTTCAGAGAAAATTACAAGAACTAGCTGTACAAATTTTGGGTTATCTTTCTGTCCGAACAAATAAAGGAGCTTTGTGGTTACGAAATTATGCGAAATTACATTTAACCCGTTAAAGTAGCAAATGAAACCTTTTCGCATAGCTGCTTACTTTTTCAAGGTTTGCAAAAGTAGAGGTTGCAATATAGTGCAACACATTTGACCTTTCATTTTTTAAAATCATTCAGAATTACTTCATAAAGTTTTAGCTTTTGTAACGAACTTGGGAGCTGGGTCTTTAAAAGATCATTTTGCATCATAATATGTGATGTTATGGGGCTCACCATTCCTCGCAGCCTCTCTTCTATCTCTACAATGTAATTGCATTTTGCCCCCTCTTTCACAAAGAAAAAGTTGAATTTGCCTTCCAAGGATAAATGCTACTCAAAGCAGCAATAGGAGTTCTTTGTGTAATAACTTGGAAGGTAGGCAACTATCTGGGAAGTTCATTAGTGAAGCAGTGGTCCATAATTTGTGATACTTTAGGTGGCCCAATGAAAACTTCTCACTGGACAATAGAATAAATCCGTCGTATCCTTGACGCATAGCTTGTAAAGGTTGTCGTCAACATATCATTTTTTTGGTCCAATGTCTCATTGTCTCGCACTAACTACATCGTTATCATTATTATTATATAATTTTCAAGGTAATTTTGTTTTTGGTACAATGGAGACCGAAGCCTTGCACACAAACATGCACGCCCTGAGAGTCAAACTCACCACCTGAGTCGTGAAAGTTAAGAGAGCTCTGCCATATGAGCTAACACTTTGCGTGCATCTTCAAGATAATTTTTAGGAATGATGGTGAAGCTATCGTAATAAAAATATCCAATATTTCCTACAAAACAAGTACTTTTGTTACAATAGGAAGGCCAAAGCCATCATGCACTAATACAAATCAGATCATTTGCAGTTGTTCGAAAAAAAATGTTATTTCTGGCGATTGAAACTGTAGGAAATACTATTTTCGGCACTCAAAACCGTTGGAAATAGGTTACAAACGCCGGAACAACACCGTCAGAAATAGTTCCGCTGGAAAAAAAACCCTCGGAACCGTTGAGAACCGCCGGAAATTGAATGCCTTGGGTATCAAACTCGATCGTGACCTTCAACTTATCAGTGGAAACCCTAGCAAGGTGATCCAAAGCCTCGTAAGGACCTTTCGTACATGATAGTTAATCTAGGCACCACAAGAAAGAAGGGAGCAATTACTCTTTAACCATGATTAATGCTATTATTGACTCGAGGATAGGCAACTTAGGGCACCAGCTTATTGATTTAAACCATCGTCTTAGTCTCATATTTGGGCGAATTCTCGGCCCCGATCTTAGTATCAGACAATAATATGGGTTTTATTGTGCTTGTCATGAGAAAAACCATACTCAAATCCCACAAAAATGTTGCTTACTTGGATCATACCCAAAAACACTATTATCTTTTGGTGCTTGGACAATAATCCTTGACAGGTTTCGTCGTAAATCATCATAGATCGTATCACGCTCCATATATTAATGGCTGTGCGATTGTCAGTTGAATAATTAATGGGTCTATTATTTTGTTATCAATCACTAAGCTATTATTTGGTTACCAAACCCTAAGCTTTACTAGTTTGTTGTGATATTGGTCAGTGATGTTTAGTCAAACAGGCAGCTAATTCCAAGTTTAACGTTTGCTAAGAGGCTCCTCTTTGTGTCCTTACGTAGCGAAGGTATTGTGGTATATTTCTAAAAGTTTAAGGTATTGGCTACAGTCGACCAACAGTGCTCTTTGATCTCCAGTGGATGGTTAAGTTTCATCATTCATTACCGTACAAAGAAAGATTATGTGTAGCGAAGTAATTACAGAGAAGGTATCGTACTCAAAGTATTGACCTGAGAAATTTGACGGCGACAAGAAAGATTCATACGAAAGCATTAATTGAATTGTTGGAAGAGAACATTTAAAAAGATTTTTGTAGACAAATTTCGGTCCCATAGGAACTTGACCCACAATACGCTCTCGTTGAAAGGAAAATGGATGAGAGAGGATTAAGAGATAAAATCCGAGAAGAAGAATACCTCCTAACGTTCTTTCTTTTTGTGTCCCATTTGAGTTCTTTTCGTTGAAGTTCTTCCTCCGTTGAGCAAGGGTCGACCTCTTGCGCTACCAAAAATTTGAATTATTTGTACTTAGGTACTTAGTGAGCTTCATGTGGGATTTTAGAGATTGAGAATGGGGGATGGACTTCGGAGATTGGTTGGATTTGAGTAGATCCGGTTGGGCTTTAAGTCATGGGACTGATCAAGATCCAACTTGTAAGGAATTTGGATTAAGAACCTCATAATGAGTTTTGGACTTGAGTTTGGTTAAACTTAGATGGATCCAATTTGAGATTAGATTTTAAGTCGCATCGGTTCAAATTTAGAATGAGTTTGGTTTGGAGGGAATCATAGGATTTAGATAATTGAATCGGATTGGATCCGAGAAGGGACCCAGCTCAAATAGTTTGCTTTGGATCAGTTTAAGATGGGTCAAATATGGATGAGATTGGGTCTCAATTGTGTAAAATAGATCGGATAGAGTCTACTTGAGCCGATCCCATCCGATTTGCTTTAAAGGGATTTAGGGCATGATTGTGGCAAGTAATGAGAGGAAGAGAGGGAGAAACTTAGAAAGGGGAGGCAACGAGGGGCGGCAATAGAGGTGGTTCCAAATGGTGATGGAGACACCAACGATCGCAGGTAGCTAGCTATTCTGACGGGCATGTGGAGATCATCTAATGGCGATGGAGGTAAACCCTTTTCTTTTTCCTTTTATGTTCAACTGACCGTGAAGTAACAGTGGAAGGAGGTTGGCCTGGTGGTTTTGATAGCGGTGGTTGCTGAAAGGGGGTAGAAGGGAGAGGCTCAACTGCAATTACTAGTGGAAGGTGGTGTGAATGTGAGGTTCGAAATGAAAGGAGGGGTGTTGATTGCCTCTATTTATAGGGAATGCACTTGATATGCTTTTGTGATTGCCAACAAGGGCAAGGTACTCGCAAGATGAGTATTGACTACTATAGCTATTGATGGGTAAAAGGAGCTCACTCTCCACTCTTTTGTTCTTATTCTTCTCACTCTCTACCATTAGAGGATTTTCTTATATAATTTAAATTGATGCCTTATGAAGGCCTCCTTGCCACCTTTTATAGAGTTCTTTTATTGAGTATTTGTGTTTGAATTGTCTTTTTAATTATGCACAAATTGTGGTTCCTGGAAGGTTTTTTTCATTCTCTGATATCTTTTGATGATGGACTTACTCTATTGTTGTTTGTAATATCCCTTTTAACTGTAATTTAAAAGTTTGAAAATTTGATCTTTTTGAGGCCTACATGTTGGATCCGCTACCTTAACCGTTGTTTTCCTATGTATCAAAGGTGACTATTGTCTATAAGGGAGTCTAACTAAACTCCTCCTTTCTATTTATTATAGCTTATGTGAAGCTTTTATTCATTGTATTTTTTTTGTTTGTGAAATAGATGCTTTCTTGGTGAGATGTACCTTTGAGCCCAATTAAACTTTGGCTTATGATTAAGGTGAAATTTTTGGAGTGTTTACAATCTTCATGCTCTTTTATTGTTAAGTGTTTTATTCCACACAAGATAGAGAAAGATGGGGGTATAAGGTGGTTATTAGAAAATCATACTCCAAAGATTTCTAGCAAATACATTCCCTTTTGAATATGATTTCTTAGAAACTATTAATAAGATACATTATCTTAAGTTTCATAAAAATTGTTATATTAATTATCATTAAATTATATTAAAAATGCTAAGACATACAAAGAATGTGCATCTCACTTTAAACTAATAAAGTCTAGCAAATGACTTTCACTACAACAATGCCTAAGGATGGTAATGGAAAATTATGTCACCAATTCCTTGTTAATCTTTTGTTAACCAAGTTAGCAATTGATCAACAACTATTTAGCAGCCGGATTTTCTCGTTGTATGAATTTATGGCTAAATTGCAATGTAATTATTCGTTGTTGTTCCCTTGTAAAACCATGCAAAGTCCTTTTTATGCCCTCACTATGATAGGTAGCATTCCTCTTCTAAAAAACAACAGAAATTTTCATTGCCAATCCTTTGCTAACAACAAGGGAAGGTCTCTGTCTAATCACATTTTCATCACAAATCCGTTGCTATCTTCCCACTTTTCATTGCACATGAGAGTATGATAGCAACCATTTAGTATCTCTGTCACTATTTTCTTGACTTATATAAAAAATTGGAGATAAAAATAGTATAGATATAATCCAATAATATTATAGATAAAATCCAATTTACATTTGAATATGGAGAATCATTCAATTAGTTTAACTTGCATTAGATATAATACAATTTAAGTAACAACAAAACAAGCAATGTAACATGTCATCAATTTACAATATCAAAAAAATCATTCAATTTACATAATCATTAAGGTAATAGCTTAAGGATCAATACAAATAACTAAACTGTCAATTTACAATATCAACAGTGAGCTTAAAAGGCTAGTCATTTAATTTGCCAAGTCAGTACTACCATCTCTTCATTTTCCCAACCAAATATTTTTGTGACCAATATCACATAATGAATGATAATATATTGGCCAATTTGCAAAACATGCTCCGTCCTATGTTTATCATGCAACTACAACAAGAGCTTTTTGGCATTTGTTGAAACCTAAAGAATAAAAGTAAAAAAAGAAATACAACCTTAGTAAAATGGAAAATTATATTATAACCCTAATCAGTGTTAATTTTAAATGAATAAACTTTAGTAAAAGCAAGATATTGTTGTTTTCAACAATGAGAAAAAGCAAACAAATAGAAAAATAGAGAACCCTATATATTTAAATGCAAGTAAAGATTGACAACCCTTTTCTTTTCAGCAACTGTGGTAGATATATTGCTAGCAATAGAATTACTATCCATCTATACAATTGAAAGTAGTGATTATTTATAGTGCACAATATTTTTTGCAAATAAATTGACAAAGCCTAACAAGCACTATCAAACAACAAAACTGAAAGTCAACCAAGTTTAAAATCAAAACTTATTTTGAACTAAAGTTATTGGTTGCAATGTCTTTTTCTTTTTTGAGGGAGAATATATGGTCTACCTTAAAGCGATAAGATGCTAACTAAATTACTATAGTGCAAAATGCATAGGATATCGAGGGATGATATTTAATACATGTGTTTCAACCATCATAAAAATTGAGACTGAAAAATATTATACAATTCACGTTTCATAAAAAACAGTTCTAAAACCCAAAATGTTTGTGAAGGCTCTTCCTGAAACTATAAATAGAGATACAATATTAAAGATAAAAATAAAGTATTATTAACATCTCATAAAGCTTTAGTATTATGATTATAGAGAAATTGATGTACACAAATTGAACTATATTTACCATAAATAAAAGAAGCACTATTAGTATGCCAATGAAAAAATTATGACATCATCATTTTCATATTCAAGAATAAGAAAGGAAATAGACATCATGAGATTAGTAATAGATCAACATTATCAAGGTATCACTAATTACATTTATTATAGCAATATCAACTTCCAATTTATGACGCAACTAATGGCAAGGGGTTTGAATGGATAGTTAGAGGGAAACTTACCTATTCCATGATAGATACCACCTAAGTATTATAAAAAAAAAAATTAGTACTTTGATAGATGAAGGCAATATTGATTAGAATTCTTTGAATAGCAAAGCTATAAAATACCTATAAAGGGTATACTTCACTTTCCTCTAATACATAATCTTCTGAAACAAATTCAAAAGAAAAGTCATCTCCACATGAACCATAATATTAGTAAAAAGAAGGATTCACAAAGAAATTACAAACATCAAACAAAAATAATAGAAAGAGCAACAGTAAAACATAAACAAGAAAATACAATATATGCAAAAGTAACTTTCTTAAGCTTGATGAGGTCTTAAATTGGAGCTTAAGCTTGATTCATAAAAAGATAAATAGTAATATGCATAACTAAACCTCATCAACAGAAGCATGATATCAATTAGATATAGGTCATTGAAAGCAAGTAACCTAAATTGAAGCTTCAAAATTGAAAACTAAACTTCGCTAGATTTCTATAGTAGAAGACAACATGAAGAGCTTCAAAGCAGTGATACATGTATTTTATGGAATAAACCACTATGAGTTATGCAATCAAATAATCAACTTAGACACTATTCTATCATAAGAAAAACTATCTTAAGGTCTAAACTACTAGATGAATGATAATACACTACCATATGATATATACAGTCATAGAAACATAACAGGTAATTTCTTTGATTTTCTTGAAAAAAGCAAAGGCAATCCAAAAATAAATCAACTAGCCTCACTACCTATACAAGTCAAATAAACTATTATCAAGAACCAAGAATTACTACTATTGATCCATTATATGATAGGAACCAACAACTAAACAACTACTTAAGTATGTATGCATTAACAGGTAAAATAACATATTGGCCTAGATATACAAATTGGCAAAGACTCAAATGAAGGAACCACTGGATCTTATGTAGATTGAATAAAAAAACTTTAATATTAATTAAATCCATTAATCAACCAACAAACTCCTCTAAATCCCTTACTTAACTTTCATATTTTAATTATATGAACAAAAAAAAATTATCCAATTAGAGGAAATCTATGAAAAGAAATGCACTTAATATAATACCTCCTTTCAACACTTAGCATACTTTTAACAAATATGCAATTATAACAAAAAAAAAGAACAAACATAGTTGAAGTAATCCTTCTTAAAGGTGATTCTTGGAAAGTGTTTAACAAGAAACACCAACAAATCATTGAGCACCAAAGCTTTTGTTACATGACCTATGTTTTTTAAATATTTTTAAAGATGAAAATAGCTATGACAAAACTGAGTTTGTAAAAGACTCAATAGAAATTGATCTTAAATGAATCCATCATATGACAGGAATCAATAAACACTAAACACCAAATCAATGCAACACTCTAACACAATGTTTTGCAAACCAAATATTATTTGACGCAAATGAGTTGGAACTAGATGTAAACAAATAAAAAAAATTCTAGAATCTCAAGATTAAACATCAAACCACTATGTAATAGTTGAACTAATATGAGGTTAAAGATTAATAGATACAAGCAACCAAATTGACCAACTGAGAAAGCAATAGAATGCAGAAATTATCATAGAAAAGACACTATGTAACATATATACAAAGAGGGATGGAGATATTCAAAAAGAGAAATATACAATGAGAGATGTACAAAGAGAGATCTAGAAAGAGAGATATGTAAATATAAATCTAGAGAGAAATTTACAAGGAGATCTTGATAGAGAGATCCGGACAGAGACCTAAGCCTAGATATGTAAAGAGATCTAGAGAGATGGATATATATCTAGAGAGAGATCTACAGAGAACACGAGAGAGAGAGAGAGAGAAAGAGATCTATAGAGAGATACATCCGCTCACCAAGCTTCAATGGATTCAATCCCTGACTCCACCAACTCATATGACTGATTCTAAGATAATGTGAGCATGGGCTATCAAGGTGCAAGTAATGATGAAATTTTGAAGGCGAAGAACACAAAGTTTTTCCTACGATTTAGGGTAAAGGAAAATAGGGAATATTAAGGTTTTTAACATTTTTATCATTTTAACCTTGGCAATGGAATGGTGAGGGGAGTTTCCTTTCCAATAAGGGCAATGAGAATTTTGTCACCCTTCTCTAACCTTCATCAACTTAGCAAGAAAAACCTTTTCCTCACTATTCCTTCGAAAATAAGCAACGCGTTTGCAAGGAATGCTTTTCCTTGAAAAATTCCTTTGCTATTCAGCTAATTTCTCATTTTGTTGCTCTCTGGTGATAATCTTCTATCCACTAAGAAACTTGAGTATGAATGGTTCGCCTTTGTTGAGGACTACCTCTTGTGATTGTATACTCATACAAGATAGGTCTTCACCTTTCCTCTTGTGGTTGTGAGAAACAAACAAGTAGGCATTATCTTTGGTTGATCTAGGCCTCATGTCATCCTTTAATAGATTGAATGCACCATGAAAATCTTGCAACTATTATGTAAACTCTCCAAGCAACGAATCAACGTGACAAAGACTAGCATTTTATTTTCAAGGAACACTCATACTAAAGCAAAAGCAATGATTTCAACATACACAAGTTTCTTATAGTATCATCATGGAGAAATATTTAGATGTTATCTATCCTCTCTAGGTAGAAATGAATCAAAGATTTTCATTTTCTTTTAGAACCGCAACATTGCATTTGAACTATAGCATAAACTCAATTCAATTTGGCCTCAATTCAGAAAAGGTATGATTAAATGATTTGCAATGGCTCTAGCACATCATTTTGGTGTGATTAGTAGGTTGGCCGCTTGAATGTGGTACTAATGATCAAAACTACTCACCCGTATGTTTTCAAGCACGTGAAATGGTTAATATATGTTGACGTCAAAAAAATCTAGGATATGTAGCAAGCTCTCAATGGGCTTGAAAGGGGATGATAGTTCAGACCCATAATGTAGAAATCCTCAACAATGACAACAACTAGTAAACCATACCTAGCATTGTAGTGTAAAGATAACAAAAACAAGGTGAGTGAGAAGTTATTGAAAATTATGCACACGAAGATAAAGAAAAGGTTCAATTGTTGTCACCTCGAGAAAGGCCTATAAATAGTGATTGTAATGCTCAAACAAGGGATCCAATCAATCCCATTATCAACTTTTTTGTGTTCCTACTTAGCTTTTCTTGCTTTTCGTAGAAATAGTTATAACTTAGCTTCGTACCAATATTCAATGCAACAATACTTCTCTTGCCTGTCTTGTTTTATCATCATCTTTGCCTGAATGCTCAAGCAAGGGATCCAACCGATAAATCTTCTTATTTGAGAATGAGGGAGTTCTCTGGCACACCTTGTAACGCACACCTTGTAACACATATAGCTTAATTAGAGGATTCTTTCAAGTGTCACTACATTTAACGACAACAACATGCATGGGCGATCAAAGCACCAACATCTTGCAGTGCTTGTTACTCCTCAATGCCTCCTACCAATAATAATGATTTCATTGCACCATGAACCAAATGCTTATAAATGGTGGGTTGATCCTTGCACAATCTATTTAGTTAGCAGTGTATATTGACTTATTATGGGTAAGTTAGCTTTATGGAAAAATGTGCCTCCTTTTGAAAATTGATTTGCAAAATTGATACACACACACCCCTGTTACTATCCACACATGTTTTTTCTATAGTTCCCAAAATACACCTGGTCATTTTTGTTAATTACCAAAATACCCCCTCCATAGAAAATAACCTACGCTTCTCTCTCTCTCCTCTTGTATGAACCAAAAAATGCTCCCATTTTTTGTCCATTCATTGCTCCTCGTTTATTGAAGTAACATTACAAGATCTATAATCGTTTCCAACAAAAGAATGCATGGAAATATGTCAAAAAAGAAGAAATCAAAAGAAAAAAGAAGAAAAAATAGGGGAAAGAAGGATAAGAACACCTTATTTAAAGGGAGAATTGTCGATTTATTGAGGTATGGTTTTGATTTATTTACTTTTTAGTTATTTTCATAGATTTTTAATGATTTCTCACCAAAAAACCTAACTGTGTCTCCCAAATGCGGGAGATGCACCTGGGGTACATCTCCATTGTCTCGATGTAGTATCATAAATTTTCTTTTTTTATACAGATATGGCTCATATGATATGAGTAAAAGGTCATAACATCATTTTATGTAAGAGACGTAATGTTGTATCATACAGAGGATACCCTATAGATGACAATAAGGAGAAGAAAAAACTGACTCTTTATATTATGAGGAGAATACATCAACATCATATACTGAGATTGATATTGCAGAGAGTGAGGATGAAGGATCTCCTAATATACCGAGATTACTACATAGGTTTGAAGGTTATATTTCTTATAAGATATAAGAGGAACATGTAATTTCTAATTTTAGTAAAATTTTATATATGATATTAATACTTACTATTCTAACTAACTTTGTAAATATATATTTACAGATAATACGAAAAGTGGTAATAGCTCACACATGTTATATTGTTGGTAGAGTCTGGCTAGTGAAGAGGATGGATGTAAGACCCGATAATTTGGTTGAAATTATAGATAAGAGTGAGTTGATTGGGTAGACGAATTTGTTATATGAAGTGATAGACCTTGCATTATTGACTACTTTTATCAAGCATTGACAACCAGATACAAACAACTTACAAATTTCATGGGTGAGATGACTATCACACTTCACAATGTCTACAAGATACTTGATATTCCAATAGAGGGATAACTTATTGCCTTGACACAAGAGATATAGTTATAAGTAAGAATAATTTTTTGAGTGATATGTTGGAGATTAGTATCGATGAAGTAGTGTTAGAGATTAAATTTGGAGCCATTAAGTTTTAGGTGTTCCGACCAATTTTTCAAGAAGGGGAGTTAGTAACGAAAACAAGGTTTTATTATATTTATTGTATCAACTAGGTTGTATATTATATGAGGATAAGTCTAGAAATAGAGTGTCAATAACAATTGTGCATCTATTGATACATGATGTTTGAATGATTGACAATTATGAGTGGGTGCAACAATATTAGCCTATTGTACAAAAAACTAGGGAAAACATGCAAGATAGAAACACAACTTAGTGGACATACTTTTTTGCTCTAGGTGACACACACCAATGCCTTTTTGTGATACATGAGATACTTACACTAGTGCTAGTATATTTAAAGCATGTGCTATTACCATTGTCGCTAGAGCTTGCATTGTTGAAGATAAGTTCTTGGAGGTTGTTTAGAGTGCATAACTCTCTCACACATATAATGTTGTTTAGAGCACAAAACTCTCTCATATACTTCAACACTCAAACATAATTCTCTTTTTTTTCAGCACTCATAAAAGTGAAGGCTGTAGAAAAGTTTTTTGAAGCCAATGTGAACCTGACAACTTCAAGGAAAGGCATCTTATACCTATAAAATATAAATATATATATATATATATAATCATTAGACATTATGTATAGGTAAATATTATAAAATAAAAGTAAAATACTTATATGTTTATCTTATATATGTTATCAAATTTCAATACTCATAGAAGTACATAAAATAATTACTCAAAATGAGGATGTGTAAATATAATATCATTGTTTAGTATCCATATTAGGGATTTTAAATTACAATGTATGATAATGGTGAATGTCTAGATCGTATAGTAGTTGTTGTAGAACACTTCGAGAACCCTTTTTTCTTGTTTTTCATATGTATATTATAAATATGTCTTGTTGTACTCACATTTTTCTCGTCAACCCAGTTCAAATGCATTAAAATATGCTTCGGCCTGCAATGACTTTTTATGAAGTATTTTGTCACACTGTAGTGAGAGCTACTCAATATCCATACAAAAGCATGCCCTTTAAGATATAAGCCTAGATGGTGGTTATGTATTTCATTTACTACATTTAACTTTCAATAACCATCAATTGTACCATCTCCTATCAATAAAAATAGACAGTCTACTTTCTTAGTTCTTGTCTACTTACTACTTTCAATAACAATATTTTTACTCAACTTATATTTGTCACAAATTACATGTCAAAGCCTTGTTATGCCTTTGTTCTTCGAATGGCTAATAACAATAACAATATTATACTTCTTTCTAATATTTATAACATAAACAATAAGTTTATTATAACTCGTGAACATATCTTCTATCGCAAACATGAGTAGATATTCAAGTCCATCACCCTCACAATAAATAAATTAATCTTCTACCTCATCGATCAACCAATCAACGAGTACATTATCTGGTGTACTAAATAACTTCTACTCTCCTTAGTCATCATATAATAAATACTTTGATTAGTCATTATCTTCTCTTAATGGATTTCATCATAAGGGCTTTCATTTGAGTTATTTATCATTGTGTATTACATACAAGGATATAAGGTTTGAAGCATAACACATACCAACCAATTTTTATTTAGTTAAGGGAGATGTGGCCCAAGCGTGTCTCTCCATCAAGAGAGACGCGCATGTTCCGCATTTCAAAATGAAATTCCGATGAGTGAATGATTTTGCCCAAAATTGTGAAACATCTTTAAATATGAAAAAAATTCAAAAAACAAGACAAACCTAAACAAAAATCCAAAAATCAATAGGATCCATCTCTTTCTTCTTCTTCTTCTTTTCTTCTTTCATTTGATTCCAGTTTGGTTCATAAGAAACTAATCGGTACTCATTGATTGTGAATAAGATAGCAGTAGCTCTCAATATGCAAAACATCAGTCCTCATACTAAATGGAAGAAATCATCGGAATTTGGTGTAGAGAGGAAAGAGAAATTATTACTATTTACCCTAGGCTACAATCATCTCCCCTGATCCCCCCTAAAAAAAAGTTATGGATCAACATGCACCCAAAACAATAGTTCTTTGGTAGGGCCCTTTAATGTCCACTTACTGGTGGTGAGTTCGATTTTTAAGAGGTTGCATGCGTGTTTGTTAGGCTTAAGCCTCTCAGTATAACGAATCACGATGCGCTAAAGGTGTTAACTCACCTGTCACGACTCTGTACCTCACAAATGTAGGTTGTGAGTTTGATTCCTAGGACATGCATACCAAGCTTCGTCTTCGTGGAAGCGTAGGGTGGCAGGGCTCTCCCAAAAGTTACAGATGTGAGTTCAATTCCTCGGACACGTATATCCAGCTTCAGCCTCCTTAAAAAATTAATGCAGATCACCAACGGTTCATGTTCTTGTTTCCATTCCGCAAATTGGGTGAGCTTTTGCCCTAGAGTGGGCTGACCCTTCTCATCCGGGATTAATCGAGGTTCCTTTCGGCTTGAGGATGCCGGTGGTGTACATAGAAGAAGAAAACAATGGGTCAGGTTTCGTGTCCGCGTCTGCCAACACGGTGAAAAATCAAACTGTTGAATTAGCAATTGAAGGTCCAATGTCGTCAGGTTGGTACAGCTCATTCGTTCCAACTCAATCAACCACAAGTAATAACTAATCATGATTAAGAGCGTTAATAAAAACTTAATGAAGGAAGACACGTGTAAGCTTTCTGATGGATATAAGTTTCACCGTCACGTCCTCTCATTTACCGTCTGTCCATCTTCCAAGCATTAGTCGGAACCAGACAAAAGAAAGGTTTAGATACACCCACGTGGCGAAACAGGATTCTGTCATTGGTGGTGAACTCATCTCCCACCATTTGTATCCTTTTTTCTGTCGTCGGCTTTTTGTCATCCTTCTCTGCGATCTCGTCCACATTAGGGTTAGGGTTAGGATTAGGGGTTTCCGCAGAGAAGGATGGACCCTCTATCTCCCTCCCTCTCTCGACTGATCTGATTGGCGTCGTTTTGTGCCTTCGTTTTCGGTGAGGAAGAAGAGGGGAATTTACGGAAAAGGATACTCTCTCTCTCTCTCTCTCTCTCTCTCTCTCTCTCTCTCTCTCTCTCTCTCTCTCTCTCTCTCTCTCTTGATAGAGTTGTCTTCGTTTATTCGGTGACGACGAAGATGAAAAGAGGCCAATCGTGCGAAGGAGGGAAGGAAATGAAGGAATACATGTGCGTGGATTTGTTCGAGCCTGGAGCGCTCATGGAAGCCGAGTCATCATCGCCGGAACTGAATTTCTCCTTCGCGTTCAATGATCCGAATTTCTCGGATCGTGCGTTGAGGATTGAGATCGTTGGGTGTGCGCCGGAGAGCAGAGAGGACGAGGTCGGGTGCCTGAGCATCACGGACTGGGCGCGGCATCGGAAGCGGAGGAGGGAGGATATCAAGAGGGGGATAGGTATGCTCTGCGTTGAATTGACTCTCCGAGAGGGATTAGTTTTCTCGGCTTTTGTTAATTTTCCTTTTTTTGTGGGCGTCAATTTTATTCGATAAGTTTTTCGGTTTATTGGGTACACCGCTGGCCCTGTTCTCTGTTTTTTTCATTTCCCATTCAATTTTCGGTGATTCTGTTCAACTGTTTCCTCTTTATTCCTTGTTTCGATTTTATACCTTGACGAGGATGTCGAGATATGATACCCGTGGAGATTGACGATGTAATGATGTTTGGTTTAGTAGAACTCCTGGAGAGAGCCTTCTTAAGGGCATAGTAGGTGATGACATAGGGATTTTTAAAACACTTCTGTCTGTGTATGGCGAGGCTTTTCTTAAACATGCAGTGTGTTGTACGGAATGTTGAATAATTCTGTTTCTTGTGTATGTTGATGTGCTGTATGCTGTTCTTTTGATGTGTTCGTTAATTCTTTTACTTGATTGTGTATTACTATTCGTTCTTTTAATCGTAGAAGTGGTAATTCTTGGTAGTGAAGTGTTCCTCTTTATGAAAACTTTAATTTATTTGACTCAAAGGATTCTCATCAGTTGTTTCCTCTTACTGTTCCGCAATGGTAAGCGTATTATAATCTTGTTTGCATGCCATTTTTTTGGGTTATTGTTCTGCAATCTTAACTTTTCATTTGAGTGACTGAGTCATTAATTCTAATGGGAATGATAGGAATTCTTATCAGTTTCATGTGCGATCATTTTTGAATTGGTCCTTTTTATGAGGTAAGAGAAATGTGGATGACCATGTGCCGCAAAAATTTGTAGAAGAAAGAGCTCTTATGAGATTTTGACTAACTCAGAAGTGCTATTAACCTTGCCTCCATCGAGCAATTGGACTTCTTCTAGCTCTGTCTGGATATAATGGAATGAGAAACTTGTTACTGTTCGGCAGCCCAATGCGTTTCTCCACCACTTGTGCGGTAACAAACTCACCCAATATACTTATAGTCTGGCTTTGCACGTGCCTTGTAGGATCTTGTCAATTCAGGTCATTGTTTGGATGTTTGTGTGGTCAAATCATCCCAATCTGGTCTGAGTCTTGAAAGTTGTCTTTTTAAGCTTGGTAATAGCAGCTTTTAGGTTGCAGTGACTGATGTAATGGTCGCTATTCTTGTATATGATATTTTATAACTGAGATTAGGTTTCCTATTCTTGATTGTCTAACAGTTCTAGATGTAATTTTCTTTTTCATACATTTCTTTGCCCCTTTCTTTGTGTACAAGATCATGTAATGGTTTGAGCATGATGTTAGGTTTTTATTTGTTCATCTGCAGATTTAACGCTCCACCATGAGGAGTCAGATTTAGTTAATCAACCAGATATTGAAGATGGCGAGGCATTTGAAAATGAAGAGGAGGAGGCTGTAGCAATGATTGACGAATCTCCCTCCGGAGGTACTGTGACTACTCTGAAAATTTGTGAGATGGACATGGCACTTTGTGTTGGTTAGATAAAGGCAATCATTATTTTGTTCTCTTCTTCTATCATATGTTACTTCTCATATTTTTCTTGATCAATATGGCTACATTGGCCATCCTGGTTTCGATTTATCACCAAAAGTTTCAAGTCCAGGGTGCGTAGGGCTACGTGGCCTTTCAGCTTGGTACTTATCTTGGTAAGAAATGCCCGACACATCAAAAGCTTAAACAGTCAACAGGTAGCATTAAAGCCTGTGAATTGGTTGATCTCCATATTTCTGTAATACAGGCTATGTCATAAAGCTTGGCTGTTTCTATTCTGGAAAGTCCATTTGCCTTTGGAGTTTGAGTCTGAAGATTGCCGAAATCCAGTTAATATATTTTTTAGCAGAAGACTTTCATTAATTATTAGACCTCTGCTTGTTCTCTTTCATTTTTGCATCTCTAATCATGAAATAACAGTGTCCCGTGATGTAATTATAAAGTTGTTCCAATATGCTCAACCCTGGGTCATCTTTAGGGATTCATTTATGTTTGCGGCAAATTTTCTCAATTTGTCATTAGCAATCAGATGCTTAAGCACTAGGTCGTTTGCTGTCTGAATTTTTTGAGACAAACCCAATAGAATTTTCAATTAATTGAACAGCAGCGTGATTGTTTATATAGTTGTTTTCTAATTGATACTTCCTGTTATAATCTTATACTGAACAGGGGCATTTATTTTTCTTAGGTGATGAAGCTTTACCTGACAACAGTTTGTCCTGGAGCATGGATTGTTCAACAGTTTTAAGAGTAAAACGAATGCATATCAGTTCTGCAATTTTGGCTGCCAAGAGTCCTTTTTTCTACAAAGTGAGTACGCTGGGGTTTTCAATCTTCTATTTTATTCTTTGATATGTAAATTAAGCTTGAATGATCTTGTTTGGTCCTTGAAGCTCTTCTCGAATGGCATGAAAGAATCTGAGCAGCGAGATGTAACAATACAGATCAATGCATCAGGTAACTTCCACAATCTTGAGAATGATTCCCATTTTGGTGCTATTTTCTGTGTATTGCAACGATTGACCAAATTTTGGATAGGAACAAAGCAGTACATCTAACTATTTATGTCTTTACTTGGTTAGGTATCTGATGCTTCCCTGTTGTTAAAATGCTCTCATCTAATTTCTGATGCAGTTCAAATAGTTGTTGAAATTTTATTTGTATTTGATCATCTCCCCATGGTTGGACCAAATCAGAAAGTTTGCTTCCATTATTATTTAGGGTCTTGTCAGATGTCTGAGCTTAATGTGTCTAGGGAGATGCAATTTGTCAATAGGATCCATTGGGCCAAAAAATGAGCTGCATTGTGAGTGACTAGGATCCATTGATTCAGTTCCCTATTACAGTATTACTCTCTACAACACATGGATATCCTGGATGACCATATGTTGCCTGGCTTTCTTATGCACGCATTGACACCAAAAGGTCTGATAATTGAATGTTTGTGTTGAATAGGAGCTTGCTAGTTACTAGATTGCTTCTGTTGTGATTTCAGTGGGAGTGATCATCCAAGTTATGGTTCTGAAATCCCCTTTGGGAAGTCGGGCTTCATACATGAATTTCCATCTTCTTGGGTTGTTCCATGCTATGGAGTGTGTGCCTCATGGTTTTGTTTTCAGATACCATGAAAGGCTCTTTAAGAAGCGAATTATGTTTTTGTTTTGTGGTTTTGTTGGCATGGTAGAACATCGCATGCTGGCTAGTTGGTGCTTCCTTGCCTTGGTGACAACAGACTAATGGATGTGTTTTTCCTTCGTGTTGAAAAATTATCAGAGGAAGATGCTGTGATGGAACTCCTCAACTACATGTACAGTGAGAAACTAACAACATCATCTCCTCCTGCAATACTTGACATACTCATGGCTGCAGATAAGTTCGAGGTTGCTTCATGCATGCGCTATTGTAGCACATTGCTGCGAAACCTCCCCATGACAACGGAGTCTGCTCTACTATATCTGGAACTTCCTTCAACTGTGCTAATCGCGGATGCAGTCTGGCCCTTGACTGATGCTGCCAAACAATTCCTTGCCAAGCGCTACAAAGACTTGTCTAAGTAAGTAGATTCTGTAATCCTATACGCTGATTGCCATTTTTTTATATATTGATACGCAAGTGTTTGGCAGTTTAGTTCCATAGGCAACAACTTCGCAGGTTTCCTGGTGTATTTTTCAGGCACGGTGGATTTATATGATTCTTAAGAAAAAATTTACCTTCGGATCATTTTGAATATGCTCTATTTTTATTCCATATTTTAGAGTTCATGAAATGGTGTTTAGCTATCTTTGAGCATTAATTATCGAAATGTTGCATCTTAAAAATTGAATAGTATGGCTATATATCAAATAGGAATCCAAAAATAGCAAAGGAGTCTTGTGAAACATATTTCTATATTTAGATCTAACATTTGGTGGCAACATTGCGGCAAATAAGAGATGAGCTTATGTTGCCGTGGTTTGAGGCCACCGCGAACCAGCTTATTTCCACAAGAATAGCCTCTTATCTTTGTCAAACTTCGACAGATCGCAAGAAGAAATTTTGAAGTTGCCGTTGTCCGGAATTGAGGCAGTTTTATCAAGTGATGATCTTCAAGTGGCATCAGAGGATGCAGTCTTTGACTTCATCGTGAAGTGGGCTCGGCTGCAATATCCAAAGATTGAGGAGCGTCGGGAGATTTTAGGATCACTCCTGGGCCGCCTCGTCCGTTTCCCCAACATGACCAGCCGAAAGCTGAAGAAAGTCCTGACTTGCAGTGATCTCGATCCAGAACTCGCCTCTAAAGTAGTCCTTGATGCACTCTTCTTTAAGGCAGAGACTCCTCATCGCCAGCGGCTGCTAGCCTCAGAGGAGTCATCAAACAAGCGGTTCACTGAGCGGGCCTATAGGTATCGGCCGGTTAAGGTGGTTGAGTTTGATGTTCCTCACCAGCAATGTGTGGTCTACCTAGACCTCAGGCGTGAAGAGTGTGATCTGCTTTTCCCTACCGGCCGGGTTTACTCCCAAGCATTTCACCTGGGTGGTTATGGTTTTTTCCTTTCAGCGCACTGCAACATGGACCAGCAGAGCTCGTTCCACTGCTTCGGCCTTTTCCTTGGCATGCAGGAGAAAGGCTCAGTGAGTGTTGCGATCGACTATGAGTTTGCTGCTAGATCAAAACCTACTTGTGATTTCGGAACCAAGTACAGGGGGAACTATACATTCACCGGGGGTAAGGCCGTGGGCTATCGGAACCTGTTTGGGATCCCGTGGAGATCATTCTTGGCTGATGACAGTCCTTACTTCATCAATGGTACCCTGCACCTTAGGGGAGAGCTCACCGTCAGGCAACAGCAGTAAGGTGTTTGTGTACAGAGTTGGTGATGTGCAACCACTAACAATGGTCTTGGCAGGCTTGTCTTTTGCCCGGTTGCAAAAGGCAAATCTGTTGTACAAATGTTGTTGCATGTGGGGTCAAAGCCAGAGTGAGATGAGAGAATTAACTGAAGATGACTAATGAAGTGCCGTAATCTTTTAACGGTTAATGTGTACAATTTGCTGCTTCTTTTCCTTTGTATAGCCGCATTTTTTACATGTTTACAAGGGGATGGATGACTGCTAGAACTTGGTTTGCATTGAGTTATGTAGGCCTGACCTTGTAATCAAGCACTCCTTAGGAGAATTTCGGAGGTCACCCGTTCTAATGCTAATAGCATCTAAGCACGTTTATCTTTAAACTTTTGATCAATTCAGTGCCGTGTCGGATAGATTGTATCCTTTGTACCTTCCAACGAAGTTCGACACTGGTCCTCAGTGCAACTCTCCAGCTTTATCTTGTGTAAGAGTAAATTTCTCCATGAAGGAGAACAAAAGTTATTGTGAATTTGTGTGCAAATTTTTAGTTCAAAGGAACTTTGATTCATGACACCATCTTTTCAGGGAGAATTAGTAAATAAAGTTTGAAAAGAGAATATATCTAAACGTTTCTTAGCAGTCGGTGTGGGCATGAACGGGTTCTTTTCGTCAAAGGGTTTTTGCTTCATTGATGAAGAATCAATTTATCGTGTTACTAAAACTACTTACTTGATTGAATATGAACTTCTTAAGAGATCCGGTTCAGGGTCTTGAATGGACAAATGAGGCCCTTTGGGTTAATAGGTGGATCGGTTCCAATTATCCGGATCCGATCTGGTTTGGCCTATGCTGAAAGGGTCGAGGGCAGTTGTTTCACGATACCATCTCCCACGCAGCGACCGAAGGGAAAGTGGGCGGTTTCTCGATGGACAAGCGGTGAAACATTCAACGAAGGGGGTCGAGTGGAGGGCTAGGCTGCGAGGTGGAGCAAGAGAGATGATTATTGGCGTTGGTGTCGGCAGTGAATGTGAAGGGCCGAGAAAGAAAATGTAAGAAAATAGTGGTCATTCTCGGCAATTCCAGCATAGAAATAGCTGGATTGCTCATGCAGCCGTTATCTATAGATAGATTGCAGGAAAGAATGTCGTAACAGCCATGATTGGCCGAAACCGCCGGACAATTATGGTGTTTATCTGTAACCGACTAGATAAGGGCTCTAGAAAATGAAAGCTCAGGAGAAAATCCGAGAAATAATGGAGAAGGAGTTTTATAAATATAGAGTAGCAAAGAGATCATAAACATCATCAAATAAAGTTAAAATACCTCTCAAGCAAATCCTACTATGAGAAAACCTTAAAACTATATCTCACATACCTGTTTATCCCCTGTTGCATACCTGACTAAGGTTTCAAAGAGCTGGTGCAGAGGACGCTAGAGAGTCGACCAGAATCGTCGAGGATGTTGGAGAGTCTACGGGATTCACCAACAATTGGTATCAGAGCCTGGTTTATCCTTGCAAAAAAGTACACATTAGAAATATAAAAAAAGAAACAAAAGAAGAAAACTCCCTGTTGCATACCTGACTAAGGTTTCAAAGAGCTGGTGCAGAGGACGCTAGAGAGTCGACCAGAATCGTCGAGGATGTTGGAGAGTCTACGGGATTCACCAACAATTGGTATCAGAGCCTGGTTTATCCTTGCAAAAAAGTACACATTAGAAATATAAAAAAAGAAACAAAAGAAGAAAACTCCCTATTGCAGGTCTCGGAAGAAGGCGGCAATAGCCAGCACAGGTCGAGACAAGCTGTTGTAAGTCCAAACAAAAGGCGAAAACAGTCATCACAAGTCGAGACAAAGCAGAGGCGACAACAACCAACCCAAGTCGAGATAGGGCAGAAGGCGAAAAGATCCAAGAGAGAAAGGTTAAGAGAAGAAGGCCGGTGAACGGCCATAAAAGATCGTAAGAAAACAACTAGCAGAAGCTCGACCAAAAGGCTAGAGGGTGACCGCAAGAAAACCACCGGCACAACCCCTGCCAGAAGGTTAGAGGGCGGCCGTAGGAAAATCACTGGCAGAAATCCGTCTAGAAGGCCAGTGGGCGGTCGCAGGAAAACCACCGATAGAACCCCAACCAGAAGGCCAACAGGCGACTACAGGCCAAGAAGCGACGGAGGAGAGGCAATCGGCCACCCTTCCCCCCTTTTCCCGCTACTCACTCTCTCTCTTCTCAAAAACAGGCCTCTCTCCCCTCCTGTTTTTTATACCACCTGGAAAATCGCCCTCAGTTTTGGAAAATCGCCTCGGATAGTGGATTGAAAAGTTCATTCTACCCCGACTGCTTTTATGAAATTTCAAAATTTCTATTAGATAAAATTATCAAAATATAGATATTTTTTAGATAAAAATATGATTTTATCCTTATTCAGGTGAAAAGTCTATTTTGCCCTTAACGATTAAACATTTTCAGTAGTGCCACTATATAAAAAGTTAGATTTGTCCCTATCTTTTTATGAAATTATAGATTCGGACTAAAGGGCCAAATTATGCATTTACCACTGATCTATAATGAATTTTCAGAAATATTATTTTGTCCTTGGTCTTTTTGGAAAATTACAAAACTGGACAAATAGTTAAAATTACTATTTTACCCCTAGTATTTTGGGAAATTAAAAAGACAAATTTTTTTTGGAAAAAATTACAGATTTATGTCAACTTGTTTTTATATTATAAATGAGTTTTTTTCAGCTCATTTTTTGGATATTGTGCATCGTGCTAATTAGAGTTATGATATTTGTGGTTTGTTGCTTGATGAATATTTTCTTTTTAAACCGTCTATTTGTTAAAATTGTCAAACACATAAAAATAAACTCTAGAATATGTGTATCGGAACTAGCAAAGACGGAAAAACTAAACGGTCCAAACTTCCAAACATGGAAGAGAAGGATACCGCTCGCTCTAACACTTGAAGGTGTAGAGTATGTCTTAAAAGAAACAGTGTCTGTCACCATCATATGCAACACAGCAACAAATAGAAATGTATAAAACATTTCTTAAAGATAATACAATAGCAAGAACTATCACGTTGACGTGCATGGAGGATGACCTAATTAGGGTCTTCGAGGAATTTGCGGGCGCGAAAGAGTTGCTCGACTAAATAACAGCTAAATATGATATAACTATCAAGCCACATGTTCAGTTATTACTACAAAAATATAATTCCTTCAAAAGGAATATTGATGTAAATGTATGGCATAAACACCTTTGGCATATAAGTTTAGAAAAGTTGAGGAAATTATCTAACTTTAAATTACTGTCAAGATTTGAGAAAAATACTAAGTGTGAAGCTTATATACAAGGAAAAATGACAAAAAAAGTTTTTCCAAAGATACAACAAGTGTAACAACCCTGTTGGAGGCCATTCACTATGATTTATGTGAACCCTTTAGAGTAAGGTCACATCGAAAAAATATTTATTTCATAACCTTTATTGATGATTACTTGAGATATACATATATATATATATATATATATATATATATATATATATATATATATATATATCTTTTAGCATATAAATTTGAGGCAATTGAAGCTTTTAAAGAATATAAGTAAGAAGTTGAAAATCAACTAGGGCATTTAGAGGTAGTGAATATACCTCTGCAGAATTTTTGGAATTCTGTAAAGAGTTTGGTATTTCAAAGTAAAATACAATACGTAGGACACCTCAACAAAATAGTATAGCTGAAAGATATAACAGGACCTTAACATGACAAGGTCAATGTTAATCGATGCCTCTCTACTAAAAATATTTTGGAGAGAAACAGTAAGTATAACAGTGTACATACTCAATAGAGTACCCTACAAGATTGTATTCACTACACCATATGAGATATTGTTAAGAACAAAACCAAACCTAGGTTATATCAAGAGGTGAGAATCTATTGCTCATGTAAAGCTCATTGATCAATCTAGAGATAAGCTAGACAGTAGTAGGTCCTTGAGATGTATATCCATCGGACATCCTAAAGGCTCAAAAGAATATTGATTTTATCATAAGGACCACAGATTGATAGAGAGTAGAGATGTTAAATTCTTAGAAGATACTAAGAACGATTGAGGCCTTTCTATAGAAGCTCCAACCGATTCTTCATTGAATGTGTTCACACTCAAAATATCACTTGAGATGTATATTTTTGATGCAGGATTTATGTAGGGAAATCTGGTTTGGTGCAGGATTTCAAGAGGAGCAGCTGGAGTTGATCCTTGGATGTGGCTATGGCTGCTGATTTGCAAGCTATCTTTAGCCTTACCTGTGATTTTATTCAGCAGTTTCATTGTTCGTTTCTGATTTGTCTACAAGAGTGACTGCAATGACTATACTTTGTTTGTGTTGTATTAGCTTGTTCATGAAGTCCAACGTGAATGTACGCTCGAGTGTTGCATGTATCAATTTTTATTTTATGAACAGTTCTTCACTTGCTATGTATCGATTCTGGTCCTCCATGTAACTCAGTGTGACATTGATTGACAAAATGTTTGGGAATCTTGAGAAACGGACTCTTATCTTTCATGAATGTGAATTGATCCTATTTTAGTTTAATTTTCAAAATTTTAGAGGTTTAAGATTCGTCTGATGTATTTTCGGATGTATGTAATCACTTGGTTGGCATCGTCACGGAAAATTTAAAATGAGTACAGATACTCCTTTTTCTTGTTGGTATCAATCAAGGTATGTTTGGTTGATAGCAAATAGAGATGTCAACATGGGTCGGGTTGGCCCCTCCTCAGTACTTGTGGGCCGGAGAAAATGTGGGCCGAGTCAGTCCATATTTTATATGGGCCGTTAAAGTGTTGGCCCAACCCATATATAAAAATATTATATATGTATATATATATATATATATATATATATATATATATATATATATATATATATATATATATATATATATATATATATATATATATATATATATATATATATATATATATATATATATATATATAATATAGATTTTTTATTACATATACGTAAAGTTTTTTTGTTACATGTATAGTTTTTAGTGTATATATATATATATATATATATATATATATATATATATATTATATTATACATGTGAATGTGTCTTATTGGAACTTGAAATACTAAGGGTGGATTTTAATTTTAAACAGATTTGGATCGGGTCTTGATCAAATATCTAATAGGCCTGAAGGCAAGCTCGGCTCAGACCATGTGGACCCGTAGGGCTAGACGGGTTGAGTCATTCAGCCTTTCTTCAAATATATCTCTAATGCTAAAGGAATTGACTTCACTCCTAAGACGACTAAAAAAACGGAAAGATGAGCTTGTAAGAAAATATATGTAGTATCATGTTATTTCAAGCCTTAGTGGGACAAGTGATGTCCTTATCAAAATGTCGTGATTGAAAAGCATACATTCTAATACAAGCTGAAAGAAAGCAAAGAATAAGACTTATCACTTAGACAATAATAAACATGGAGGTGAATTCCTTTTAGATGATCATTGCTCATACGTTAGTTTTAAAAATGATAAATATGTCTTCAAAAACCAACCTCATTTTGTATTGACAACTTTAAATAAAATATAACTTAACAAAGCATTTTCACTCAAACTTTCTATCTTAAAGTACTTACTAATAGAGAAAATAGACAATATCAATTATAACGATCAAAAATTTTAATTTTAAAATACTAGAAATAACCATCTAGTGACACATAAACAAATAACCAGATTAGAACATCCTAACTCCAAGTAGAGCATGAATCCCTCCTCTAATGTGATACATTTTTAAGGTTGACTACATAACATCAAAGTTTAAGAAAGATATATGATAAGAGCTCACTCAATCCTTTCTAAAGTATCCTGAGCATATTAAAGAAAAGAAGAAAAAGATAAAACTTTGCTTTACATTTTATTTTTCTTTTATTTCTCAACTTTATTTCTCATATTTTTTCTTTTTGTTTCTTTTTCTTATAACCTTTTACCTTTTCATTTTTCTTAGAATATAACCTTTAGTACAAGAAAAATCTTAAAATACATCATTAAAGTACAAAAATATGAGGCAGACTTGAAACTCTATCAACCAAATATAAACAACACAACACTTAACAAGAAATCAATTAAGGCACTAATCAATCCACAAGCTAAGATATTTCAAGGATGAATTATTTCAGTATCTCAAAAACCAAGATAATGTCACCAAAATGCAGAAATTGATGATGTCCTAAACTTTCTCAAGATCAAAAATCAAGTGAAGCTAACTTACTCAAAACTATTTAATTTGAAGCAATTTGAAATAAGGTAAGGTCAAAAAATTTATACCAAATCAAAAGGCACAAATGGACAAAAACAATATAAGTGCAAAGATATCAAAATCTAGAATTTAAGAGTAGTACTCGTGATTATAAAAGCAACGACTCAAAGAAATCAAGTCATAGGTATACAACACTAAGTGTATTGTGCAAATCTCTTCCTTCATGTTATTTTTAAGAAATACTCATTTATCATTCACACAAAACCAGTTATAAAATGCAAGTCAAGATCTACTATGAAAAGGATAATATTTCTTTAAGTACTGAATATTTATTGGGTCTAACAAGTCTCTATCATCAGCATTTGTGAGCTAATAAGAATTACAAGAGGTAACCCTTTTTTAATATAAATTTTCTCCCAATTGGGATGATACTTAGGAGACGAAGACCTCTATGATTAATTAAATTAAGAATAAGATCACCAACTCAAAATTTTCATGTATAAATGTGCTTACCATAGTGCCTAGCGACTCAACATCTATATGATTGTGTATGCTCAACAGAAAAAGTTGTCTCTCATCTAAAATATCTAACTTGACCAATTGGGTCTCATATTGGACATCAAATAGCATCTCAAGAAATACATTCATATAAAGTAAAGGCAACTAAACGTATATGGTAGTACAACCTTTGTGTCATACACTAACTCAAAAGGTGTGGTATTAGTAAGAGTAATGATAGAGATCTACTAAAAGTGCAAGGAGTTTCTCATACCAAGTTCAACCCTTACAAATGGTTTTCTATATAATATCAATAATGTTTTTATTAGTTGCATTTGTGTAACCATTATCTTAAGAATAATAAGATGAGAAAAAATGTTGGGTAATGCCAAGGGAACACAACGTGTCGACACACTTATTCTTGAATTGAGTTTCATTGTTACAAACAATGTCTCTAAGGATACTAAAGTGATACACTATACTCTTCCTAATGAATGAAGCTACATGATGACCTATTGTACAACTTATACATTAATGTAGTATATGGTAAGCTTAGTTTTCTCATCATGCTCATATTGTACAAGGAGGGCTCTTAAAGATAACTCATGAATAAACATGTATAAGAGTAAGAGATGTCTTGGTATAGGAGTCGAAGGATAGAAGAACTTAATAGGTACTCTTGTAGCTGGTTGAAGGATTTCTAACACTCATCATCCACTTAAAGTGAATGATCTTGTAAAGTAATCGGTTGAATGATTTATATCTCATGGCTAAGTCATAGATGAACATTTGCATGACTTGTAATCACCCTTAGAGACTTCTAAGGCTGAATATGTTGTCGGGTGGCAGCATATTGATGATTGCTCGGACCTTATAATGCTTGCCACTTTGACTTACCATAAATCAAAAGAATTTACCTAACTCAATATCGAATACCTACTTAAGGGGGTCAACTTTAGGTTGTATTGACATAGGTGGTCAAACACCTAAGATAATGACTTAGATGTGATGTTCTTCTTTGAATTAACTAAGATGTCAGCCATTGGCCTCTATGGAGTTGTGAATGTAGTCTTGTATTGGTCTTTAGGATGCTAGTTATATCTAGAGTAATTATCCATGTAGAAAGACATTTCATGGCTCATCGTACTATCAATTGGGGATGTTCATGAGGTGAGGTCCCCTGCTCCCCATGGGAACACACTCGAATGGGGTGGATTCAAGGGGTGAAAGTGGGTATCAAGGTCAAGAGAAGCTAGGAAATCCCTCACGATATTGGGGTAAGGATGGAGATAGCAAGTCCCCACTCTTTAAACCCATCCCCAAATCCTCTAAACTTCTTTAGTATTATATTGCTCTTGAATAAAAGAAGGAAGAGGATAACATAGTTATAAAAAGAATTATTTGTTTTATAACAATGGTATACACTATTCTTATATATTGTACTTCATGCAATATAATACACATTAGAAAGTTATATCTAATATTGTTGATTGTGCTTGACTCAGTTGTATGGTCTCCCCACTTTAATATGGTACAACTATGAGATATTATATTTCTGTGGGATTCTAACCTAACCATGGTTCATTAAGCTCAAAAATATCAAGTGATTCTTCATGAGGATGGGGCTATTTTGGCTTTTGTCATAGGGATGGGGGCAAGGATAGGAGATGGATCCCCAACCAAGGATGGAGATGGGGACCATGATCCCTGACCTACCTCCACTCCATCCACATTGATACTATCAATGATTAAGTTCATGTATGCAAAGGAAATTCATCATTTGAAGTGGTTTGTTTAGGTTCCTAAAGTCAACACAGACTAACCTTTCCTTAGAACTTTTTACTATTATGATATTAGATGACTGAATCTTCCAAATAAACATGACCTTAAGCATTTCTTCTAGATTTTGCTTGACTTGGAGTTCAATATTAAGGTTGGTCTTTCTAAGTTTCTACCTAACTAGTTTTATTGTAGGGTATAGGATGAGACAATATTCAATGACTTTCGGGTCTAACCTAGGCATGTTTGAATACATCCATCTAAACACGCCCTTGTTTCTCTATAGGAACTCAGTGAATGTCTCTCTTAGGTTTAGTTAAACAAGCACTTATCTTGACAATTTTGGGGTTGGACTCTGACTCAAGGTTTACTTCAATGACATCTCATCCTACCATGCTAGATGTTTTTTCTTGACATTCTAAGGCTTCACCAAATTCAAGGAGTAAAACGACACCATCATTGTCTTCTCCAAACTTAAGCATTGTCTCATCAATATTTGGGCTATCTCCAACTTTGTAGTTTTGGACAATGAGTGAAGGTTTCAAGGTGATGTTTGGGTTTGAAAAGGGTTATGTGATATGGTAAAATGATGTGAATATACTGTGATAGTTACTTAACATGAATAGGAGTAGGTGATAATATGACATACACAGATGTGATGTATGTTAAGGAATGAAAAGACTTAAATGACTTAAAGAGTAAAGGAAACTTATAATGATTTATTTTATATTTTTATTCTTTTCATAATGGATATATAGAGGTTCAAATAGAGTGAGAGAACACACCTAGTGGCACATCGATAATTGGTGTATATTAAGTCACTGAAGAACTTCCCGTACTTGGAGAAAAAGAAAAGGGACCATTGTGAGAATTAGAAAATGAACATAAGAATAAGAACTCTAGGTTGTAGTAGTCAGAGTTACGGTCATCAAGACCTTGTTAGTAGTGATAATTAGCGATGAAGAAGACAAGGTATAATAAAGTGCATGCCCCTTAACCCAAGTAAGAGGATAATCAAGAAGAGGTCCTAGATCAAAAAAGGGTCATAACTAAGGTCATACTAAATAGGATAGACGTTAGGCTCATTAGATGTGGAAGGACCTTAACAGTGGGTACCATGATCGTGAAAAAGAGAATATCCCATGGACAACAACATCCTTCAAGTTATTCAAAAGTGAGCAAAAGTCAATACTCTAGATAAGACAAGAGGTGAATCATCAATATACTTTTACAATGATAAGAACTTTAGAGGAGGGAACCGAAATGTTACGAGAGTGGGTCGGATCAAGAGATGTATTATATTTACTTGATGGTTCGACTCTGGTAGGTGAATACACAAAAAATGGAAGGTCGGATCTTGGACCTCATGCTCCAATGAAATGGACAACGTTGTCTTCCCCAAAGACTATGACAATTTGATCGTGTCATAGAATCTTTATGTAGTGGTGATAAGTGATAGACACAACCTTTAGATCGTAATTCCAAAGACGACCTAAAAGGAAATAGTGTGAATAATATAGGTCTATAACGTGAAACTTGGCTTCATGCACAATAATACCAATCTAAATAGCAAGAAAGATGGTACTCTCAAGAGTGAAAGTGTGGCCATCGTATCCTACCATTTGGATGTCAGTGGGAGTGACATGGTCCTTGGAAATCTCCTTCTAAAGGGCCACCCAAAATAGGAGGATATTGAGGCATTTGCCTCCATCTATGACACCTTGAAATAGGTTTAACCTTCAATTCTATGTATAGGGCTTGGTAATGTGGGAGTGTAGGTCAATGGTATTATGTCTTTCATCACTTTTATGTGTCTAGGTGATGACTTTATCGGCTTAGGTATGGACGTATATACTTGTGACTGGGCTAAATGGTTTTCAAGGTCATACTCTCGTAAGCACTCATTCTCCTTATCTTAGTCTTAGAGAGAATATACCAAGTTTCATATAAGACTGCTAAGATGAGCTTTGGCAAGAATTTTAATAGGAAGTGGAAGGGTGGAATAAGAGGGAGTCTCATGAATATTGTTTGGAGAGACTAGAGGAAACTCCGAAGTATAATTCGGACAATCAAAAGGAGTTGGTTGGGTGTAGTTTAGGAAATGGAGAGGAGTTGTTGGGGTGTAGCCTAGAGACTCTGAAGAGGAGTTTGGGGGTCTAGAAAGTAATCCAATGACACTGGACAATATTATGGAGAATCAAGGGTTACTTTTTTGTGTCATGTTTGGGGAGATAGAGGTAGAGGTGAAGGTGTTTGAATGGGTGAATGGAAGGTCTTGAGTCAATTGATTAGGATCTCTTTGGAGCTTAACCTTTTGAATAACACACGGTAATTTGGGCCCTATTATGTTGAGGGCAATGGTTTTTTAACATGTCTTGGTCTTGGTTTTACTTGTTTGTTTTAGGCTCATTTGACAATTCAAATTTACCTTTGTCAATCATGTCTTGGACAAATGCTTCAAGAATATACACTCATTTATGTTATGCCTAGAGAGCCTATAAAATTATAAAATTGGAAACACTGGTGAAGATATTGCCTTTTTTGAACAGGATAAGGAAGAACAAAGGGAAGCATGATCAATTCACATTCTAGTAGGATGTCTAGGACTTCCATGAGAGGTTATCTTAGAGGAGTGAATCTACGATTTGGGACCCATTTGGGGTTCTGAAAAGTCTTTATCTCGGATTTTCTTTTATCTTGAGTTTTAAGTTTAAACTTAGGGGAATTTAGGGTTTAAATCTATGAGGTTGGGAAGCACAAGTAGATGGATCATTAGGCTTTTAGCTAAACCTAGAGGCTTGATATTTGGTTTTATCTTGGGTTCTTATTTGGATCTTAGATCAATCTTTGGTAGATTTGAGGATGAGAAACTCATCATAGATACCATTTCTGATATTAGACTCAAACAAAGTAGCATTTTTCACAAGTTTTTCAAAGGTAGAAACCTCGTGTAAGGCTAACATGGTTCTGAGGTGAGCATAGAAGTTCTCAAAGATGAGCATAAGTGTACATCCCTCACTAGGTGGTTACTTGATGTGTTCTAGTATGACTCTTCACTGGGTTATAAAGGTATATACATCTTCACCCTTTTGTTATTTGATGTCTCTCATGGTACTTACAGTAGTGATATTTCTATGTTATAGCCAAATAATTTAACAAAGGTTGCAACAAGGTCTTAGATGGTAAAAAAATGACTAAGGTTTTGACTGGTCATCTACCTAGTGAATAGCTGAAGGTGTAAATTAAGATTTTTATGACATAGTGAAATCATTTGGTACTATCTTCTTCTTTTTTATGGCTCTCCTAGTGAATAGCTGAAGGTGTAAATTAAGATTTTTATGACCATCAAAATAGTGAAACTCTAGAATTTCATCATTGTTATTGGTTCCATAATATGATGGCAAAAGCCTTTGACAACATATCTTCCCTTATCATTGTTTACTTTTCATAAAATGGCTTGGTACATCCTTCTAAACTCCTTTATCTCTAAATTCTCCTTGGTCTGCTTTAAATTCTTATTAGTCTCCTCCTTGAGGTTGATGATTTTCTTCAGTTTGTCCTCCTTCTTAGTCTCATTTTGCTCGTACTCCTAGGGGCTCTCGTAGGAGGTAGAGCAATCCTTATTTTTGCTCTTGCTACATTCTTGTTTGTACTCCGAGCCGCATGATTTTGTTAGCGAGTTGGGGTTCTCTTAATTGGTTTTCTTTAAAATTTTCAGTTCAACCTCGTAGTTTTTAGGAGAAGCCTTAGGTATTGGGACATTGGAAGTATTAGGTCTAGGTTTAAAAGGTTTTTGTTGGAAGAGGTATCATCATCAATTAACTTAGAGCCTAGTTCTTTAGGTTATTTGGACACTGAAATGATGAGATCAAGATGCTACTTTACCCTTGGATCGGGTATCATAGTGATGACGGATTAATAGTAATTTACACAAATCCTAATCTAAGTGAATCTGCACACAAATTACAAACACACAAATATGAGAAAATTTTGTGTGCACGAATATGTTTCTATATGAGTGTGAAACATGCAATTATGTCATACTCTACGTGCATAGTATGCTGAAATGTCGACTATGATGCTTACTAAATAAAAGAAGAATAGTCATATTTAAACTAACCAACAGTTTTGGTAGACGCACTTAGGTCGCACCGGATGTATCATGAATGGAGGTTCAGTTTTCTCATGTAGAGAACAAAAGTCATTGTGGACTTGTGTGTAAATTGAATTGGATTGGGAGGGAGCGAAATTGAATTGGATTTGTGTTCAAGAATGGTCTGGTGACTTAAGTTGGAGAAGCTTAGTTCATTTAAATGGGTGAAGTTTAGGTTTGGATGGATTCCATTGGATTTGATTGAAAATTGGATTTTGAATCATGAGATAGAATCAGATCCTATATGGAGCGGATTTAAGGTACAGATTGGGTTTGGCTAAATGAATAAAGTTTGGGTTGATCAAACTCAATTTAAAATAGACTTTCAAATAAAGGAATTGAATTTGATCCAAAAAAAGAGTTTGGGTTACGGGCCTTGGAATGGGTTGGATTTGGTTCAAATGGACATTTTTTATTAAGAGAACGGATCAGGCTCGAACGAGAAGGGATCCAGTTCGGGGTCTTAATGGGCAAATGAGATCCTTTGTGTTAATGGGATGGACCGTGTCCAATCATCCGGACCCGATCCCATTCGGCCTCTGATGAACGGGTTAGGGGAGTTGTTTCACGATGCCGTCCCCCACTCAGCAACCAGAGGGAAAGTGGGCGATTACTTGATGGACGACGATGGTGGAACAGGCAACGGAGGGGGTCGAGTGGAGGGCTAGGAGGCGGGGTTGTGCAAGGGAGGTGATGGTTGGTGACTGTGTTGGCGGCAAATGTGAAGGGCCGAAAGGGGGGTGAACGTGAGGAACCAAAGGAGAAGAGGGGAGGGAGCCGGGATTCGAGGCGGTCGAGGTGGAAATGGGCGTCTACGGATGGCTAATGGTGGGGGAAGGAAAGGAGTTTTGCGGTTCGGCTGACGGAGGGCCATCGGCAGCGGCTTCGAGCGACCGAACGAGACGGCGGCGATAGAAGGAAGGCAATAGTGGAGCAGACGGTTTGGGTTTTCTGTGAGTGGCAAGGGTCGGACAGCATGGTTTAGGTATTTTGTGAGTGGCAAGGATTTGGCAGCACGGTTTGGGATTTCATCTAGTGGCAGAGGGAGGTGGTTTGAGTTCTGGTGGTTATTGGATTTGGCAGCACACACACGAATAGAGAGAGAAACAGAGAGAGAGGAAGCAGATCGGGTCCTTAATCTTTTTTATTATTGTAGATACGCAACACTAGGAAGAATGGTAGGTCGATCAATGTTGAGAAGATATCAGGCTGATTAAGAAGATGTGAGACCTTCAAGGGCTTTCTCCCTTGATGAGCGATGAATAAGATTAATCAGCTCTTACAATAACACTTTCTGGAGATCAATTGATGCCGATGAAGACGTGCATGCTGCATTTTCATGGAGCTCCAGCTATTCAGCATTGAATGTGTTCATACTGAGACTATCACTTCAGATGCGTATTTTGACTTTTGATGTAGGAAGATTTTGTTTGGTGTAAGATTTTGAATGTGTTCGTAAACTCCGCCCATGTAAGGGATCAACTTTGCATTGCCGGTCTCAAGCCCGAATAAAGGAGGAGGGTTGTGTTAGACTTTCGACCGCAAGCGTAAAATTTCGTCGGATTTTCACAACATGGATTACCAAAATTATGAGCATTGCTTTGGGGAGTCCCCGCCTAGCGACGTGCTGCAGAGTCCGAATGCAGTAAGAAGTAAGCAAGGGCCACTACATTTTTGCCTGAATGTAGTGAATCAATTGCAGAGAGGGTTTCCACATCATGGACGGGTGTGGGTAAAGAAGTTAGTCCCGTTATATTGTCGCCCGAATGTAGTGAAAAATTTTTAGAGAAGGTCTCCGCATTTTAATTATGGACGTATGCGGGAGGTAAGGAAGCTAGTCTTAGATAATAAGATTCGTATTAGTTCTTGGAATATCGAAACATTATCAGGTAAGCTAATGGAGGTGGTAGATACTATGATTCGGAGAAAGATTCATATTCTATGTTTACAAGAGATAAAATGGGTTGGAGAAAAAGCAAAGGAGATAGAGGATACAGGTTTTTAATTATGGTACTCAGGTAAAGAAAAGGCCCGAAACGGAATTGGTATTATCATAAATAAAGATTTAAAGGAGAGTATAGTTGACATACAACGATATGGTGACCGAATCATGACATTGAAATTAGTGTTAGGAGCAGAGGTTTTGAATATAGTTTGTGCTTACGCACCCCAAGTAGGACTAGAAGATAGTATAAAGACAGTTTTTTGGGAAGAGTTAGATAAGGTGTTTCAAAAGATTCCACAAAGGGAGATGATTTGTTTAGGAGGAGATTTAAATGGACATGTCGGTAAAGAGGCATTAGGATATCAAGGGATTCATGGAAACTTTGGTTATGGGGATATAAACGAGGAAGGTAGGGGGATTTTAAATTTTGCTATGTCATTTGATCTCTTTATAGTCAATACAATCTTCAAAAAACAAGATGAACATTTAATTACTTATAAGAGTGGCTTATCACAAACACAAATTGATTACTTTATTTGCAGAAAAAAAGATAGAGCGTGTTGTAAATATTGTAAGGTAATTCCAAGAGAAAGCTTAACCACCCAACATCGACTTTTAGTTATGGATTTACAAATAAAAAAATGGACAAAGAAGAAAAGAGTGCATCGAGCTATTCGGACTAAATGGTGGAACCTCAAAAGCGAGAAAGAAGATATATTTAAACAAAAAGTCCTTCAAGGAGATGTTTGGAATTATGTTGGCACACCCTGTGATATGTGGAATAATATGGCTATACATATTAGGAAAGTGGCAAAAGATGTGTTAGGAGTATCTAAGGGAGGTGTACCGGCACAAAAAGAAGTTTGGTGGTGGAGTGAAGTAGTACAAAATAAAATCAAGGCAAAGAAGGCATGTTACAAATTACATTATGCTAAGAAAACTAGTGAAACTTTAGAAGCTTATAAGAATGCAAAGAAGGAAGCAAAAAAGGCCGTTAGTGAAGCAAAAGCTAAGATTTGGGAGGACTTATATAAGAAACTCAACTCAAAAGAGGGTGAAAGAGATATTTTTAGGATAGCTAGGGCTAGAGATAAGAAAACTAAATATCTTAATTATGTTAGATGCATTAAAGACGAGGATGAAAAAATTCTAGTGGCAAATGGTGATATAAGAAATAAATGGAAAAACTATTTTTATAATCTTTTTAATGAAAATAAAGATGTTAGTATTAGTTTAGGAGATTTAGTCGAGTCAGAAAAGTATATAAACCACAATTTCTACCGACGTATTCAAAAGAATAAGTCAAAGAGGCTCTTAAACATATGAAGAGTGGTAAATCGGTAGGACCAGATAATATTCCTATAGAAGTTTGGAAAATACTAGGAGAAATACGAATCACTTGGCTCACAAGACTATTTAATAAAATATGGAAAAACCAAAAGATGCCCGAGGAATGGAGAGCAAGTATATTTATACCTATATATAAGAACAAGGGAGACATTCAAAATTGTGCGAATTATCGAGGTATCAAGTTAATGAGTCATACTATGAAATTATGGGAAAGAATTATCGAACGTAGGTTAAGACAAGTATCAAGTACAACACAAAACCAATTTGGATTTATGCCAGGTAGATCTACTATTGAAGCGATTCACCTTTTGAGACGTCTTATGGAACATTTTAGAGCAAAAAAGAAAGACCTTCACATGATATTTATTGATCTAGAAAAAGCTTATGATAGGGTACTGAGGGAGGTTCTTTGGAGAACTTTGGAAAAAAGAGGTATCCCATTGATATATATTAACCTTATAAGAGACATGTATGATGGTGCAAAAACATGTGTGAGGACTCATGAAGAAACGACAGACTTCTTTGAAGTTAATATTGGGTTACATCAAGGATCAACTTTAAGTCCATACTTATTTATAATGGTGATGGATGAGTTAACAAAACATATTCAAGATGAAGTACCTTGGTGTATGTTATTTGCATATGACATTGTATTAGTGGAGGAGTCTAAGGAAAAAGTTAATAGAAAATTGGAACTATGAAGAGAAACATTAGAAAGCAAAGGCCTCCAACTTAGTAGAACAAAGACAGAATATATGGAATGTAAGTTTGATCATTTGGCTACTTCAAAGGACATAGAAATTAAAATTGGCACACATTGCATTCCCCAAAAGGAAAGTTTTAAATACCTAGGGTCAATTTTTCAAAGTGATGGAAGAATTGATGGAGATGTTACACATAGAATTAATGATGGTTGGTTAAAATGGAGAGGAGCATCAGGTATTCTTTGTGATAAGAAGATACCATTAAAATTAAAAGGTAAATACTATAGAGCAGCAATTAGGCCTGCCATGTTTTATGGTTCTGAGTGTTGGGCAGTTAATCATCAACATGTACAAAAGATGTCTCTGACAGAAATGAAGATGTTGAGATGGATGAGTGGTCATACAAGAAAAGACCGTATACATAATGAGGTTATTAGAAACAAATTAGGAGTGGCACCAATAGAAGATAAAATGAGAGAACATCGTTTAAGATGGTTTGGACATATAGAAAGAAGATCAAAAGAAGAACCTTTAAGAAGGTTAGAAAAACTAAATTTGGAAAGTATTAAAAGATGTAGAAGACGACCACAAAAGTGTTGGAAAGAAACAATAAAGAATGATCTAGCTTATTGGGAGTTAACTGCTAACATGGCACACGATAGGGATCTGTGGAAACAAAGAATCCATGTAGCCAACCCCGTCTAGTATGGGAAAAGGCTTAGTTGTTGTTGTTGTTGTAGGATTTGTGGAGGAGCAGCTAGAGGTGATCCTTGAAGGTGGCGATGGTTGTTGATTTGCAAGCTATCCGAATTCTTAGGAGCGATTTTGTTTAGTAGTTTGTTAGTAGTTTGTGCAAGTTAATAGTGGTCACTTTCGGTCTCATATCATCGAAACATTTTTTTTTTCAAGTTATGAAAATGTTTAGGATAAAGATTAAAGTTGGGTTCAACCAAAAGCTAGGGCCGTGTAAAAAAACTGTATAGGTAACAGAAAGAGGCTCCTCCTTTATTCTTTTCTTCGCTTCTTTCATGTCTTCTTTTTACTCTCTTAAGAGCCTTTCGACTCCGGTTGGTTGGGGATCGATTGCAACTCGTCTGCATCAATATTGGTATCAAAGTCTCGCCTCAGTTTGTTTCCTCCAACCATCTAAGGTATGTACAAAGACGTTGAGGGTAAGACATCACGATGACTTCGTTTATAGTGGTCGACCTTGTGTCGACCAAACCAGACAAAATCCTATGAATGACAAACGGACGAAATGAAGGGAAGGAGATCGACTCTGATCCTGTTGGCCACAAACAAAGAAATGCACAGTGTAGACGAGATCGACCATGACTGTGCTTCATCTCCCTATTCTCTCTCTCTCTTTATGCTTAAAAGGCCTCTGCAAAACCATGGTTTTGCTGATCGAACCTTCCACAATAAAAGGGTGGCAACCCCTTCCATCCATTTTTTGAGCGAGCATCTATGGACCGTATCTAGCATTACTGGTCTCTCCTTCCCCTGTGTGTTGGACTTCCTCTGGATGAACCTCTCCTCCATCATGTTCTTTTACCTCGACTTTCTGCCTTCATATTCAACACTCTTTTCAACTCCTAAGTTGTACTTAGACAAGCACGAGGCAAATCTGCCTCGTGCTTGTCTCGCAGTGGTGTAGTCTATCTATTTTGCTTACAAGGGCGCCAATGATACTTAACACTCTTTTATCAAAATACTATTGGTAAATCCAAGGAGTTTAATCCACACAACAATCTTCTCAATGGTGGTTCTATGAGGGTGAAAATCAGTCTCCCATTCCCTCACTGCTATTTAATGCTCCATTAAAATCCAAGGTCCTATTAAAGCATGATGGTAATCTTGCAATGACTGGAAACGAACTATGTAAAATCGTTACCTATGTCGACGTTCACAATCCTTCTAGATTTAGCCCATAATTGCTCAAGCCAACGGACTAGGGCAAATAACCAATTTTATGTTCCACCAACTTAACAATCAACGATTGATTCCAGGATGCTTGCAGTCGCTTTTTTCTCTTCTAACGAATCACTGATTGTCAGGATGTTGTTTTCTTCATGTGCAATCGAGTAACCTCCAGGTCAATCGGGCTCGACTCCATCATAATATTCACACTTTGCCCACCATACAAAATCAACATTCTTCTTCTAGTCACCCATTACTGAGTCCTTGTAGGAGTTCTTGGGTCCGTAGGGGAAATCTTCATTGGTTGCTTCTACTTCTTGAGACAGCTCCATCGCTATATCCTAAGCGGGGCACTTCACTGTTACATTCTTGGGTTTTTTAAGCATTGTTCTGAATCAGCATCGCTTCCTCCAAGGTTGGGAAATCGATACCCTTACCCTTACCTTTGTCGCTGCTATCTATTGGGCCTGCCAGAGCCTCCCGCTCCGTTCCAGCGAAGCTTTATTGCAAGAGAATTCTTGGACCAAGTGTCGAACATGTGGTGTGTAAACTCTGGTGTCCCTAAGAACCTTTCCGCCTATCGCCTAGCCCATCTTGTACACGTGTGTCTTCGGATTCTTTTTTGAGAGTCGGCCTTTTACCTAATGAAAACTTGGATATAACCTTTGCCGATCGCCTTATAATTGTTAGTTGGCCGATAAGTTTCACAAGGGATATCTATATCACGTGTCCCTGTCATGTGTGAATGTGACATGAAGTGACTGATGACTGGTAGAAGAAATGACCACAATCAGAACTCGAAACGTAGACCAGAAACCACTATTGCCATCGGTTAACTCGATATAAAAAGACTATTTTGTCCTTGTCGGCTTTGAGAATTATAGTATGTCATCATGCAAAATTATAGTTTAGTCTAGATTTTTTTTAATTAAAAGATCAAAATTCCCTTGTCAACTGAAAGTATTATAGTATGTCATATTTTAAAGTAAATTATAAATATCTTTGTATGCTTGAAAGTACAAATCTGTCCTTTGGTAATTAATTATTATAAAATATCATATTATAGATTTACAATTTTGTCCCCATTTAACTTATTGATTTACGGGACCCGATATTTAATGTGGTTTTATGGTTCAGTCCTCGATTGTTGTCATATTCTTTGTTATGCCACTTGACAAAAGTATTTTTTATCTTTATATTTTTTGTAGAATGTCGTGAGATAGATTTACTGTTATGTCTTTCACTTTTATTCAAATTACATAATAAATAAAAACTATAGTTTTATTCTTTTGTCTCTAGTTTTTTGATTAATTTACTAAAACAGACATAAAGTTAAAATTACAAGTTTGCCTACTACTTGTAAAGAAATTACAAAAGTAATCTAATGGATTGTTTTACTGTTTTGTCCTCAAACTTCTTCTGAAATCACAAAAAAATTGTTTGAATTTTTAGATATTTCAAATATGATCCTATTTATTATATAAAATTGATATTTAGTGCTTGAAAATATTTATAATTCAAAACCTAGATATTGTGAATACTTCAATTTAGTGCATGATTATTTTTTATTTATTGATTTCTTCGAAAATGTCTAATGGCTAATTATCTATTGCTTGTTTTATATATATTTTTAAAATATTCAGACCCTCTACATGTTATCTTTGCCAAATTATTAAAATTGACTTCTACAATCTGTGTTTATAAATTGGCAAAGACATAAAAGTTATATACCTTAAATTTTAAAACATGAAAAAGAAGAGTATCATTGGCCCTAACTTTAGAGGATGTTAATTATGTACTTAGGAAAACAATTTTACCCCTACTCTAGTTACAATAGACGAAGAGAAAGATAAATATAAGACATTTGTAAAGGATGATACTATAACGAGGACTATAATGTTAACTTATATGAAATATGACTTGATTAGGGTCTTTGAAGAGTTTGAGACCGCTAAAGAGTTATTTGACTATTTAACCACTAAATATGATATTACAACCAAGCTACATGTCCAACTACTTCTTCAAAAATATAATTCTTAATAAAATAAAAGAAGGTGATAATGTAATTGAACATGTTAACCAAATGTTGGTAATGAGTAGAGATTTAGCGGTAGCAAAATCAGTCATCCTTGAACCGATGCAGATATCCACTATCCTAGATAGTTTCCCCCTTTTATGGAACATGATAACTATAACCCTTAGACTTAGACTAGAATTTATCCTTTCAAAACTCTCATTAAAACTAACAATTAATCAAGAACATATGAATAAAAATAAAAGAAGAAAATTGCTAGTTGTTAAAGATGATTTAGGGTTAAGCTCTAAAAACAATCAAAATAAAAAAAAGAAAACAAATAAGAGATTTGGTAAGAATAACAATAAGAACGATAATCAATTTTTTATGAAATCACAAGAATTCGCTTCTCCAATAAAGATCTTCAAATGTGGCAAAATGGGGTACTACAAAGGAATTGCCGCAACAACAAGAATAACAATGATAACAACTAACGACGCGGCCAACAGAGAATGACATAATCTATGTCATTTTTTAGTACCTCTATATGGACGCTTGGTGACTGGTTAATGGATCGATTGTAGAGTGACCCATTACACTTCAAAGAGCAAAGAGGAAGCAATGGATATGAAGAAATATAAACCTAGGGAGCATCGAGTTTATATGAGAAATAATACTTTTTTTATGTTCTTAGGGTTGGGTCCTTTAGGATTTTTGTAAAGGCATACCAATTGTCCTTATTGATATATTAATTGTGCTCAAAATTAGGCATAATCTTGTATTTGTCCCCACCTTAGAAAAGAAAGTGTTTGAGGTCAAGTTTATCCCTACCAAAGTTACTCTAGGAAAACATGACAAAATAGTTTTTTCAGGTTTATTTGATGCTGACATAGTTTGATTCAACTGGATATAAATAAAAATGAAAGTTCTTCTTCTGCTAATATTGATTGTGTCTATGTAATTTATGTGAATGTATAGCATAAACACTTGAGATATATAAGTTTGAACAAGTTAAGAAAATTAACCAACTTTAACTTATCGTTTAGTTTTCATGAAAATATTTTTAATAAGTGTGAGGCTTGTATGCAAGAAAAAATCACCAAAAAATCATTTCCTAAAGAAATAATTAGTACAACCCTATTAGAGGTTATTCACACAGATTTATGTGGACCTTTTAGGGTAAAATCTCATCGTAAAAAGGTATATTTTATAACATTTATCGATGATTATTTAAGATGTATATATATATAAATGTATATATATATATATATATATATATATATATATATCTTAGTACATAAGTCTAAGGCACTTGAGGTATTCAAAGAATATAATAAAGAAGTTGAAAATCAACTAGGACATACAAAGTCTTAAGGTCAAACCGAGGTGGTGAATACACGTCTAAAGAATTCTTTGAATACTGTAAAGACGTTGGTATTACAAAACAAAATATCATATATAAAATACTTCAAAAAAATGGTGTAGAAGAAATATATAATATGATCTTGTTAAATATAACTAGGTTCTTATTAATTGATACTTATCTTTTTAGAGTATTTTGGGAAGAACCGATAACTACAACCGTATATATATTAAATAGAGTACCTATAAGATAGTATTTTCTACTCTATATGAGATGTAATTTCGTAAAAAACCAGACTTTGATCATCTCATGAGGTGGGGATCTATTGCACATGTGAAGATCCTTGATTGATCTAGGAATTAGCTAGACAATAGCTCCTTAAAATGTATTTCTATTAGATATGTCAGAGGTTCTAAGGGATATCGATTTAACCATAAGAACCATGGTTTAATAGAAAGTAGGAATATTGAATTCTTAGAAGAAACTAAAAATGGCATTCTTAAAAATGATGATGAATGCATTGATGATCTAGTGGATCTAGATCTGTTGTAATTTAAACCCATGGATTTTGATCCAAATGGACTTCATGAGAGAACTAAAACTTTAAGTGAAAATAAAAGACCTATAGTCACACTATCTTAATTAAATGATTATCACACTGCAATTCAGTCAAACTTTAAGAGAACTAGGTGATTTGTTGAAATGAAGGAAAGTCATATGTTGTAAATGGGTTCTCAAAAAGAAATACAGAGTAGATGGAATAATCGACAAATTTAAGGTGAGGTTGGTTGTAAAGGGATTCTCACGAAAAGAGGAGATATATTATATTGAGACATATTCTCCAATTATAAAATTTACATCCATTATAATTATTCTGGTTATTTTAGCATATTATGATTTGGACTTATATCAGTTAGATGTAAAAATCGTCTTTCTAAATGAAGATTTAGATGAAATCATCTATATGCAACAACGAGAAGAGTAAGTTGTTAAAGGTCAAAAAAATAAAGTATATAGGTTAAAAAAATCCCTATATGGCCTTAAACGGTCACTTCGTCAGTGATATTTAACTTTTCAAAATATCATTTTATAACTTGGGTTTGTTGCTAATAAACTTTACCATTGTGTGTATGTTTGGAACAGTGGGAGTCACTTTATCATTCTATCGTTATACGTAGATGACATATTGTTGACTGAGAATGATAATGAGATGATTGTCAAAACTAAGTCATAGTTAAATTCAAGATTTAAAAAGAAGAATATGGGAGAAGCATCCTATATTTTTTGTATAAAGATTTCTTATGATAGAGAATCTAATCTTTTATGTTTGAGTCAAGGGAAATATATTAATTATATTCTCAAAAAGTTTAAAATGGGTGAGTGTAAGCTTGCAGCTACACCCGTTGCTAAAAGGGTCAAATTAAATAAGGTTGAGTGTCCTGATGAGGGAGAGAACAAGCCTAATATTCCTTACGCATAAGCTACGAGTAACTTAATGTATGTGATGTTGTGTAAAAGATCTAATATCAACTTTGTTGTTGGTTTTGTGAGTAGATGTCAAAGTGATCCTCATCGGTAGCATTGTATAGTTGTGAAAATTATTCTAAGATATTTAAAGAAACAAAAGACTTGAAACTATGTTTGCCAGCAGATGAGTAAGTGGCAGGATACTTAGATGTTGACTTTGTTGAGAGCAAAGATGACAAAAAGTTAACCTCTGATCAAATATTCTTATTTGAAGGTGTTGTTGTTTCGTACGCTTACAAGAAATAGGGTTGTATAGCATTGCATATATAAGAAGTTGAATATGTTGCATGTAGTATGGCTGCAACAAGTGTTGTTTGGATAAGCCACTTTATAGGTGATTTGAAGTTGATATAGCCAACGAGCCTATTATCATTTATTGTAATAACAATGCAGCAATCACTCTTATTAAAAGTGGAGTTGATAGCTCAAGAAGCAAACATATAATGGTTAAATATCATTATATTCTTAATATGCTTAAAAGAAATAAGATATCTATATCATATATTCTAATTGATGATATGTTAGCACATGTTAACTGACTCCTTACTAAATGTATCTCAGAAGAACTTTTTACTAAACATGTTATGCACATGAGTTTGAGATATACCTAGAATATGAGTGTAGAAATATACTTTATTAAATATTATGGAGGAAAAAATATTGATTATGGAAAACCGCATAATAGGTAAAACTTATAATTTACTTCCAACTAGAAAATGATACAACTTGGAAAAACCCCAAAATAGTGGGAGACAAAATCAGTGTATCATATATATTGGCTCAAGTGTGAGATTTAAGTTATTGGTAGCTAATTTCGGCCTCAATAACATCAACCATGAAATGTAGAAAGAAGGGTCTTCTTCCAAGTTTCATGACTTGCATTTACAAAAGAAAGATTTAAATCAAAACATTTTTTGCTTTTCTTTCTAAAAGTTACAAAAGTCTCTTAGATAAAGATGAAAGTTAGCTTCAACGGAAAGCACTGGGTAGAAAACACGAGAAGTAATTAAGCCATGAATAAATATATTATTCACATACAATGAAAAAGTGAGAAAACATTAGATACACGCTTCCCTGAAAAAAACCCAGTGGGCAAGTGGAAAAAGACTCCTCCTTCTCTTCTATTCTTTTCTTCGCTTCTTTCCTGTCTTTTCTTTCCCTCTTTCATCGACCTTTCGACTATGCTGGTTGGGGATCAACGGCAACTCGTCGGCATCAACAGTTTCACTGTTTGTTTCTAATTTGTTCACCTGAGTTATTGCAATGACTGTACTTTGTTTGTGTAGTAGTAGCTTATTCATGAAGTCCAACGTGAGTGTTGTCGCATCCATCAATTTTTATTTTATGAACAGTCCTTCACTTGTTATGTACCGATTCTGATCCTACATGTAACCCAGTTTGACATTGGAAAATCTTGAGAGATGTACTCTATGTTTCTTGAATCTGGATTAGACCTATTTGAGTTTAATTTTCAAGATTTTAAAAGTTTAAGATTCATCTCATGATCACTTGGCTGATATGAGATTGAAATTTTTTTGGGTGTTTATAGTACTCTATCATAACCAATATTTAAGATCCACCAAAGTTCTATATTTTACGGTTTATTTGTAAAACAAAGAACTTTGGTGGATTTTAAACAGAAGTTAATAAGTTCTGTATAGAGTTTGGTGTATGGTTTGGCAAATCATACCTGCCTCCGTATGTTAGTCGGACCTTGCTGTTTGCCCGAAATGATCAACGGGCTAGGATGGTGACTAAATCCCGATGTTGATGGTGAGGGGCTGGTAAACGATCCAAACGAACAGAAGAGGCCTTTTCATGGCTTATTAGTCAATTAAAATATTGTTTATGTTAAGCTTGCTAGTTCGATTGAAAACAAACCGAACATGAGCGACGTTGAACGAGCTGAATGTGAGCTGTGCTATTTTCTTGTACAATTGGATGATTTTCACTTGATTACATTATGCACACCTCATTAGTATATGTTTTACTACTAAATACATGTATAACTGTATATGCTTTAATTATACAAGCATATACAAGTCCAGTAATACATACTGTTCATGTTCAGCTCGTCAGGTTTAGCGAAGCAGCTAGTGCTTAGCTCATTTACGTCACTAAAACTTAAGATAGCTCATCATGAGCTGAATTGAGCCAACCATGAAAAAGCTTGGGTCACGTTGTAGCCACACATAACGGTTCTGTACATATTGGACCCAATCCGTTGAGCTGTCTACTATTTAGTGCTTGGCTCAGTGTCATACTCCCGAACGCAAAATTTGGATCATCTTCACCGGGCTTGATTTGGAAACAGGATAAGCCAATTTTAGAAGAGTTATATTAAGGGAAGGACTGGTATTAGCTTGCCAGCCAATAAACCAATTTTAATCTCTCTCTTCTCCATATATATATATATGTGTGTGTGTGTGTGTGTGTGTGTGTGTGTGTGTGTATTTGTGTTTTACTAAATTGAAATGGCATTAAAACAAGTAAAGAAAATAACGAGAAAACTTGTGGTTTCACGTCCATTGCAACATGGTTCTTCTGCAACTTTTTTTTGTTTCACATGTCCTGTAGTTTGACCAGTTATCAATTTAGTCCGAGAAAAAAGAAGAGATGCAGTTAGCGGAAATTGACATGGCTAACCAAACACATGCCTGGTGAATTTTTTAAGGATAGAAGTCGACATGGCATACCTCTGTAAATTTAATGTTAATATTTATTAAATATTAAATTTAATATTGATAATTTATATTAATAATTAATAATATGCATTATTTAATGTTTCATATAAATTAGTTAATTAATATTTATCATTTTTTATTTGTTAAGGTTTTCAAGGTTAAATTAATTCAACAATTAATATTAAGTAATTAACTTAATGTTCATTAACTATTGTGATGGTTGTTAGATAAAATTAGTTAAGATAAATGGTAACCGTTTCAATCATCTACTTTACGGGACACAACATTTTTCAAATGTGCCCTTGTTTGTCTTCTTAAATGGCATCACAAGCAATGATATACGCACTTTCACTCGAAGGTAGTGGGTTCAAGTTTCACTTAGACCTACAATTGAACCCAAGACATGAATTTTAAAATAAATTACTGAAGTAATATTATATTTATATAACACTTATTAATTTATTATTAGTAGTACATTATGAAGTTTATAATAGTAATATTCAATTGAAAACTTTTAATTAATATTAAGCTAATAAAATTACTAATGTAATTTTAAATTAGAAATAGTAATACTGAATAGTTTAATAATAGAATATCAAATTATCAAATAATAGTACTTAATATTATATTAAATTCAATAATATTAATAGTATTAAAACAATCATACTAAATTATTAACGTAATATTATACAATTTACCAACTAATCGAAGCCAACATTTTGCACGCCATGTAGGCAACTTAGTAGCCATATTAATTTCTTCTTGAGATGACTAGGAGCCACATGAGACTTAGAGTGATGCAGTTTGTGGACTTTGGAGTGATGCGGTTTGTGGATTCACACGTTAAAATGACAAGACATGTAACAAGAAACATGAGAGAGAGAGAGATCCGCTTTAGAGCGAGGTTAGTGTTTTATTCGAATTATGAAAATTTGATAAGTTTATCAATATAGAGAAATTCAACTGCTTTATAACTGTAAACATCCAAAATTTTCTTTTAAAATTTTTACTTTTTTTAGGAAAGTAGCTATTTTTGGTAATTTTGGGTTTTCGAAGAAAAAAGGCACTAAACGAGTTGTTTCGGTACCAAAATTTTATGGAAGCTTTAAAATGATGAAAGAATACTTTCCTTTCAGAAAATTTCGAATTTTGACAAGATTGGATGAAAATGACAATTTTGCCCCCGACATGGAAAAAGCAGGATTTCGTTTCTTTAAAAGTTTTCTGTTGATAAATTTGTTTTAAATTTGCCGTTTGAAAAGAAACAGGCATTTATAAGACAATTTGACACCTCAAAAGGCAGGTGGGTGCCCAAAAAGGAGAGCAGGCATCAAAAAGGGAAAGTGAGCTTCCCAAAAAGAAAAGTTCATATTCGAAAAGAAATCAGTTGCCCGAGGGAAAAGTTGATGTTATCAAAGGAAAGGAAAGATGGAAGCAAGAAAGAACGCTTCCGAAAACAAAGGTTTGGTATCGAACGCCTTTCGTAACATGTATATGTTATGATTGGTTGTTGAGATAATTAGTGTATTGATATGCATCAATTTGGCATTGTCATCTGTTACTGTTATGTTAAGAATAATGTTAATATTCCAACACTCATGGAAGAAATCTAATGAGCATGATGGTTGGTTTTCAAAAACGTAACATGGGCTTACTTGAACGCTTTTGTAGTAAAGCATGTAACATGGATTTGCATAACCACTTTCACAACAAACATGCAGTTTTATCCGGTTCGATTGCTAAATTGGCTTAGCTGTACAAAGGTGTTTCTGTTAGCTTGTCAAAGTGCATCTTGAAATACAATACAGCAAGTCATATCTAGACTCGCGGCATCCAACTAAAGGCTGCTCATGCAGAAGTTGCACGCTGGTAAAAAGAAGCATAACACAACTGGAGCTGTTCGAAAGGAAACATGTGGAAGCCGCCCTGGGTCATCACACGAAGAATCCACTGATGCCAATATTTGAGTATTCCTGCAAAAGTAAGAGGAGACGTTAGATCTAGTGTGACAGGGACAGTAGAAGAACGACAGATAATTCAGCAAGAGAAACAACAAAGGGGCTTTGTCTGAAAAGGTTCCTGATGTTCCCAAGCCTGCACATCCTCTAAGTTTCCCTTCACTCTCTCCATGGGTTGGTCTTGTTTGTTGTTCAGATGCTAAGAACGTGAGAGATGAAAGAAGGGAACAGTTCACAGTATGGAGTAGGGAATGTCCTGGCTACTTCAGGTTCCAAGAATAAGAAAAGCCAGTTACAAGACTTACTAACTGATCAGATCTTGGCTAACTCAGATATGCCACTAACACAGCTTGAAGAGGCGAAGTCTTCTTACAATGATGAAGACTTTATTGAGGCAAAAGATATGAAGAAGAGTTGCAGCACAACAGCATCAGCAACAGACGCATAATCAACAACACATTCTTTACCAACAGAAGCTATTGAAACAGAAAATGTAACAGTAGGGAACTATCCAGCGGTCTCTCTTGCAGCAATCGCACATGCCACAGCAGCAATCTATGTTGCAGCCAAACCACTTACCAAGTTCAGCTCCCATCGATTTCTGCAAGGAACACCATGAATGCACAACAACTCCACTTGCCAATCCCAGCTCCACCGAACCAGGCAAGAAGACTCAGCCTGCTCCACAACAGCGTCAACTTACCTCTTTTATGCTAGAACTAACTTCAGTCGATGACAGCTGATCTTTCCTTGCTGCCAAACCCAGCAACCAGTTGCCAGAACCAGCGATACTTTCCAAAACCTCTTTGTGCAGCAATTACATGCCAAAAACGAATTTGATCAGCAAGGCAACTTACCTTGCCCAATGCTACACCAAAGGGGCACCCTTTGGCCTATAAAAGGAGCCATAATGAGGCTGCAATGGGATCCTCCAGTCACCAAAAAGCATCAATCCAGGGGGATCCGAGGTGAGCACAAACATAGATCCATACTAGAGGGGAATCTGAAATCAACCGCCATTGCAAATAACGAGTCCGAAGATCCTCCATTGACCACAAAGCACCAATCCGAGGGAACCAGCCCAAGCCAAGAGTCAGTCCGAAAATCCACCCTCAAGTGACCACAAAGCATCAATCTGGGGGAACCAGCACACAGGAATATTCAGTCCGAAAATTCAGAGAAATAGAGAGAGAGAGAGAAAGGAAGAGAAGAAGGAGAAGAAGGAAGTTCGGCCTGGTTCCGACATCCGGCGAAGTGCTCCTACATCCCCTCTCACTCACACAGGTTGGAATTCTTGCACAAATTGGTTTTAATTCATGAGAATCTGAAAAAGCACAGATTCTGGAAATTTGTACATGAATCAAGGTTTTGAGCCCATGTTCTTCATTTATATCGATACAAACATGCATGATTCCTTCATGAACGAAATTAAAATTCATGTTTAGATGATTTCCATGATTTATTAGGACTGATACTAGTTGAACTTCATTTTAGAATCACGTTAGGAACCTTCTGAAATTTTCTGCAAACTTGGTTTCTGAAACTGTCCGTGCACACATGTCTGATCACGGAATTATTATGGACAAACGGATAATCCAGTTGGTCCAAAATTTTGCATGCATAATATAGACATATCAGACCTGATTAGATAAAATGTTGAGGAATTTTCATGAACGATTGCCTAGTCAATTAAATCCGTGAAGTTTATACAAAATTCATATTGCGTTTACAAAAACAGAATGTTCAAAAACAGACTTTTGTGGTTTTGATCATATCTCTGCAACCACTAATTGGAATTTGATGAAATTTGATTATGTGGAAACCTAACATCCGTATCTTTCTAACACAATAAATTTTATCGAAATTGGATGACTGAGTGCTAAGATATTGCTGTTTTTCTGAGCTTCTGATTCACAGGAACAGGGTTGTTCCAAATTTTATAACAGTTTCTGATTCTGTATTTAATTCTCAGAAAATAAAGAACGAAATTATAAAATAAAAATATATTCTGATTATACATTTCTCTATTCTTTAAAACTTTTAGAATTTTTGGAAAATCAGAAGTATTTTTAAAAATTCAGAGAACAGGCCTCTAAAACTGAAAAGGTTCTGCAAATCTAAGAATCTGAAATTTTTCAGAAATCAAGAACTTAGGCACATATCTGAAACTTTAGAAAATCTGGTTTTTCCTTTTTCGATTTAATGGATTCAAACAAATTTCAAGCGTCTAGGCTGACCCTTGAGCGTCGGTTTAAGAAGGCCTAAGTCGAAAAGATCTCATTTGTCTACAATCGTTCTAAGAAGTCAGAAAAACATAATTTGTTAGTTTTAGCAAACTAACTGGCACGCTCGCGCAACCCGACGTAGTTCGAGGGTTTGATTTCGAATCCCAAACGATTTGAAATAAATTCACATCTACAGATTAGAAATCAAACCCTCGAACTACGTCGGGTTGCGCGAGCGTGTCAGTTAGTTTGCTAAAACTAACAAATTATGTTTTTTTGACTTCTTAGAACGATTGTGGACAAGTGAGATCTTTTCGACTTAGGCCTTCTTCAACCGGCGCTCAAGGGTCAGCCTGGACGCTTGAAATTTGTTTGAATCCATTAAATCGAAAAAGGAAAAACCAGATTTTTCAAAGTTTCAGATTTGCGCCTAAGTTTTTGATTTCTGAAAAATTTCAGATTCTTAGATTTGCAAAACCTGTTTAGTTTCAGAGGCCTGTTCTCTGAATTTTTAAATTTTTTTTGATTTTCCAAAAATCCTAAAAATTTTAAAGAATAGAGAAACATATGTGTAGAATCAGAATATATTTTTATTTTATAATTTCATTTTTTATTTTCTGAGAATTAAATACAGAATCAGAAACTCTTATAAAATTCGGAACAGCCTTGTTCCTATGAATCAGAAGCTCAGAAAAACAGCAATATCTCACCACTCAGTCATCCAATTTCAATAAAATTTATTGTGTTAGAAATATACGGATGTTAGGTTTCCATAGAATCAAATTTCATCAAATTCCACTTAGTGGTTGCAGAGATATGATCAAAACCACAAAAGTCTGTTTCTGAACATTCTGTTTTTGTAAACGCAATCTGAATTTTGTATAAACTTCACGGATTTAATTGACCAGGCAATCGTTTATGAAAATTCCTCAACATTTTATCTAATCAGTTCTGATATGTCTATATTATGCATGCAAAATTTCAGATCAACTGGATTATCCGTTTGTCCATAATAATTTCGTGATCAGACGTGTGTGCATGGACAGTTTTAGAAACTAGTTTTACATAAAATTTCAGAAGGTTCCTAACGTGATTCTAGAACGAAGTTCAACCTGTATCAGTCCTAATAAATCATGGAAATCATCTAAACATGGATTTTAATTTCGTTCATGAAGGAATCATGCATGTTTGTATCGATATAAATAAAGAACATGGGCTCAAGGCCTTGATTCATGTACAAATTTCTAGAATCTGTGCTTTTTCAGATTCTCATGAATTAAAACTAATTTGTGCAAGAATTCCAACATGTGTGAGTGAGAGGGGACGTAGGAGCACTTCGTCGAACGATCGTCGGACGTCAGGACCAGGCCGGACTTCCTTCTTCTCCTTCTTCTCTTTCTTTCTCTCTCTCTCTCTTTCTCTCTCTATTTCTCTGAATTTTCAGACTGAATGTTCCTGTGAGCTGATTCCCCCGGATTGATACTTTGTGGTGACTGGAGGATTGATGCTTTTTGGTGACTCCCGGATTGATGCTTTGTGGTGACTCCAGGATGGATTTTCAGACTGATTCTTGGCTTGGACTCCTCCCCCTTTGCAGCCTCATTAAGGCTCCTTTTATAGGCCAAAGGGTGCCCCTTTGGTGTAGCATTGGGCAAGGCAAGTTGCCTTGCTGATCAAATTCGTTTTTGGCATGTAATTGCTGCAAAAAGAGGTTTTGGAAAGTATCGCTGGTTCTGGCAATTGGTTGTTGGGTTTGGCAGCTGTAAATAGCAGAATTTGACATATTGGCTATGGAGTTTGTTTGGCTCGTTTTTGTCCAGAGGCTATCTTTGACACTTACCAAGGAAAGATCAGCTATCATCGACTGAAGTTAGTTCTAGCATGAAAGAGGTAAGTTGACGCTGTTGTGGAGCAGGCTGAGTCTTCTTGCCTGGTTCGTTGGAGCTGGGATTGGTAAGTGGAGTTGTTGTGCATTCATGGTGTTCCTTGCAGAAATCGATGGGAGCTGAACTTGGTAAGTGGTTTGGCTGCAACATAGATTGCTGTTGTGGCATGTGCGATTGCTGCAAGAGAGACCGCTGGATAGTTCCCTGCTGTTACATTTTTTGTTTCAATAGCTTCTGCTGGTAAAGAATGTGTTGTTGATTATGCGTCTGTTGCTGATGCTGTTGTGCTGCAACTCTTCTTCATATCTTTTGCCTCAATAAAGTCTTCATCATTGTAAGAAGACTTCGCCTCTTCAAGCTGTGTTAGTGGCATATCTGAGTTAGCCAAGATCTTATCAGTTAGTAAGTCCTGTAACTGGCTTTTCTTATTCTTGGAACCTGAAGTAGCTAGGACATTCCCTACTCCATACTGTGAACCGTTCCCTTCTTTCATCTCTCACGTTCTTAGCATCTGAACAGCAAACAAGACCAACCCATGGAGAGAGTGAAGGGAAACTTAGAGGATGTGCAGGCTTGGGAACATCAGGAACCTTTTCAGACAAAGCCCCTTTGTTGTTCCTCTTGCTGAATTATCTGTCGTTCTTCTACTGTCCCTGTCACACTGGATCTAACGTCTCCTCTTACTTTTGCAGGAATACTCAAATATTGGCATCAGTGGATTCTTCGTGTGACGACCCAGGGCGGCTTCCACATGTTTCCTTTCGAACAGCTCCAGTTGTGTTCTGCTTCTTTTTACCAGCGTGCAACTTCTGCATGAGCAGCCTTTAGTTGGATGCCGCGAGTCTAGATATAACTTGTTGTATTGTATTTCAAGATGCACTTTGACAAGCTAACAGAAACACCTTTGTACAGCTAAGCCAGTTTAGCAATCGAACTGGATAAAACTGCATGTTTGCTGTGAAAGTGGTTATGCAAATCCATGTTACATGCTTTACTACAAAAGCGTTCAAGTAAGCCCATGTTACGTTTTTGAAAACCAACTATCATGCTCGTTAGATTTCTTCCATGAGTGTTGGAATATTAACATTATTCTTAACATAACAGTAACAGATGACAATGCCAAACTGACGCATATCAATACACTAACCTCAACAACCAATCATAACATATACATGTTACGAAAGGCGTTCGATACCAAACCTTTGTTTTCGGAAGCGTTCTTTTTTGCTTCCATCTTTCCTTTCCTTTGATAACATCAACTTTTCCCTCAGGCAACTGATTTCTTTTTGAATATGAACTTTTCTTTTTGGGAAGCTCACTTTCCCTTTTTGATGCCCGCTCTCCTTTTTGGGCACCCACCTGCCTTTTGAGGTATCAAATTGTCTTATAAATGCCTGTTTCTTTTCAAACAGCAAATTTAAAACAAATTTATCAACAGAAAACTTTTAAAGAAACGAAATCCTGCTTTTCCCATGCTGGGGGCAAAATTGTTATTTTCATCCAATCTTGTCAAAATTCGAAATTTTTCGAAAGGAAAGTATTCTTTCATCATTTTAAAGCTTCCATAAAATTTTGGTACCGAAACAACTCGTTTAGTGCCTTTTTCCTTCGAAAACCCAAAATTACCAAAAATAGCTACTTTCCTAAAAAAAGGTAAAAATTTTAAAAGAAAATTTTGGGTGTTTACAATAACATCAAATACAAGTGAGCCTCGCTCCAAAAGAATTCATGAGTCGGCTTATATATATAACATACTTAATAAAGCAAGATTGATACGTGCACACTCATTTTACTTTACACATACCCTATTTTTGTCACTTTTTTCAAAACACTCTAGGTCATTTTTGGAAATTATGAAAATGTCATTTCAACGAAAAACTAAACACTCTCTCTCCTCCTGCATGAACCAACTTTCAACTCCTATTTTCTTATGTTCCTCTAGCCATTCTTTGTTTTTTGTTTCATTTTAGTAAGGTAATAGGAGATCTATAGTTATTTCTACTAAAAAACATATTGAAATCCGTCGAAACGGTGGATTTGGGAAGAACTGATAAGAAAAAGGGAAGGAAGAAGGATTTTTCTATTTCTTGAGTCAATTCGAAGTGGTTTCGTTAATTTATCGAGGGATATTATTGATTTTGTGTTATATCAATTTTCATTCATTTTTTAATATTTTTAACGTTATTGGATGCTAGAAAAACTTCAGTTTATTTGGCGTTGCATTGATTAGAGATACACCCAGGCACATCTCCCTAAAGAGTGAGACACGCTTGATGCATATTTTCTACTAAGTGTGAGCTCCCACTAAGATGTTATTTACCGTATAAATAAATATTTTTCTATGTAGATATGATTGATAGGACATGAGTATGTGGCCGTAATGTTACCACTTTATCTAGGAATGCAACACGGTGTCGTATGGAGGACGTCCTTGTAGATGATAATGAGGAGAAGAAGAAGAAGACCCTTCACGTTACAAGATGATACATCAACCTCGGATACTAAGATCAATATTACTGATAATGAGGATGAGGGATGTCCTTATATGAATAGTTACTTTAAAGGTTTCATTGCATATAAGATTTGGGATGAACAATTACTTTAAATCTATATAAATACTCTTGATATGTTATTGATATCAATACTCTCTATTGTAATGTATTATGTAAATGTATATTTACAAGCAATATGAAAAGTGATAACAACTCATACACGTCACACTATGGGTAAAGCTTGGCCAGTGAAGAAGACAAATGTTAGACCTGAAAATTGGATTAATCTTGTAGACCGCAGTAGACAGATTGGTCAAGCGAACTTTTTATACAAGGTGATAGATCATACATTGCTGACTACTTTTAACGAGTGTTAGTAACCATACACAAACAACTTCTATGTCATGGGGTGAGATGACTATTACACTTTACGGTGTCCACAAAATACTTAGTCTTCCAATGCATGGTCAACTTATTCTCTTGACAGAGGAGATAATGATTATATGCAAAGAAGAAATTTTAAGTGATATATTGGAATGGACATCCATGAAGTAGTATGTGAGATTAAGTCCATGGTCATTAAGTTTGTAGTGCTTCGAACTAATTTTTCAATAAGGAGTGTGAGTAATGAAAATAAAACCTTATGTTATTTATTGTATCAGTTGATATACATGTTGTATTAGGATAAGTCTAGAGATAGGGTGCCGATAACTTTTGTGAATATGTTGACATACGATAATAGGAGAGTTGATAATTACACGTGGAGTGAAGCTACATTAGTCTATTTATATAGACAACTAGGGAAGGCATCCGGGAAGAACCACAATAACTTAGTGGACATATTTCTTTACTTTAGGTAATAATGTTTACTATTATTGCTTACGTTATATTTAGTTCAATTTTTTTTGTTCAAAAATTAATAAGCTATATATTTTAATTGTAAGCGTAGATTTATGAGTGCTTCTCAGCTTTCAAAGTTGGTATGCGACCAAAATGGCAAGTTAAAAAACCATGAGTAGGTCGATGGATGGGTAGTGTGTATCAAAAGTAATATCCTGTTGATCAGCTAACTCAATATCATAAGCAATTACATCTGATGACTGCAAATTAAGTATTTTGAATGTTATATATTCTTACGTTTTATTTTTGCAATGCAAATTAACTATCAGTCATATAGTTATGCAAAATATATGGACTGTAATGCATACAAGTTATATTCATAGATATTGTGGAGCCTTATGTGCCATATCATGTAGTTCATCAAATTGGTAGGCGTCAAGACATCTTAGTATCAGCGATAAGACCCTTCATTGCAAAGACATGTGAAGTCACAGGCGTATAAGGTACATTATGAGTCATATGATGCGACATGAGAAGCTCAACACTCATATTATTTTGAGCTTGAGTATTTTAAAGTCTCAACATTGTACTCATACGAGTATGAAGAATATAGAGTGGTACATTTAAATGAGTAATTGATTTATTTTGTGAGATAAGAATCGACATCTACAATGAAATTATCAGTATGCTTCGATCACAATGCCTTTGTTAAACCCTCTTGCTGGGGCTGAAACTAGTCTTGTAGGACGGATTTTTATGAAAATATATACAGTTTAAATGTATTATTCTGACTAGCCCAATAGAGAACCGGAATTGTTACACTCAGAGCGTTAGCTCACCTGGCAGGCCTCTCGGCTCACATGATGAAGGCCGTGACTTTGATTCCCACAGCGTTCTTACCAGGTTCCAGCCACCCATTGTAACCAGGAAAGAAAGAAAAAGTTGGAAGGAAGTTTTGGGAAAACGAACCCAGATCAAACATAAGCCTCCAAGTTCGACTTGTCTAAACTACACGATTATGCCTGGCCAAAGAGGTCATGAAAGCCAAGCGTGACTCGAAGTTCACATTAAAACCAACTTTAATCATATAAAAGGGACAAGAAATATCAGAAGAACAAAAAGTTCAAGAAAACAGATAAAACATGATCTTGCTTTTTTGTTGCTAGATGCTAGTGTGGCATAATATAGGCGGATAAAGAATCTGGCTCTACTTGGTGTGAGACAAGCCTTCGTTTTGGTTGGTTTGCTTCTATACAGCGATAGAAAGCCACATGAACTCTACAAGGATTTGGACATGGCCGGAAAAGGATAAAAGTTCACTTGTAGACCAATACATGTAAACCAATTCCTATAACCATCAAATGCCTTGCCAAGGTTCTAGGAGACAAAAATAATAATGGTACAAAAAAGACCTCTGTGGCTCTCTACTTTCTCAGCATCAGAACTTTCAATGTGTATACAGTACAAGCCCTGAAATTCTGAGAAATGAGAATATGAGGCTTCATCTTGTGGAGAAACCTTTCATTATCTTCATCAGCATAAGCATTTAGTGGACAATTCTGAAATCGTGACATTTCCGGATATCTCTAGGCCTTCCGTTGCAGGTTCATTTCCGACAATGAAAGTAGCTTGGTCCAATTCTTTCAGTTAACGGCCGAATTATGGGACCAATACTCTTTGACGAGCTTCCCGAACAGTTAGAGGTCGAACTAAGAAGACTACTGAACACCTCGCTGATAAAAGAATAGATGCTCTGAAATGTGTAATAATTTATGAGGGGATGGATTTCCCTTTTTCTCCTTTTAATGATGCCGAACCTCTTTGAGGTAAACACCAGGTGGTGCGGATTCGACTACCGTGCCTTACATGCCCCACCAGATAAAACTATACATGCCCACACAATGGTCTGAACTCAGGATTGGTGTACCTTACACCACACAAACGCACCTGACATACTTAAAAATGCCCAAAGAGGATCAAACTCGGGGCGGATTTCCTTTACCTGCTACTAATTTAGTGTAATGTGAGAAGACTTACCATCCCTGATGGAAAATTTCCTCCAATCTGCCCCAAAACTAATGATAGTCGGCTGCACTCCTGCTGCCTATCTTAATCTCACGTTTTAACCCTAAACCCTATTTATACTTAATCTAACTTGAATGACAATAGTACCTCTCATCATTCTTAACTACTACTAAGTGGACCGAATCTACACTAGACCCATAACGAGACCCATAATAAGACTTAAACCCATAACAGTTATTTTGTATCAACTTATCTAACAGGACCAAAAGTTACACACCACTTCATTGTTTGGCGTATTCTCTAAATTTGAGGTAAACTCTTTTAAGTTTTAAGATTTAAATAACTTTTTTGTTTGATTATTACATTGATACTTTATATTTTTATTTTCTAATTTCTAGGTATTATACATGGCAATGGATTGAAGAAGTTTCTAATAGAATTCCTCACACAAAGATAATAAAATTTATAAAGGAATGAATAAATGTCTTTGAAGGTTCTTTCAATATCTAAAAGAAAAGCTAGAAGTGACAAAAGAATTTGTCAAATTCTCAAGCGATGAAGAAGAACTTGGCCAATTCAATTGCTTGGAAAATAGATGGAGTTTATCTCCAAAAGAATGGTGGTTATTCATGGATCATCAATTCCTAAGCTTCAAATGATTGCTTTAAAGCTTCTTTTGCACACATATTCCTTCATCCATTTTTATAGAATAAATAAGTTGAAGCCTCAAAGAAATGAAGATTTGGTTTTTGCTCGTACAAACATTCGTCTTCGTTCAAGAAATAGTAAGGATTACATGTAAGGTGAGACAAAAATGTGGAATGTTGTGGAAATGATTGGGATCCATTTGAGGGAGCAGGAATTTTTGAAGTTGCATCATTATCTCTTGATGAACCAAATATGGAAGCAGTCCTTCGAGACTATTGGAGTTTGAAACCAAATTGGAAGGTATTATATTGCTGAATGTATGTTACTATTGAACCTTGAGATCGGCCAGTATGATGCTGATGCAACTCTCAGGATACATTGGAAGAGTTCTTTAAGCAGATAATTAGAGAAGGCATGGCTGGCCAAGAGATTGGTGAGCAATCAATCTTTTTATGTAGAAATACAAGGCAGATCAAACAAGAGTGTGCAACTCAAATTACGTGAGCTTTACTATGATTGTATACTGTCAACTTTTGAAATGAAGTTGTGTGAAAATGTTTCACTATAAACGTGTCATGTACATCCTTTTTGTTTCTTTACCACTTTGAAGTTTTATCTGGATCTTATCCATGGCTTGGTCGCATCTATCCATGATATTTCGTCTTTACTTTGTAATAGCATATATTTGTCTCTGTGATGCAATCTAGTGACCATTTCAAATCTTGTGGATTGCTGCAAATGAAACTCTCATCTCCCTTGGTACATCGCAGGAAGAGTTGTTTTAAGTTGCTTGAAATGAATTGCGAGAAGTATATACTGGACTACATTGGCTAGTGAATTTGCTTTTAGGCGTCAAGTGACTGGGATGATGTTGCCACAAGCAGAAACGTATGCACCTACGAGCTCCCATGCATCATTTGGTTTTAAAGTAGTTTGGACCTTGTCGATCATGACCACCAAGGCCCATAAGGGGCATTCACTTTAACATTCTATAATATGCATTGACGGCTGAATTCCTTCCCAAAGGATGAAATGTTGATATACATTGTGGATTGCACTCTAATTTATATATGTCCTTGCGCTATTCAATCATATCTTCATATATGTGTAAGCCGATTCTTCTATTATGTGGGTCATCAGCCTGGTATTGTCACTTCAGTTTTTATATTCAGTTTGGCAGTTTGCATTCATTTCATCTGATAGTGAAGGAAATGCATTCAATTTGGCATTTTGCATTCAGTGCTGAGCTTGCGTAACTTTTGTTTTAAATGTGAATCTCTATTGCCTAGCCTTTGCAACTATAACCTAACGAGAAAAAAGGTTGGACGATGAAGTTTCAGGTAAGGAGTCAAATTTGACATATTTGGTTGTTCTTATTACAATTATTGTTATTTAAAAAAATGTTTGTTAATGTGACTCGATTTATTTCCTTACAAAAATTATATTGGAAATTCAACCCATTGGAATTTGCTTTAAGATCATCCTGTCTGGTGCAACAATAGCAGGATGTTTGGGTAAGCTATTTAATTGTTCTTACTTTGAAGAATAATATAAATGACATTCTCATAGTTAGAATAGAATTATTCTCAAACACTAGAATGTTCTTTAAAATATAGAATGCTCTATATAATTGTGTATATATTTATGTAAATTTATTTTTTATTATGTTTTTAATAGTGGCGTACCTGTACCTTTTTTTAAATTGTGTACTCCGTACCGGGTACCATACCCGTATCCATGCAACATAGGTTTCCACCCTATTTAACATTGTTAACAAATCTGGGGTTGAGTCGGGCTGAATTTCAGAACCCACAATTATTAATATGATATTTTGGAATTATTTACATGATAGTTGTCTCTCTATTATGTTTCAAGGTCAATAAATTTACTGTGGTGGGTTTATCTCAGTTCTCATTGCTTACATGAAAATTTGGCATCGTTGTGAGAGTTATATATACTTGGTGTTTCCGTAGCCAATGTTCTTTATGTGGGTAGCACTTTGCGTCGAGCACCCTGTCTCAAGCACAAATTCCACTTATTAGTTTCTATCTGTGCTGCAAAAATAGAGAAGTTTCACTTTGTTTCTTGTTGAGGTTATTTAACTCATAGGAATCAGTTTGCTCAACGTAGTATTAGAAAATGGGCCGCTTAGGCCATGGCTAGTTGGGCTATCAGGGCAAGGGCCACTAGCCATTGGGGGTTGGTTTTGACAAGCTCCCCTCCACTCTCTTATTCCTCTCTTCTCATGTACTCTCTCTCTCTAATTCTCTATTGTAATCTTCTATAAATACCTCTCATGTATATAGTTTTTCAAGCTTTTTGTGATTAAATAATATTTATTTATTTTCACTTTATTGTGCCTTTGTTGCATATGTTTTATAACTTTTTTCTAAGGCTTTGTGATTGTCTTTTATGGGTGATATTCACTGATCTTCTGCTGTTATATTAAAGCGTTGACTTCATTACATGGTATCAAGAGCCATTTTTATGATCATGGAAATATTATTCATTAACTCGGGAAGTATGGCGATTGTATCTTTTAAGTTTACCTCTTTAGTTTCTGTTTCTCCTTAAAATATGGATGATAAAGGGATTTAACTTTCGTTTAACACCCTCGAATTATAAGATATGGGTTCAATTTATAGAAAATTATCAAAAAGTTATGAGACTACGTAAGTGGTTTGAAGGTAGAACCCTCGATTAATGATATGGTTGAGCAAAAAGAAAAATATGAAGGAGATCATAGAACAATCCTATGAATGCTCATGAACAATATAAATGAGCTCACTAGGAACACTTTGGCCGATTTCACCAATGTTAAAAGAAACATTGAAATACTTAAAAAAAATTCATGTTCAAAGTGATGTGGCTCATAGAATGACATTAAGAGACAAGTTGATCTCACTTAGATAAGGAGATAAAGAGGTAAATAAATTTTTTGATGAATATTCTAATGTTTGAAATCAATTATATGACTAAAAAAAGAAATGTACATAATGTCTTCATGAGAGACAATGTGAGGAAAATGATGATTTTATATATCCATTTTTAAGAAGTCTCCAAGAGAATTTGAATGGTTAAGATCATCTCTTATCCATCGAAAACATTTTCCTACAAAAGAAGAGGTTCTTATCGATCTTTAAATCATGGAAAGAAGAATGAATAAACCTAAACTTCAAAGAGACATCGTCTTAGCCTTATCAAAACCTGAAGTAAGTATGAAGGCGTATCGTCCTCCTCATGTCAAAAGTGAAAAGCAAGAAAATAGATTATTTAACATCATTGTAGAGAGGTTCGATACATAAGCCCAAATTATCCTAAGTTAAAAAGGAAGGTGACATTAGTAGAAGAACAAGTTTCATCTTCTATTGTTGTATTCGAAGAAAAAATAAAGAGACTTGAAGATCAAATGAAAGACAAAGCAACAATAGGTGCGGTTTGCTCTTCTTCAACTAATCAAGTTCAATGTATAGTTTCTTGAATTCTTGATTCTGGTGCCTAATTTCATATGACTTGTAATTAAAATATTTTAAAATGATATGTCAGAAAACCTTTATCATGTGCTTATATCGCAAATGGAACACAATTGTGAAATTGGTGACTTACAAAACAAAAATTTTGAAGTTTTCAAAATTAGTGTTGTTTTAAATTAAATTTAAACTTATTTTTTGTATCTCAAATCTCAAATAAAAATTATGTTATAACTTTTTCATCCACAGGATATATTATACAGGATCATCTCTCGCATAAGGTGATTGGTCATGGCTATAAGGAGGGCGGACTTTATATTATAGACTACCTACATAGCATAGGATATGCTAATGTCTTGACTAGTGATTTCCTCCTATGGTATAAAAGATTACGACATCTTAATATGTATCAATGTTCTTTAATAAATAATATTGAAATTTTTTCTTGCAAAGATTGTGTACTTGGCAAAATATAACATCTACCTTTTTTGAATAAAACGCATATCTCTACAAAAATCTTTAAAATTGTACACTCGAATGTATGGGGATAAGCACCTATTTTATCTAAAGGAGGGATTTCCTACTATTTTATTTTCATAGATAATTTTACTAGGTATAGTGGTATACATGAGTATATCTTTTAAATCAAAATCTGATGTTTTTCAAAATTTTGTTATCTTTCATAATCTTATAAAAACTCAATTTGATTTCGAAATAAAGATTTTTAAATTGGATTGAAGAGGGGAGCTTATACATGCTAGATCAAGTAGTTCGACAGTTTGGCCACTGTCAAGACATCTAAGTTGTGTCAAAAAGGCCATATGCTGCAAATAGACCAGTAAAGCCCTATGCATATAATGTACAATAACAAATCAAGTGATGTCACATTAGAGGTGCAATACTCATATTGTTTTGAGCTTAAACACTTTAGCATCCCAATAGCGTATCCTCATCAGTGTAACAAGTTCTACATGAAATGCTATATTCCTCAAATACATCGATTTATTTTAAGAGATTTCATTAGTTATTTGTGTGAGGCTTATCATCTTCAAGCTATGCATTATGATACATCATTTTTATACAGGTAAATTAATATTTGTCTATTTTATCTTAGTGTTTCATTTTTTCTTGATTTGATGATACTAATGTTACTCATAATTATTTTCTTCTACTAGTGTTTTATTATTATATGTGACACACTTTCCTAGTTTTACAATATTCAGAGTGCATGCCACGGCTTTTATTAGATGATCTTGCATTACTTGAGTTGATCGAGACATATGAGCAGTGCTGCCAATGAGCACTACTGGATGATATTTGATGAGATGCCTACAAATGATGGTGAGGATGAATGAGCTTAGGGATCCATGTGTTGGGTTTATGTATTATATTTGGGGTTTTGGTATTTGCATTATGTATTTTCATTACATATATATGTATATGATATTTGTAATGAATAATATTTTGGCTCATCATTTTTTTCACAAGGGATATAATCACTAACTAATGTATAATTGGATACAACTTAATTAAATAATGAGTTTAAAATAAGTATAATTATAAAATTCAAAGAATATCTAATCACCATCCTCAATGTCATGGACAATATCATCTCTTGGTTTTCCCATTTGTATATATATATCAATACATATATGGAACAATTGATCCCAATTTTTGATACTTTATATTGGTAACGTTGACAAGATAGAAAGATAAGAGGCATCGGAGAGCCATCAATAATGTGCATATACATGAATATAAAATACAAGAGAAGATTAGTAAGTAAATTTAATATACTAAATGCTTAAATAACATCTATATAATATAAAGATATTGCCATTATCACTAGAAAATGTTGTGTTGAATGACGATAATACATGTACCATATGTCCCTTACAACTAGCTACTTAGAGTCTAAAACTAATGGCATAAATGTATTTGACCCTCTCAAAGAGAGGAGTATCAATACATGCTCCATCGAGTAATGATGATTAAACCCATGTTTGGCATGAACATCTAATAGTCTGTGAGACGAGGGTCACTCTTCATGTATATAATATGATAAATAACAACATCAATATCACTCTCCTTTATGAAACCTCATGAGTATAAATCATGCCGACATACTACTTCCTTTAAGCAACTTTTACAAACTTCATGCCACCACTCCTCTCTCATCTCAAAAGTATGCCCATGACTTGATAATATAGTTTTCATTTCCAATAACAATCACCCTGCCATTCACAAATATACTATAAAGCAAGGTATCATCGTCCCATATAATGGTTGAAAGTCTAGTCGCATCAAAGTGTTTTTTAATAGGAGACTCAATACACGAACTAAGAAAATAAATTTTTAAAAGAGGATCACAACTCGTTAATGAGAAACGACCCACTCTCAAAGATGCCTCATGCCCTCAACCATGTGTACAAACATGTTCACGCCTTCATCCTCGATAAGCATTTTTGTTTGTATCCTCCTAAGTTGATAAATCCCTATTTATAGATATGTTACATGATTTCTCTTTAGCACGATGGTTAAGTGACTCTTGTAGAGTGATGTACTTATGACTCAATTTGATGATCATGAAAACATTATAATATACACCAATATGTGATTGGATATGAACCTATTATGTCAACATGAAATTTGGAATCATACATCAAACCTCTTGCACTAAGACTCCCAACAAAATGGTATTTTGAAACGTAAATATCGACATATTTTGAAAACCATAAGAGCCTTGCTTTTATCAAATAGTGTTCTTAAGAATTTTTTGGCATAAGCTATTATAACTGTAGTTTATTTAATTAATCGAATGTCCTCATCAGTTTTACAAAATTTCTCACCTATAGAAGAACTCTTTAAAGTTTCTCCCAACTATTCTAGACTACGTAGTTTTGTATGCAAATATTTTGTTTATAATGACAAAGATAATAAACTATCCTCTCATGTTATAGAATGTGTTTCTAAGATATGGAATAAATAAAAAACAGTATAGATGTTATGATTGTAAAAATGATAAATTTTATGTATGACAAGATGTAAGTTTTTTAAAAATAAATATGTTTTTAAAGGCATCGATGATGTTAGTTCTATTGTTAACTCCTCTTATTCCTTCTTGAATGATATTTTAGGTGAAGAGGTTATTCATGTAGAAAATGACTTTGATGAACATATGATTTCAAGACATCCTATTATACTTTTTGATTACTATTATGTTAGGAGAATTGTCTATTTCTAAAAGGTCAAATTGTGATTCTAGACCTCATAAAAGGTTTGTCTCCTATGATAGCTTTTCACCAAGGCATAGAGCTTTTATAACAAATATTTAAGCTATAAAGGAACGATTATGAAGAAACCTTTGCTCCAATTACTCGTCTTACTTCGTACCCATTATTATAATCTTCTTGCTATTGTTGTCACTGCAATCTGACTCTTAATCGATGGATGTGAAGAATGTCTTTCTTAATGGTGACTTAAAGAAGAAGTCTATATGACCACCACCATCAGTTATTCTTGTCCACCTAACAAGGTGTGTCTTCTTCGCAAAGTCTTGTATGGTCTTAAACAAGCTCTCGAGCTTTGATTTGCTAAGTTCGGTTCCCTCCATCATAAGTCCAACTTGGATACTCTTTCTAGGCATCTCATGATTCAACTACAACTTTCTTCATCTATGTAAGATACCTTATAGTGGCACCGTGTTATTGCTTCTTTATGTTGATGATATGATTATTTATCATCTTCCTCTTTATCTTAGTTGATTGCATATACTGATGTTGATTAGGGTGGTGATGTGAATGACAGGTACTCTACCACCAGTTACTGCATTTTACTTGGTCACTCTCTCATCTCATGAAAATGCAAGAAACAACAAAAAGTATCTCTTTCCTCCACCAAAGTTGAGTATCGTACAATATCCAACACAATCACCGAACTAACTTGGTTGTTACGACTACTTCAGGATTTAGACATATAATTGGAAGCTCCTTCAATGATGTATTGCGATAATAAAAATACTATATATATAGCCAACGGTCATACTTTTCACGAGTATATAAACACATCGAGATGGACAGTCACTACGTTTGTGAAGAGCATCTACAAGATAATTTAGTATTACAGATTGTAAAATCAAAGTATCAACTTGCAGATGTGTTCACCAAGTTATTACCTGCTCCTCGATTTCAGTTTTTGATTTGCAAACTTCAAGTCATGGAGTTATCAGTTTAAGGGGGGTGTTAGAAAATGGGTTGCTTGGGCCCGGCACTGCTAGTCAGGCCGTGAGGGCCACTAGTCACTAGGGGTTGAGTTCCCCAACAGCTAGTTGTGTAGCCATTGGAAACTAGCTGTGACCAGACCCCTCTACTCTCTTCTTCCTCTCTTCTCATGTACTCTCTAATTCCCTCTTGTAATCTTCTATAAATACCTCACTCATGTATATACTTTTTAAGCTTTTTGTGGCTAAATCTTATTTATTTATTTCCAATTCATTCTGCCTTTGTTGCATATGTTTTATAGCATTTTTTAAAGCTTTGTCATTGACTTTTCCTGGTGATACTCACCGAACTTCCGTTGCTACATTGAAGTATCGACTTCATTACATGTGGTAAGTTTCACATTTAATTGAATTAGTTTGGTGTCAAAGTGTCCTGTTGAGAATTCAGCTTATAGAATTCACATTATTTTGTCCATAGTCTAGCTCAACAGAAATGCTCCCAAATTTGTTTAGGAAAACATGTTGTTTGGGGTTCTCTCTTGCGTTTAAAGTATCTACCGTCAGGTGCTTCCTGCATATACATCTTTGTTTGGAGAGTTCATATAGTTGTTTGGTGTAAGGGCCTAAAATTTTATATTGTGGCTCCTCTCCTTCCTTGTGCAATATTTATAATGCTAAAGGTTCTTTATGAAACGATCTTCTTTTTGTATTGTGTTGTATCATTTGAATTTGCACTGCTAATAAGAGTGTATGATAGAGTGACCGGCCCATTTTAATTCACTAGAAGACAAGCTATCTGCATATAAAGTTATCTCATCAGTGTTCTCCCTCTCACCCTCGACAGAACAGTCTATTTTCGAGATATAAGATTGTTCCTCCATTTATTCTGCATGTTTATTTAGTTTGATTCGTATTTATGAAAGAAGTGGTTTTGTTTCTTGATAATTATTAGAAATTAGCGAATCCATTATATATATATATATAATTTTTTAATCATAAATAAAAGCATACCGTTAAATATATTATATCCCTACTACCGTTATATCAGGATTGACCACTAACGACCCACTAACTGCTATTGATAACATAGAGTCTTGAATTTCCACCTTCCCAACATTGGGCTAGTCAATGGAAGGTCGGCTACCCTCTATCACCTCTGGGGCTTCACTAGGTATGTGCATGTTCTGGTTTATCCGTTCCACAGATATAACATAGTTTGCCAAAGTACACTGATTTTTTATAGAGAAAACAAGGGACATGTTCAAGGACAGACCATAGGACAGAGCCATCCCAATAAATCCTGCATTGTGTCCAACCCAGACTATCATTAGCCACATATTGAAGGATATATATCATATACAAGGTGGATGTAAGGAATGAATATCACATTCTTCCTAAGAATTAGAAGTTGGACAATTTATTTTCTTCATTTTCTGGAATTTGTGATGCTTATGAAACATGCAGTTCAAAATCAATGTAGTAAAACACATCACAGGCAGAAAATGTTGTTCAATGCAAGCATGATAAGGAAAATGCTCAAGCATCTGATGAGGTTACAGAATATCTTGTAAACATCATGTACACCAGTCATACTTGCACTTTGCATGTCCTTCATTATTATACTGAGCATTCAGTACCAGAATTCAACGTTGCCTGCTTTTGCTGGCTGGAGTAGAAAATCATGAAGCTTGAGAACCTAGTTCCTCATGCAACCCACGTTACTTAAAATCTTATAAAACATGACTAGATGATGCAAATATGTGTCTTAGGATAGATGCCCACTCTTAAGGTACTCCACCCAGGGTAAATGTTCCACAACAACTAAGCTAGATCATTCTTTATTGTTTCTTTCCAACACTTTTGTGGTCTTCTTCTACCTCTTTTAATACTTCTCAAATTTAGTTTTTCATGCCTTCTTAAAGGTTCTTCTTTTGATCTTCTTTCTATATGTCCAAAGCATCTTAAACAATATTCTCTCATTTTATCCTCTATTGGTGCCACTCCTAATATGTTTCTAAGAAAGGACTAGCATTGACATCAATTAGATCAAGATTCTTCACAAAAAACGATCTTCCTCCTCAAAAGCCCTTATTGTCACAGCTCCAGCAACAGATTCAGCTAGATGATTAGCTACAAAGGATTTTGTTGTGCCATTCATCCGCATCAGTTCTTTTGCAAGAAACTAATTGATGGTTTACACCAAAATAAAGAAGAAGAATATCATTACCTGTAAACGAAGGCTTGTATATATAATTTGTTTGGCAACAAATAAGACTGGCCATGTGACAACCGACAACACAGTAAGATTACTATACGCATTAATGGTTGCAGAAACTGCAAATGTTAAGCCGAAAGGGACATCAAGATCCACAATGCTTAAATCTGATGATATCTGCACAGCTCAAAGGACAAGAAAATAAGGAAATAATGCTCCCAATAATCAAGTCAGATAACGCTCAAATATCAACAGATTTAGAAGATAGGAAAACAGACATATACCTTTAGGTCCAAAGCTACTACTGTTTCCCATAAGACGTCAAAAAAATCAGTTTCTTAGACATAAGTGATGCTTCTGTTTCTCTAGAAGCAAATTGACCGATTCGCTTTAGTCAGAAATCATTCAGATATCATCGCCAACACTGTCCGAAGGCACACAGCTCCACAACCATCGTAAAGAGAATTATCTGCCTAATTTTGTCACATCAGTGGATATGAAATTAGGCAGATAAATTATCTCTTTACGAAAAGGGCCTCCTGTTTCTTTTAATTGTGAAAATGAAATTAGTATTTAAAGAAAATCTTTATACCCCAACCTATTGTTGTCAGTTAATGATAGAAGTTTCTTCAAGAAATAACAGATTGAAATGAAACTTTACCATAAACCTACAACAACCAAGAGTAGGCAAACAATTCTAAAAAAACGTTAACTAGTATAGGAAGTAAGTTCCACAGTAAATGTGTCATCTGAAGCTTTTCTTTCCCTCAATACTTACCCTGCTCAAAATCCTTCCCAAAGGTGTTGAATCATAGGACATTGGTGCTCGGAAGAGAGACTTCAATAGCTCAGCAAATAACGATTTTGATGACTGCAATCCCAATACAACAACAAAGAGAAATCTTGAAAATAGAAAAAAGGCACTGCCAAACCCAATGATCGAGTAGACTGAGTTTAGCTGCAACATGGTCACATGCGAATTCTGAACATTGGCAGCCATCCATGAATTTTGTAGAATTTGAGTGGCAACAAAAGTGAGGTGTGAAAGTGCAGCAAACGAGAAGTACAGGAAGCCTCTGTTCTGATTCAAGTACAGAATGTAAGGCTTAAAGCCCGTGTCTCCTCTTTCCTTTTCCTCCATCTTAATTAGTTGATTACCTACACGAACGCTTAGTTTTATATTTATGTCAGGTGCCTTACTGATCTCCCCAGTCGATTAACATGTATTCTTGCTAGTCGGAGAGAAAACATTAGAAAACTTATCTGCATCCACTTTTTCTTGATGTGCATTGACAAGATATTGAAATTCAGTATTTGATTCCATCAACTAATGATATGGAGCAGACCTAATAATTTCCCCATCGGACATTAACCGGCACACGAAAGATATTTTCAAGAAAAAGTTGAATAAATCTGCTGAAAGGTTCAGAATCACAGACTATCTGATAATTTATGATCACCATCTGTTGTAAGTGGTTAAGATCATAGTCTAAAACTTGCCAGATCAACCCAGTGACTCGGTTGATTTAGCCAGACTTGAACATTTTTGGGATTAAGAAGTGATGAAAGTGAAGAACATTACTAACCAGTATGGTATCAAATGCCGGAAGGAAATCAACCTGGTGAGTCACTAACAGGACGGTCTTTCCTAACAAAGCTCCCATTATACATTCCTGACAAGTATCAAGGTAGCCCTATACAAGAGAGGAAAACATAAAAGTTTAAAATTAAGGGATATATGGTTGACTTACATTAAACAAGCTACTGGCAGTATGTGCATCAACCGCACTAAATGGATAATCTAATATCTTCACCCTGATAAATAGCACGTGCTAGTTGGATACGTTGCTTCTGACCACCACTGAGGTTGACTCCTCTTTCTCCTATCTCAGTAAGATCTCCATAGGGCAGCATCTCAAGGTCCTTTGTGAGTGAGCACTTCTAAATCGCCTCTTGGTACCTTTGCTTATTCATGGAAGACCCAAAAAGAACATTGTCCCTAATGGTTCCACTTTGAATGCAAGCAGTCTAGGAGATTGTACAAAAAACTTGCAACTGCAAACATGGCATCACCGACATAAATCTATGTGAACGAGAGTCCTTATGAAAATTAATGGCTTGATCTACTCAGCATGTAATGCTGATTGCATATAGAAGATTCCTTTTTGGTTCACATCTCAATCAATCAGAAAAACATGTGGTCAATGAATTGTGACCAAGATGACTCAGGACGTCCTGCAAAGTCCAAGGCCAGACCAGTTCCATTTTCATGCGGGAACAGGCAATGGTATACCTTATTTGCAGACTCTCTGATCAGTAAGATCGTCTTGGCAGTTGCAGATGTCAATTGGTATGATATTGCAATTTCCTATTAGTTTAATCCTACTGTAACAAGACATGGTCTGTTTAACATGTGTAAAGGATAAACAGAGACACTTACAGTGCCTTGAATAATGGGAGCCTCCCCGAGAATTGCAGCAAGAAGGGTCGACTTTCCGGATCCAACTTCTCCACAAATTGCAATTCTATGGCCTGGTTCTGCCATGATGCTTATATTCCTAAGGGTGGGTTTTAATGTATCCTTATCCCATGCTAAATTCACAGACCTTATACATATTGAATGTTCAGGTTTTCTCTCGGTGATGTCCCTCTTGATATGTCCATTCACCAGATCAGGAGCCTCTAGAAAGGTTATTATTCTTGCAAATGCAACCTTGGCTTGGATGACCACTTCAATAACATCAGGTATTGATCTAACCGGATCCTGCACAAGTCTCAGAGTTGCCACAAAGGTGAAGACGTTGCTAGCATGAAGTGGGACTTGTAAGAAATAGCAGGTCGCAAAAGTAGCAGTTGAAACCAACACTGGAGACAACCAGAAAAGGAAACTATTATAAGCCCTTCTTAGCTGAAAAGCTGATAACCATTTTTCCTCGACTTTACGCAATCTTTCTATGACAAACTTAAAATGCATTTCCCAAGCATAGAGCTTCAGCACCTTCATATTCATCAAAGACTCCGAAACTAACTTGAGCTTTTCATCCTGTGCCTCCATAAGTTTCGTTTGAAATTTATGTTGCGATTTCGCAAGGGTATTACACAAGACAGTCAGTTCAATGACAACCAGTGCGGAAAGAGTAGCGGCTCCCACAGCATTATAGGAATCGCCAATGCAAAACAAAGCTGAACGCTTGTTCTCCAAGCCTGATGAAACCAGAAAGGAAATTCCCCAATCCGATAAGCATCAACTGTTAAATAGTTCACTATCTCACCAGCAGAATATTTCATCTTAGCCTCATTAGAGAGCCTTAGTTGCATGACATGGTTTCGTAGTGTGTCATAATCATGTACTGCCAGCTATCACTTCATATATCAGCACATAACACACTATGCCGAATTAAACTAAATTTAGCTAGTTGTTTTTTCTCTTTATATAATTTATGAATGTATCTACTAACCAATTATCTAGAAATAGGTATTGTTAAGGATAATGTGTATTTTTATGTAATCAATAAAACTAATTTTTCACCAAAATTAAATGAAAGATGTTCTATTAAACAAAATGTGTAAACTACTCTTTATCTCGAGTAGAGTTGCTGTGGGAAAGCCCCATAGAAACATGTCCATTAGCAAAGGAACTTGATTGTATAGAAATTTAGATTTGTTAAATGTAGATGTTTTTTCATGACATGGTTTCATAGTGTCATAATCATCTTTAGGCTTAAAGTTGTAGACCTTTGCACAGTAATTATACTTTGCCTAATTGATGGCGTCGGGTTCATAGTATAACTTTATAAAATGAAATTTGAATAAATCATATCCTTCTAACTTTACTTTGGGAGGGCATTCTCCGTGTGTAGGATGTATTTATTGAACCTCTAGTAATGAAATGGTTTACTGCATAAGTGATATGTTAGTATCAATACCACTACCTATATTTATCATGTTCTTTGGACTCAGTAGTATCAGCATAAGTCTTTATGGAATATGGCAACTCCAGCGCTCTTCCTTTGGTTTTAGAGCTGGAGACACTAATACCATGATGTATCATTGATTTAGTAAAATAAACTAAATAAATTAAAAACTTGTATGGTTAAGACAGTATGATAATATGAATATAAAATAATAATTATGAAGTAAGATAACAAAGAAGCACTTAGAATCAAAGAGTTAGCGAGAGAGTAAGTATGAAAAAAGAGAAATAAGAAATAAAGAATCAGAAACAATAAAATGAGCTTGTGAATTTACTATTAAAATGAGAGCCTCACAACTGAAAGCATTCAAATTAGCACAAGTAAGAGCTTGTTGATATTGAGCTTGTGCATTTGTTCTTACGGAAGATGTCCTATTTACAGAAGGAGAGTCCCTAGAACCTACTCAAAATGCTTGCAACGTTCAATTGTTCGAATTTCTTAATAATAATTGTGCACTATTTATCAACACTAGAATCTTTTAAAATATATATTTTCAATATTAATGAATAGTTTTTAAAATAAAAATGTATCAATAGATTTTTGTAAAAGCTCATCAAAATTACCACTATCCGGTTAAAAGTTGATAGCGTTCGACAACTGGCCGAATAGGCGGGTACCAAAAACATAGTTTGACAGCAGCCAGTCACAGCCTCATGGACTCCTTCGAATAGGCGAGTTTGGCATCCATCTACTTTTTAGAATTTTTTTAAGGATGTCAAGCGGACAACAGTCACCCCTGTCGAATAGACGGATGTCATCTGGCACCATTTGGCTCTCGCCTATTTTTCATTTTGAATGGGGCAAAAAAAATCGTGAAATGAACCGCAGTCACCATGATCCAAGCTGCCTCTAAGAATCAAAACTCCCCACCAAGGGAAACGGTAGGGAGCGCTCTATTATTGAGCTAGCCTGACTCTTATGATATAAGTTCAATTTGAAAATGTATTTGACTTATAGCCTTCTAGGCAGTTTAGAACCACCGGTTTTAAATCGAACCTGGACCGCCAGATCGAACGGCCATCGGTTTCGGTTCCGGTTTCAAACCTATTTCCAAAGAACATGAACTGTAATTGAACCGGAAGGCCCCGGTTTTAGTTCTGATTACCATTAGTTCATTTGGCGGTATGGACACACACACACACACACATATATATATATATATATATATATATATATATATATATATATGGGGGGGGAGGGGGAGAGAGGGAGAGAGAAACTTTACCCACTTGTACGTGCAACACGAGTCATTTCGTGACTCACTTGGACGAAACATACAATCATATTAAATGCATATATACTGAGGCTCTCTGTTGACATGCATCCTGTACTCAAATGGGCAGACAAAGAACTTGTTAGAACCAGCTGCCTGGTGGAGTGGCTTTTCAAGTGACTATTAGATGCCATGTAGGAATAGACTGAGACGTTGAGTAGTATCATTTGGTGCTCATGTCAGAAACAAGTGAACTCGAAGAAAAACCTGTTTATTTCTCATGTTACTATGGGTGGACATGAGATGAAACTTTTCGTGTTCGTGCCAGCAATTTTGCTTTGTGGATAATGTTCACATCATGTCATTTTTATGTTAGTGTCAAAATCAGGACAACTTGAACAAAACCTCATTTCGGTTTGTGGTACTTGGGTGAATAAAATTGACGTTTCATGGGAACGTCAATACAGCAGAATATGAAGACTCAAGAGTAGGGAATATGACAGGTTCCAATGTGCCCTGGTCGCAAAACAGAAACTTGACGACCTCATATATTGGCGGAAAAGTAAATAATTTTTTTGGTATAATGGGGCACCAAAGCCACGTGCGTGTGCGTGTGTGTGTGTGTGTGTATATATATATATATATATATATATATATATATATATATATGACAAAAGCGTGGACTATCTATCTGTCTGTCCATTTCTCAAGCCAGGCCAAAAGATCCAACCACCTGTATCTTTTCAATTGCAGATAATGTAGGAAGATGAAAAATCCACATTACTTCACCTTATCTGGTTAGGGCGGGCAAACAAGCTCCAACAAACCATTGTTCAGCACCAACTTAATGTTGCTGCTTGTGTTCTGCTTGCTCATTCCAGTTGAGCTTAGCATGAAGCGGACATGAATCGATGTAACTTTTAATATATTATTTTCATTAAGAAAAGAAGTTCCTTAGTTTTTCTAGTACAATTCCAAAGGGTCATATATAACCTTCTGCTTTTGTTGTCAGAGAGAGACCTGTCTTTACCTTTTTGCTTTTCTTTATAATAATAGCCAAGAACTACCAGCTACCAGGTGATCAACTCCACGGTGAAGCTGGAGCAGAATCCTGGCTGCTAGATGACTTCATTTTAATCTTCCTCAGAAAGCAATTGGGGTAGGCGCATTAGATATCCCACAAGGGTTGCAACTACTCAATCACCACACATAGTCATAGCTGGTTTGGAACCGACATATCCGTTTCAACCAGAAGCATGACCTGGTGAGGAACCTACCGGAACCAGAACTGATTGTACCGGACCCGGAACAAGGGACCACTCAGATTAGTTTTGAATCTACCTTCCGTGAAACCGAAACCAGGCCTGAACCAGAACCGCCAGTTCCATATTTTTTATTTCAAAATTTTTAATGTTTCTTTTCTGATTTGAACCCTATAAGACTCAAACCTATTGAACCTGTTCTGCTTGACCAGATTTTACTCTTAAGAACACATATTAAAAAATTGTTTAAAAAACAAGACACCTTTATTACCCTCTGGTCTCAAAAGTAAAAAGTGCACGTGTACATTGTCTTATCATTCAATAACCATATATATATATATATATATATATATATATATATATATATATATATATATATATATATATATATATATATATATATATATATATATATACACACATTTTGTATCCACCTATATTTATATATTCACAACCTATAGGGTTGTAGACTGGCTGACCAGGACCCGACCCATATCCAAGTCTTAGAAAATGGCCCCTGAACAAAAAAAATCAGGTTGGTTCCGGATCAACCTTATTCTGACCTAGAGCCGAAGCAACCCAGCCTGTTGACCCGATTTTCACCTCTAGTTCTGCCTAGGCGAGAAAGGAATCGGACCTGTTGGACTCAGGACCTGCAAATTCTGGCTTGTTGAAGCCAATGTTCTAAGTTCCGTCTTGAACTCGTATCTCACAAGGTATTAATAACAGAGTACGATATGACATAATACTCTATTTTACTTCATGAAAATGATTTCAGATTAACAAAGAAGAGGTAAAATTTTGTAAAAAGTACAAGCGAATGACATGGTCCCATATGATGCCATAAACATCGTATTGTGAGATACCAAGTAGCGAACTGAGAAAACGAGTGAATCTCGATAGACTGAATGTTATTCAGATATGGATATTGATATGATCCTGCCTTGATGAACGATACAATGTTTATAACATGAGGTTATGGAAGACAATTGAGAGTTAGAGGTGGTAAGCGGAAGTTTGAGCAGCAGCCCAGGGTCCTCTAGACTAAGCTAACCCCGTTGGGCCAACTGCAGTAAGGCTTGCTGAATCTAAATCCAAGAAGATAAGCGGATCCACAAGGTTGGTTCAACCATCCAGACTTACATAATATAAACACCTAGCAAGGGAAACTAGCAAAGCCTCAGAAAACCGCATTTAACTTCCATTATTTTATCATGAGTTTGTTCAAAATACATTATAACTGCTCGTCTTTAAAGTGAACAAATTTAGTCCGAAGGAAAGCGGAAGCCGAAAGTACCTTCTACAAAGTTGTGGGCAACAAGGCTAAGAAGTTCAAAGCAACAAAAGCTTTGAGCATAACCCATCATCATGCAGCTATCTTCGCAAAAAGACGCTTGCGAATCTGCAAAGGGTAGAAATATTTGTTATCCACTATAGCCACCTATGGAACAAACGACCAAACAGCAAATGTTCAAGTCAAAAAAATCAAAACGAAGAACACCAATGTGTAGGATATTTCGTTTGTATCATGATTTGTTAAGCATTGTTGGAATATGATTACTTCATAGCATATCTCTGATGTATGTGAACGTAGGAAGTTTCAGATAAGGGTCGAAATATTTGTTAGCCACCTATGAAATAAATCACCAACAGCAAATGTTGGAGTCAAAGTTCGAAATAAAGAACACCACTGTGTAGGATATTTAGTTTGTATCATAATTCGTAAAGCATTGATGTAATATGAGTAGTGAATGGCATATCTGTGATGCATGTGATAGAAAGAAGTTTCAGATATTCTGCCATACCCTCCTATATGAACAAAACTAACACACCACAGGAAGATTCTTGATCAGTTAATATAGTTCAACTATGACCATAATTGCAATTTGCTTCTGCCCCATCTGGCTGTCCCTCACAACACCCTTACTTTTTCTCAAAAGAAGATCTGGTAACAGACCTAAAAGCTTAAGTCAGACACAACAACCCACATCAAATAAAAACTATCATCGAAAATCCAGTGACAAAGTATGTAATCACCTAACATGACCGAGAGAGCTCTATTGTCGATGAATGACTAGGGTGGTCCGGATTGAGAGAGAGAGGGAGAGAGAAGTTTTGGGACATCAATGCATCTTCGATCAGAACTACAAAGTCTCGTATTCTGTGATCCATGAGAATGACGCCCCAGAATGCAATCCAGTCACATGGAGTAGTAACAAAGAATCCCAACCAGTCACTTTCCTTCCTATTCTTCAGATAATTCACAAGTTACTTCAATGATTTGACTTTCTTTTAGAAGCCCAGTTGTGTTAGTCATGCAATGAATTAGTAAAGCCGAGTATAATTCTCAAGCAGTTCTAGTCAATATGATAAAAAACACCAACTGACAAAGGGATAGATACCTCAGGCAGCTTCTGCCGGAATACAACATCCAACCTGGCATCAAGCGTATTCTCGCATACAATCTTTCCGTCACGAGAAGCCAACACCACACCACCAGCACTGATTAAGCACATGAATCAAAATAAATCCATAAAAACAGAGAAAAGTAGCTATAGGTAATGTATCCAATCATAATGGCATGCAAGAGGACTGAATGGTGAAGCTTAAACCACTCACAAGTATCATCCTCAGAAATTTCCCAGAGAAGGAAAACCTCAGGATGTATTAAGACTTCTCATTTTCTCAGAAAAATCTCGGAGAATAAAAGTTTATTGAAAAACAATAAAATGAAGATGCTCAAGAGTAAATAATATATAATAACCCTAACCATTAATCTAAATACTCTTTTGGTACCACCACCAAAAAACCAAGCCTATTCATACACTAAGTCGGAGCTGGTATATGGATTCCATAGCTTGGTCCTGTGCCATATTCTCATTAAACTAAATCCTCTTTTGATGATTTTAGAAAAATGTATCGCTTAACAATAAGTTTTAAAAGGTCTTCGTAGTATTATAGTAGCATGACTGCTTAAAGACCCCCCCCCCCCCCCCCCCCCCCCCCCCCCGTTCTTAAACTATTGAAGTGGATGAGGGTGATTGTTTATAGAAGTCAAAGTGAGCAGCAAAGAGGAGACAGTGATAGCTTCTCCCCCTGCCTATCAATGACATTGACGGCCAAGCATCATGATGTAAGCACAATTAGAAGCGCTTCAACTTAAAATATATTTAATTCATAGCATTATTGTCCTGCAAAAGAAAGGGATAAATCAATAATGCCTTTCAAGGTCTTCACCTATTATCTTCTGTGAATAGAAATTTGGGATAAAACGCCAGATATATTGAATATGGACAGCTTGTTCAATATTTCGTTTTTTTGTGCTATGCTTTAAACCAGCCTTAACCATCAAAATCAACCGAATCTTGACAAGGTGTAGTTATATTATTGCTCGGGAAATGTTTACTGCTATACACTTTCAAGGGAACCCCCCCCCCCAAAAAAAAAAAACAAAACCCTTTCTTCTGACACAGAGGCACGCTTGTTTCTTGTTTTCATTTGGTAATTTTGAGCACTTCATGGTTGCAAACGTCAAGATTGGTATCATGAGCTCTATAGGCCTTCAAATTCAAAAAGAGGAAGAAAAAGTTGACAAGGCAAAGGGATAAACTTTATTAATGGTTCTCCAATAAAAATCTATTTTAAATGAAATTGACTGATGGTTTACTTATTAAAGCACCAAGAAGATGGTCATGGCCTTGGATTAGTAAGAGATTACCATGAAGGACCATGAGCGTTATGGTGGCTTGGAGCAGGAGGCAGATAGACGTGATTGTCAACTATAATATCAGGAGCATGAACGTTGGCTTTCTCCACATATTCCTGCTTCGCTGAATTCAGAATTGACTCAACCAACTCAATATCAGCCTTCCGACAGCGTAACAATACAGCTGGTTCTTTAAGTCGTAGTAAGCTCTAAAGAAGGAAGGTCTAAGTGAGACTAAATTATTCATCTAGAATGCTCAGTATCCACTCACAAGTTTTCGTCTGTTTTTACCTGGACAATCAGATCTTTCAGAAGCTTTCCATAGGCATCATGATTATGGCTTACATGCAAGAGCTCCTTTGCTGCTGCTTCCTTCATAGAGTTAACTAGGTCATCCTGAGCTTGCAAAACCTTGATCCGTGATGCATTCAGCTGCATCGAATATTCACTGCATAAAGACAATATAAACGTCAAACATCCAGTCATCTGCATGCAAGATTGAAATCAAAATTTTCAGCACCTAACGGTGCAAGTATATGCAAAAAAACAAAACTTATCACTAGGCTAGGTACCTATATGGCATCTAAATCTACCAGAATATTAGCGTAAAATGAAACCACTCATATCATGGTTGGAGATTGATCAAGCAAAACTTATCACTAGGCTAGCTACTAAGAAACTCTGTGTAAAACAAAACCACTCATATCATGATTGGAGATTGATCAACCAAAAGTTATCACTAGGCTAGCTACTAAGAAACTCTGTTGTCCTGTTACAAATCAAGCAGCGTTTTAACTCCTGCTGAGTCACCCCCTGTCCAAGGTCCTTCCTTTTAAGTTTGGATTAGGTCCTCCAGCCCTCAATCTACTTCCAACAGAAACAGGAATTCTCCTATGGAAAGGAAATTTAGGAACCTTACCAAAGCCAACAAACTCATTAAGAAGGGTAAGAGGAGAGGAGAGAAAGAGAAAGGGAAGAGAACTAAAGGGAGGAAGGAGAGAAGTAATAAGAAGAGTAGCTCAGTCTTTCTCCGTTCACTACAATTTTCAAGTTTTTCAATAGTTTGGCTTCCTAAACTCCACCTGTTAACCCTAATCACATCAAGGGGTTCAGTTATTACCGTATTTTATTTTGAATCAGAACCAGTACCAGTTTGAGACTTTAGTATCATTGGGCAACCACTCGTACACCTATGCTTTCTCTAATTCTCTCGTTTCTAAAAAAGGCACTTACATACAAAAATTTGGTGGTTGGTGCAACTTCAGGCGCTAACATATATCCACCTAGGTGAAGACCAGTGTAAGTCTCAGAATAAGTTCTAATAGGATTAACAACCTAATACCAAAGGTTGTTAGATCTTAAAAGCTTGGGCTTGGGATACTTTTTGCTTGTGCCCAACTATGACTTTCCCTAAAATAATAACGAGCCAATATGATGCATATGTTACCATTACAACAACTAAACTCATATAAAAGGTTCCCTTGTAAAGTTGTCTCCTGCAAGACTTGTAATGAAGATCGGCCTCACCTTATCTCAATAGCCACATGAAATGCTTATGCCTGAGGCACTTCACAAAGAATCAGTCTAATTGTGCCTTAAGCACTAAATCACACAACATAAACACTTTTAAGAAAGAACACTTTATTATAAAGGCAAAGCCCCACAGCTTGATAATACAAGAGTGAAGAGGAGGTATTTATAGACAAGGGAAGGTAGAATACAATAGAAAGAAGGAGTAAGATAGAAAAGAAAGAGGAAGAAGAAGTACGAGCACCCAACAGGTAGTGTGCTGGCCGTTGGATGCTGGCCTGCTGTCTGAATGGCTGCAATCGCTGGCCTAGCAGGTGGCGGTGACGGTAATGGTTGTAGCAGGTGGCGGCGGTGGTGATGGCATCATAAGGTTGCAGCGGCAGAGAGTAGACTTTCTTCTAACACCCTCTCAAACTGACAGAAGAACAATTGACAGTTTGCTCATAAATTCTTGAAACTCAGGTGCTGGAAGAGCTTTAATAAATATATATATATATATATATATATGCAAGTTGATATTCAGTCTAAACATACTAGGGATCAAAATTTTCTTGTAGATATTCTTCTCGAACAAAGTGATAATCTATTTCAATGTAATTTATATGCTCATGGAAGGTGTTGTTGTGTGCAATATTCATGACACTCTTAATATCACAGTACATCTGAAGCGGAGACTCCAAATGTTTGTATAGGTCTTCTAGGACTTGTTCAAGCCACATTAGTTTTGTTGTTGTTGTTGTCATTGCCCTCTATTAGGCCTTGTGGATGAGAGAGACCTTTCACTACTTTTTACATTTCCATGACATAAGAGTCACCAACACTCAAAAAACCTTTGGTGGAGTATCTATCATTGATATCACCTCACCAATCAACGTCAGTATAACCGATTAATTTTAAAGAAGATGAGGAAAGTAAGAAAACTCCATTTTTTTTAGTGTGTTTAACATATCTAACTATTCTCATGACTGCACTCATGTGGACAATAGTGGATGCATGTTAAAATTAACTTATTGTGTGTCCATCATGCATAATATCAAGTTGAGTAATAGTCAAATAGGTTAAAGCACCAATCATTTGCCAATATGGAGTGGGGTCCTAAAGTGGTTCCCCATCTCCAGGCCTTATTTTCTGCCCAAGTACTTTAGGAATTTCTACAAATTTATCATCATATAATCCTGGTATGTTAACAATATCACGAGCAAACGTTGTATGTGACAAAAAAACATCTTTATTATTACGAGTTACTTCGATACCAAGAAAATAATGCAAAAAGCCAAGATCCTTCGTATCAAATTCTTTATGAAGCTCATCTTTAATATTATGAATACCAATATTATTACTTCCAATGATAATATCATCCACATATAACAAAAGGATCATAATACGTACTATACGGTGCGATACGGATAACACTGCTCTCAACCACTCTCACTCTTCTTCCCTCTTTTCTTTTTTTCCTCTCTTCCTCATATACTCTATAAATACCTCTCTCGTAAATACTTTTTATTCAAGCCTTTTTGTAGTTAAATAATATTATTTTTTTAATATATTGTGTCTTTGTTACATACACTTTATTATAATCTTTTTATAAGGCTTTTGCAAGTGATATTTTGAGGAGATATTCATCGACCTTCTGCTGTTAAATTGAAGTATTGTCTTTATTATATGGTATCAGAGCCATTTTGTGATTGTGAGAATATTTATATCGCTTCAAAAAGCGTGTCAATCATATTTTATAAGTTTACCTCTTTAGTTTCTTTTTTTCCTTGAAATATAGATGATAAAGAGGGATTTAACTTTCGTCTAACATCCTCAAACTACAAGACATGGGCCCAATCTATGGAAAATTACCTATATTTCAAAAAATTATGGAGTTATTTAAGTGGTTCGAAGATAAAACCCTCTATCGATACCATACTTAAGCAAAAAGAGGAATATGAAGGAGGTCATAGAACAGTCATATAGGTGCTCATGAATAATGTAAATGAGCATACTAGGGACACCTTGGCCGATTTTACTAACGGTAAAGAACCATTAGAATACTTAAAAAAATCTCACGTTCAAAGTGGCGTGACTCGTAGGATGGCATTAAGAGACAAATTGGTCTCACTTAAACAAGGAGATAAAGGGATAAACAAATTTTTTGGCGAATACTCTAATGTTTGAAACTAATTATGTGGTTATAAAAAGAAATGCACGCAATGTCAAGTGAGAGATAATGTGAAGATAATAAAGATTTCGTATACTAATTTCTAAGAAGTCTCTAAGAAGAATTTGAAGGGGTAAGATCATCTCTCATTCATTGAAAACATTTTCCTATAAAATAAGATATTCTTACCGATCTCCAAACGGCGAAAACAAGAATGAACGAAGTTAAACTTCAAAGAGACACCGCTTTGCCACATCAAAACCTAGAGCAAATATGAAGGCTTAACGACATCCTCATTTCAAAAGTGAAGAATGAAGAAAAGATATTATTTATTTATCACCATTGTAAAGAGGCTGGACATATAAGGCTAAATTACCCAAAGTTTAAAAGAAATGTGACATCAGTAGAATAACAAGTCTCATCCTCTATCGTTGCACTCGAAAAAAAGATAAAAAGACTTAAAGATCAAATGAAATACAAAGCAACAATAGGTGTAGTTTACTCTTCTTCAACTAACCAAGTTCAAGGTCCGGTTTCTTTGATTCGATTCTGGTGCCTCATTTCATATGACTTGTAATGAAAATATTTTAAAATCATGTATTGTAAAACCCATATCATGTGTTTATACTGCAGATGAAATACAATTAAGTGTTGATAAAATTGGTGACTTTCAAAACTAAATTTGATCTTACTTTTCGTATCCCAAATTTTGGATAAAAATTGTGTTATAACTTTTTCATCTATAGGATGTATTATTGTACAAGATCGCCTCTCGAAGAAGGTGATTGATCATGGCCACAGGGAGGGCGAACTTTATATTATGGACTACCTATATAGCATAGGATATGCTAATGTTTTGACTAGTGATGCTCTTTTATGGCATAAAATATTAAGACATCTTAATATTCAAAAGTTGTATTAATGTCCTCTTGAAATAAATAATATCGAAAACTTTTTTTGCAAAAATTTTGAACTTTGCAAAATATAATATCTACCATTTTCAAATAAAATCCATTTCTCCACAAAACCATTTGAAATTATTCACTCAGATATATGGGGATCGACACCTGTTTTATCTAAAGAAGGGATCTCCTACTATGTCATTTTTATAGACGATTTCACTAGATATACATGGGTATATCTTTTAAAAGACAAGTACGATATTTTTTTAAATTTTGTTATATTTCATAATCTTGTAAAAATTAATTTAATTTCGAAATTAAGATTTTTAGATCTGACTCGGGAGAAGAGTTTCTTTCTAAATAATTTAAAAATCATCTTGACAAATTTGAGATTGTGCATCGAACTTTTTGTACTAAAACTTCTCAATAAAATGGCATTTCGAAACGTAAACGTCATCATATTTTAGAAATCACAAGAACGTTGTTATGGTGTTCCTAAAAATTTCTAGGCCGAAGTAATTATGACTTCTATTTATCTAATTAACCGAATGTCATCTTCAATTTTACAAAACATGTTTTCTGTAGAAAAACTCTTTCAACTTTCTACTAATTACTCTAAACTTTGTGTGTTTAGACGTAAATGTTTTGTTTATACTAACAAAGATGATAAACTTTCTTCTCGTACCATCGAATGTATTTTCTTAAGGTATGGGATAAATAAGAAGGGATATAGATGGTATAATTATAAAAATGACAAACTCTATCTATCAAGAGATGTCAAATTTTTTGAAAATGAATATTTCTTTAAATGAATGAATGACGCTCATCCTGTTGATGAATCTTCATACTCCTTGAATAATGTTGTAAGAAATGACATAATACATGTTGAAGATGATCTTAATAAACCTATGATTTCAAGACAATCGGTTACACCCTTTGATCAATATTACACTAGAAGAACTCGGACTAGTCGAGATTCTAGACCTCCGGAACGATTTGTTTCTTATGATAGTTTTTTATAATGAGCCTTAGTAACCAATATTTCTCCCATAAAAGAACTAAAAAAATTTAATGAAGCACAATCATCACAAGATTGAATTTATACTATGAATGAAGAATTAGATGCCCTATATAAAGCTCAAACTTGGGATATTGTGACCAGACCTCAAAACAAAAAGATGATAGGTTGTAGGTGAGTCTATAAAGGTAAAACAAATGGTGATGAATCCTTAAATCACTACAATGCTAGATTGGTTGCCAAAGGGTATTCACACGAATATGGGATTGACTATGATGAAACCTTTGCTCCTGTGACCCGAATGACATCTAGCTGTCAGAACCCTTATAGTCGTGTGTGTTAGATATTGTTAACTAAACACATATAGTAGTCGTTATGGGTCTTAGTGTAGTTTATGTCTATTTAGTAGTACTTAATTAAGATTAGGAATAGTTTAGTCATTCAAGTTAGATAGTACTTATAAATAGATGACTTAGGGTTAAGTGTATAGAATAAGAAAGAGAAGAGGAGGGTTGGGCGGCAGCCAATAACAAGGCACGAGTTTTTGTTTTGAGACAGATTGAAGAAATGCCTCCAATATGCCAATATCTGCAAGTTTCTCATATTTTTCTTCAATAATATAATTTTTATAACATGGTATCAGAGCCTATAAGGCTGTTAAATTAGTGTTTTGTTTGAGAAAGAATCAGTTTTTTGTGTGAAAAGTAAGAGACAGTTCAGCGAAGAAAAATTTTGTTTTGGCATAAGCAACAGATCTCTAAAGAAGAACTCTGATATATGGTAGTTTATACATCATAAGGCTACAAGCGTGTACATCTTCAAAGCATCTCCAGGGCATCTCTGACCTATGTCGTGATTGGATTCTCCTCTGCCACACTGCTTCAATTCATTCTTCAATTTTATCATTCAATTGGAATCTCAATTTTGTCATCATTAGAGGTTGGATAGACATTTCTTGGTTGCTTTATGATCTGGCACTTAAGGGGTCGACGAGTCCCAGATTGGTGAAGTTGTGGTTGCTAGATCCTCAATATTTTTAGCATTAAACCTCATTTGGTTCTTTGGAAGCTAAAGTGTTAACATTGGACCTTTGTTCAAAAAACACAGAAGTCAGTTTATTAAATTTTTATACGACCGGTAAAGGAAAGAGGGTTGAAAGCCCTTTCGTGATATCTAAACATCCCACACACAAAAAAGTGGAAATTTTTTAGATTACAACAACAAAGTTAAATGGTAGAAACTACTTAAAATGGTTTATGTCTGTGAAACTAGCTGTTATAGCAAGAAGGAGATGGACTCACCTAATGGGTCTACTGAGGCCAGACACACATGATGCACAATACCTTGGTTGGAGAAGAGAAGATGCATTGATATCATCTTGGTTACTTCAGATTCCATCAATTGTAAAAACCTTTATGTTTCTTAAATCTGCCCATGAAATTTGGTATGCAGTCTTTGAATCCTATTTTAAAAAAAAGAATGTTGCAAAAGAGTACGAGATATTGGAAAAAATCAGAAAATGTAAACAAGGAACTCGTTCTATAAGTGAATACTATGAGATCTTCGAGGATTATGGGATGAACTTCTTTTCTATACAAATATAAAGTGTTCTTGTTACACCGAAAAAAATATTGAAATTGAGAAGAAGAAAGTATTTGATTTATTGTGGGGTGTAAATTCAGAATTTGAGTCAATAAAACTTATCATTTTGGGTAGAGAAGAATTACCTTCACTTGGCACAGTATACTCATTATTAATTTGGGAAGAAGATCGTACAAATCTTGAAGACAACACCTCTATCACTGAACAACATGCACTTCACATAAGGGAAAAAAACTCACATTATCGTGGAAGATGTGGACAATAAAATTGTGGACGTGAACGTGGTCGTTTCCATTCTGATAAGAAGGATAAAATTGTGTGTTTTCACTGTAGCAAATCAAGACATTCTAGAGAAAATTATTGAGAATTATATGGTAAACCTGATTTTTCTAGAAATCGAACCTACTCTGCCCATGCTGATGAAAATCCAACACACAGTACCGATAACATTTAAGAGATTATTAAAAGGATAGAGGGCCTATAAACAAAATTACCTGAACATTCTCAACCCTCTTCTTCTTAAGCGACACATACTGTGAAGGGTAACAAATTTTCTCCCTTTCATTCAAAAACTTGAATTATTGATTCGGGTGCTACAAATCACAGCGTAGGAGAGTCATCATATTTTTCAAAATATAGTCTTCTTGAAAAATGAGAGCCAATTAAGTTAGCAGATGGCTCATATTCTTATATGATTGGACAAGAAAGTGTACCCACATGCTTTACAGACTTAAAATCAGTCTATCATGTTCTAGTTTTCCTATAAATCTACTTTCAGTCAGTTCATTGATCCGTACTATGAATTGTAGTGTAACATTTAATCCTACTGACTGTGTGTTTTACAATCTGAAGACGAGAAAAATCTTTAGTCATGGTAGTCTACAGAGGTGTTTATACATCTTGAAATACCACCTTCAACATATACAACTTCTTATAGAGCTGCAACTGTTCAAGACGTGAAAATTCATCTTTGACATTGTCGTCTAGGTCATCTGCTTGTGTCAAAGCTCTAATATATTTTACCTCATCTTAGAGTCAAGTCCAATAAGCCTCAGTTTGAATGTAAAGTGTGCTAACTCGAGAAACACCAAAGAGCTTCTTATCCTTTAAGTGACTCTAGGCGATCTCAACCTTTTGAGCTCCTTCATTCTCATATATGGGGTCCCAATCCAGTTCCTTCATTGTTTGGTCAAAAGTATTTGTTATTGTTGATTGTACGCTTCTTACAATTATTTACTTAATGAAATCAAAATCAAAAGTTTCTGCTATCATTCCAATTGTACATAAATTTATTCTCCCTCAATTCAATACATCACTAGCCATTTAAAAGAATACCTACATATATGGTATTCTTCAGCAGACTTCTTATTTTTATACAACTTAGAAAAATAGCATAGCTGAAAGTAAAAATCGTCATATTTTTTAGGTAGCCAGAACTCTTTTAATCCATAATGTACCTAAATTCTATTGGGAAGAAGTTGTTACTACTATTGTCCATCTAAAAAATAGGATGCCTAGTAGTGCACTCAAGGGTGACAGTCAAAACTTTTCATATAGTTCCTCGAATCTTTGGTTGTATCTATTTTGTTCATGTTCATCTACTTCGTCATAATAAACTTTATCCTATGTCTGTAAAGTATATTTTTCTTGGCTATTCGAATTCTAATAAAGATTATAAATGCTATGATCCTATCTTTAAGAAACTATATGTATCCATGAATGTCACCTTCTTATAATCTACTCCCTATTATTCTTCTCAGGAGGAGTCAACTACCTCTCAAAATATATCCCCTTATGTCCTTTCCTTAGTTCCTAGTGAGGCAGAAGATAATCCAGCCGACTATAAAGAGAAGGCAAATGAACCAAAGCAAATCGTGATGTACAAGAGAGGATCAAGGAATATTATATACTCTCAAGAGGAATCTATACAATCTACAATTACCAAAGATATTTCCCCTTACTCAAATCCTCAATTCTAAGTGGAAGAAGACTTTGAGATTCCTATTGTCATTCGCAAAGGTAAACGTACGTGTGTACGGTATCCTATCTCTAATTATGTTCCATATGCTAATACCTCAAAGAAGACTTGGAGATTTCTATTGTCATTCGCAAAGGTAAACGTACTTGTACACGGTATCCTATCTCTAATTGTATTTCATATGCTAATACATCTGAGAATTATCGAACTTTTGTTATGAATGTAGAGAAACACAAGATTCCTATGACATTTGAAGAAGCAAACAAGTGTCCTTTATGAAAAGCTACAATAGAAAAGGAATTGAATGCTCTTGTGAAAAATAATACTTGGACCATCACAAAACTTCCTCCTAACAAAAATATAATGGGATGCAAGTGTTCACTATTAAATATAAGACAGATGGCACCATTGAAAAGTATAAGACAAGATTAGTTGTCAAAGAGTATAGTCAATCATATAAAATTTACTACAATAAAATCTTCACACCTATGGCAAAACTTACTTTCATAAGAATACTTCTTAGTATGGCAACAAACTTGGGATGGGATCTATGGCAGCTAGATGTTAAAAATGTCTTCTTATAAGGAAACTTCAATGAAGAAGTATATATGGAACTTCCTCCAAGAACGAATATTAAAGCATCTGATAATACAATGTACAAACTAAATAAAGCTATCTATGGACTGAAATAGTCACCAAGAGCATGGTTTAAGAAATTCAATAAGACAGTGTACAGCTTAGGGTATCAAAGAAGTCTAAATGATCATACTGTATTTTTCAAGAAAGGTATAAAATTATCTATTCTTATTGTTTACGTTGATATCATTGTTATAGTTGATGACATTAAAGAAATATCAAGGTTAAAAAGGAATCTTTACAATTTATTTGACCTTAAAGACTTGAGCAAACTTCACTATTTCTTGGGAATAGAGGTGTTACTGTTATATTCGACCTAAGGTATCTTCCTAAATCAGAAAAAATACACTATGAATCTACTACTCCAATAAACAAATATGCTTGATTGTAAACAAAGCGATACTCCTATGAAAGTAAATAAGAAATTATTCATTGGTGATAGTGAAGAGTTCAGGGATATTCACAAATACCAGACTTTAGCCTACAAGCTTATATATTTGATGGTTACTCGTCCAAATATTACATACGTTGTGGGCATTGTGAGCAGATTTATGTATCGTCCCACCAAGAATCATATGGATGTCATGTATAGAATTCTTCGATATCTCAATTCAATACCTGGCACGAGTCTTCTTTATTCCAAATCTTACAAATTCATTATTGAACTTTATTCTGATGCAAAGTGGGTTGGATCTAAAGATGACCAAAAATCAAGTAAATGTTATGTAACACTACTTGATGATAATATTATATCTTGAAAGAGTAAAAAACAAACAGTTGTTGTCATATCTACAACTAAAGCAGAATACAGAACAATAGCTCAAGCTATGTGTAAAGTAAAATGGGCATCTTTATTAATCAATGAACTTGGGTTTACTTATATTCAGCCTTGTAGATGTGAAATTTTATAACAAAGTCTATGTAGAGACTTAAAATCAAATCCACAAACTACGTCATGCACGAGCGTGCCAGCTAATTTACTTAAACTATCAAAGATGATTTACAATTTCTAGAGCAATTGTGGGTAAGTGAGTTCTTTTCGACGTTGGCATTCTTGAACCGATGCTCAAGGGTCAGCCTAGACACTTTAAGGATTGTTTTGGGTCCGGTGTATTTTCAAAATCCATTTTCAATTCTCATGAATTTAGCCAAACTCATGAACTTGGCTTTTGAAAGAAAATTTTTAAAGGTCCTGAAAAACAGAAACTGATTCTATTTTCAGACTTGTTTTTGGATTTTCCTCAATAGCTTATAAATCTCCAAAAATCATAAAAATTTGACAGTAGAAAATGTGACAAAAATACAAAGGATTAGTAAAATAATTGTATCTCGGTGCATAGACCTCCGATTTCTATGAACTTAGTCTTGTTGAAAAGCTATGAGTATCAACTTCCCAATGAGACAAGTTTCAATGAATTTGATTCACTGCAGACAAAGTTATGGGATGATAACCCAACCTCTATTAAAGAAAAAATGGGTTTCACATGTTATGTTTCGATTTTAAACGATCTATTCTGATTTTATTTACGTGGTTACACGACCCTAAAATTCTTTAAATTTTTATTAGAAGTGAGCTTGTGTGTAGATTATGTGTGCAAAGTTTAAGAACATTTGGAGCAGAGAGCAAGGAATTAAAAATCAAACAACAAACAGATGCAGAATGCAGAAAACAAATTTTTGGGTTTTTAACATACATGAATGCATTTCAACTGAAATTAAAAGACAATCCACAGTAATTCCAACATAAATGACTGAAGGAAACGAACGAAAGTATAATTATAGCTTAAGCATATAGGAGATTAGGAGATATAAGAATTTATAACGTATAGAGAGGTAGGGGAAACTGAAAATAAAACATATAATAGGCATATAATGAATAAAAGAAATTAGGCACCATAACAACTAGCTATTACATCAATGAATGGAGTTAGTTGGCAGCTCCTCCACCTTATTACCTCTCTCCCTCTATCTTATCTATTTTTCTCTCTCTCTCTCTCTTCATCTCTTTTTCTCTCCCTCTCTCTCTCTTTCTCCCTCTCCTCACTCTCTCCACTTTCTTCATTGCCTTGAACACAGCCCCAAGGCCTCTATTTATAGCCTTCAAGGGAAGTCTCTAGGGACTTCATGAGTTGGACGTGGGTTTGGTCTTGGCTCGAACTTGATCCAATCCACAATGGGGTTGCTCATCACATGGCCTCTCATGGGAGCACATGGTGGTCCCCCTTGGTCAAGATGAGTCCAGCCCCACATGGCTCGGCCATGGGTGTGGTTCGGCTAAGAATGGCTCGGTTTTATCAAAAGCAACCCTTGGTCTTGACTTCTTTAGCCCATCCCATGACTTGATCATCTTGATTCATTATCTTAGTTTATACTTGGTGCGTGAGTGTGGTCATTGTCCTCAGCCATTCGGCCATTGCATTGGCCTTGTTTTGACTTACTTTGGCTGAACACACCTTGATGTTGGACTTGATAGCCCTAGCTGGGCTAGGTTGGTACAACCTTTTGTTTGAATTGATTCTTGATTTCATCTTGAATTGGATTTGCAGCTTGTCTCTTTGCAGCTTGTCTCTGAATTGAATTGGACTTACATGTGCTTGGTCTAGGCTTGCATCTACTTCGACGCTTGTTTGGATGCTTCATTCGATCCTACTTTTGCCTTGAGATCGGAGTTGGACGGTCGATTGTGTCTTACCCATTCCTTGCTTAGACTTCATCTTGAATCTTAGGAGCTTTTTTGAGACCATATAAGGCTCTTTTGATATGTAGAACTTGGTTTTTAGGTACGTTAAGACTAGGAGGAGATTCCATATAAACTTCTTCCTTTAATACACTGTTATAAAAATCATATTATTGAAGGAAAATATGAGAAACTTATAGATATTGAAAGATTGGAGGCATTCCTCCAATCTGCCACAAAACAGAAACTTATGCCTTGTTACTGGCTGCCACCCAGCCTTTCTCTTCTCTTTCTTATTCTATACACTTAACCGTAATTCACCTATTTATAAATACTATCTAACATAAACTACACTCAGATCCATAACGGCTACTATATGTGTTTAGTTAACAATATCTATTACTCCCCTAAAGTTGGGTTAAAGATATTAACAACACCCAACTTGGATAAAGTATTATTGAGTTGTCTACTGACAGTAGCTTTAGTTAGAATGTCAACCATTTGTTTTGCTGATTTAACATACTCTAATTTGAATTCCTCATTTGTTATCTTCTCTCTGATGAAGTGACAGTCAATCTCTATATGTTTTGTTCTTTCATTATATATTAGATTGGAAGCTATCTGAATTGCTGCACTGAATCACAATGTAATGGTATTGGCTTGTAAACACCCCAAAATGTTTTTTAAAATCGAGTTTTGAAAGTTTGTGAAATCGCTCCAAATTTGACGTAACACTAAGACCTTTGATTTTTATCTAAAATAGAGAGCAAAAATTAATCTTTTATATATATTCTTGACCAGAAATACTACCAAAGCGGGCAAGAACCATGAAAAAGTATTTTTTGTCAAAAGACTTTTGGGATTATATTAATGGAACGATTGAAGAACCAACTTTGAATATTAAGATTTATATGATTATGAATCTTTCAAAGCAAAAGAAAAATACAAGCAAGATCTTAAAACTTAGGAAAAGATGAATGCTAAAATTACTTCGATTATTTGCCAAAATATATATTAAAAACCTAGAAATAAAATTAGTATTTTCGAAAGTGCTTTTGAAACGGATGATAATGCTTAAACAATGGAATTTAAGCATTAGAGACAATCACAATGATTTTTTGGAATTATGGTCTCAACTTAGAAGTTTTAATAGATTTAGAAAACTTTAAAAAATAGATAAATTTCAAGAATTTTTAGACAACCAATATTTCTTTTTATTCATACACGGCTTAAAGGACGAATTGAAAATATTATATCCAACTTAATACATAGAAAACCTACACCAAAGGGAGACTCGTTTTTTGCTCATCTTATTATAGAGGAAATGAGATTAAAAAACATCAATGTTGTAAAAGAAGTCATTCTTGTCGCCACTAAGCCGGGAGCAAATATGAAGACATACAAGCCCCCTCATGCAAAAAACTTCGAAGAACAAAAAGATTGATCAAACAAAAAGCCCATGAGACTATGGCCGAACAAGAACACGATATGTCATTATTGCAAGAAAAGTGGTCATATCAAAACCACTTGTCCTCTTCTTCGTAAAAAATATGAAAACGTGGGAGCCGTGGAGGACAAAGATAGAGGAGTTTTGCCTACCAACATCAAAGTTTACATTAGAAGAAATGTTTAAAGAAAAGGCAAGTATTTTCAGAAATGTTCTCTACTTCTCAAGATGTCTTCGTTCTTAGATTTGAGTGCTTCTTTTCATATGAACCATAGTGAAAAATCTCAAGATATCTTTGAAAAACATGTTTTTACCGCCGATAGTACAAAACTTCAAATTAAAAAGATTGAGAACTTTGAGAAAGAATATTTTAAAATTGAAAATGTAAGTTTTATACCTAAGTTAATCTAAATCTTCTCTCGGTTGCTTAAATTTGTGATAATGGTTGTATAATCACTTTCTCACCTAAGAATTGTGTGGTAAAGGATCACCATCGAAGAAGGTGAATGGTCAAAGTCATAGAGAAAGTGGACTATACAAAATGAATAGTTTAGTTATGCCAAATTTTGAATCTTGTAATGTAGTTCATGATCCTACTCTTTGGCATAAACGACTTCGATATTTCAATATGCTAGACTATGTAATTTTCCTTTGTTGAAGAGATTCATAATTTTGATCGTAAATAATGTATCCTTGGAAAATGCATCATCTACCTTTTGGTGAAAGAAATTTTGTAACAAGTAAATCTTTTAAATTAATACATTCCGATGTTTGGGGACTGACCCCTGTTGTTTTCAAATGAGAAGTACAATATTATGTAACCTTTATAGATGACTTTACTCGCTTTACTTGGATATATCTATTAAAACATAAATCGGAAGTATTTGAAAAATATTTGATTTTTCATAATATGATAAAGAATCAATTTGGTTCTACTATTAAGATTTTTAGATTCAATTCGAGAGGAAAATACTTATCAAAGAATTTTCAAAAAAAAATTGAAACAAATGTGATTATACGTCAAAAAATCTTACACCAAAACCTCACAACAAAATGGGTTAGCAAAAAGAAAATATAGGCATATTATAGAAACTGTAGAACACTTTTAATTGCTACGAAAGCTACTCTTACCGTCGTATATCTCATTAATATAATGCCTTCAATCCGTCTTGAAAATGTTTTTCCTTTTGAAAAATTGTATAATCAATCAATTTGGTTCTACTATTAAGATTTTTAGATCCAATTCGAGAGGAGAATACTTATCAAATGATTTTCAAAAATTTTTTGAAACAAATATGATTATACATCAAAAAATCTTACATTAAAACCTCACAACAAAATGGGTTAGCAAAAAGAAAATATTATAGAAACTTATAGAACACTTTTAATTGCTACGAAAGCTACTCTTTCCGTCATATATCTCATTAATATAATGCCTTCAATCCGTCTTGAAAATGATTTTCCTTTTGAAAATTTGTATAATTTATCTCCTTATTATGAAATATCTCCTTACTATGAAAGACTAAGGGTTTTTTGTTGTAAATGTTTTGTTTATACTGATAAAAATGATAAGTTGTCCCCTAGAGCTATTGAATATGTTTATCTTATATATGGAATCGATAAAAAGATACAGATGTTTTGATCCTATCAATGATAAATTATATGTTTCTAAGGATATGAAATTTCTTGAAGATAAATATTATTATAAATCTAGTTCTATTGAAAATAATAAATAATCTTCTTTATATGATTTTTTCAATTTAGAAGATAGTGAAACTAATGATAGTGATCTTGAAGACAATCTTGATGTTATCCAACATGATGAGAATAATGTTAAAGACACATAACATATCTTACCCTTTTTCGTTGCACTACACTAGAAGACTTGAACAAAGCACCTCACGATTAGAACCTAGAATTTCAAAACCTCCTCAATGCTTTGTACTTATAAATCTTTTAAACCTCAACGAAAAAACTTGATTGCCACTCTTTTACAAGTAAAAGATCCTAAGTTCTACCATCAAAGCCAAGGGTATTCCAGCAAGAAGAGTTGACTGCATTGGATAAAGCTAAAACTTAGTCCATTGTTCTCAAACCCAAGGATAAGAAAATTATTGGATGTAGATGGGTTTATAAAATTAAGACTCATAGTAATGGTAATATAAAAAGATATAAAGCTAAATTGGTAGCCAAGGGTTATGTTAAAGAACATAGAATTGATTACAATGAAACATTTGCTCATGTTGCAAGAATAACCACTATAACGATTCTCATAACTCTTGTGCTATAAAAAATTGGAATATTTTTCAACTTGAAGTTAAAAATACCTTTTTGAACGGAAAATTGCATGAAGATGTTTATATGACTCCTCCTTCCAGATTTGATGTTCCTCAAGATCATGTTCTTAAGCTTCAGAAAGCCTTGTATGGTCTTAAACAAGCTCACAAGGCTTGGTTTGATCTTTTTGAAGACTTTATACATATGCATAATTTTGTCTCTTGCTATACTGATACTGCATTATTTGTGAGGATATAGTAATTCTACTCTTTTATGTGGATGATATGATCATCACTGGAAGTGATAAAGCTGGCATCTTACAAGTTAAAAGTGATCTTCAGAATTTGAAATGAAAGACCTTGGTTTGCTTAATTATTTTTTGTGAATTAAAATTATATGTAATGATAGAGGATATTTTATATCTCAAACAAAATTTGTGAGTGAAATTGTTTACGGGTCAGGTATAACTGACGAAAAGAAGGTGTATATACCAGAGGTTCTTGGAACAAAATTAAGAGCAACAGATGAAGAGAAATTGGATGATCCTACCCCATTATGACAACTTATAAGAGTGTTGACCTAACATATCACACGCCGTACACACTGCAAGTCAGTTTCAATAAGCTCCTTGTAGTGCTCACATTAGTGCAGTTATTAGAATCATCAGATACATAAAGCACTCTGTAGATAAGGGATACATTTAACTTCTTCCTCTTCACTTGATTTGATTGCATATAGTGATGCAGATTGGGGTGGAGATATCAATAATCGACATTCCACCACAAGTTTTTGTATATTTTTAGGTGAATCATTAATATCTTAAAAATATAAAAAGCAAGAGAAGGTGTCACTTTCATCTACAGAAGCGGAATACTGAGCCATGGCAACCACTGCCACTGAGATCTCATGGATTAAAGAGGTGTTGAGGGACATGAGTGTCATCCTTAAACAATCATTCACTCTATTTTGTGATAAGAAGAGTGACATGTACATCGCATCTAACAACACATTTCATGAAAGAACGAAACATATTGAGATGGATTGTCACTTTGTTTGAGAGCAATGCTTGAAGAAAAAACTCATTTATGTTATGTACCATCTCAAATGCACTAACAAACTTCTTTACCAAGTCATTATCGGCTCCTAGATTTAATTTCTTGTTAGACAAACTTTCGATATACATACCGTAAGTTTAAGGGGGAGTGTTAACTTGTAATAGGGCACGCCAGCCCACTAAGGCCCTTGATTAGGTCCTAGATGGCCAAGGCCATCAGGTAACTGTTGGGGAGCCCTGCTCCCCAACGGCTACTTATTATAGTCTTTGCATTCAATGCTCCCCAACGGCTACTTATTATAGTCATTGCATTCAATTGCGACTAATGTGCATTCTTTTCTTCTCTCTCACTTGTAATACTTGTTCTATAAATAGAACCTCAATCAATAAACACATAAGTTGTCTTACACAACTTTTGATTCGTGATTTGGCTCTCTCTCTTGACTCTTTATTCTTGTTGTATTCTTGATTTGACACATCCATATTTGGGTGTTTTTATATCTTAACGATTTCACCAACGTATCAACATCTTATGACTTTGTCGATTCAGCATTCAAGCATAAACAAATATTTTCAGTATATAGCTAACAACCACACATTTCATTAGCGAACCAAATATATCGAGATAGATTGTCACTATATTCATGAAGAACATCTACATGACAATTTGACACTATAGTTTATTAGATCTGAGTATCAACTTGCAGAGATGTCTTCAGCAAATCGTTACCCGCTCCGCTTCACTTCTTAGTTAGCAAACTTTTAATAATGGTACCATTAGTTTAAGGGACGGTGTTAAAAGGGTTGGGGGTTAGCATAGCCCTAACGGTTACCTGAGATAGACGTTGGGCCAACCCCCTCTCAACCACTCTCACTTTTCTTCCCTTTCTCTTTTCCTCTTCTCTCTTCCTCATGTACTTTATAAATACCCATCTTGTAAATACTTTTTATTCAAGACTTTTTGTTGCTAAATAATATTCTTTTTTTAATATATTATGCCTTTGTTGCATACATTTCATTATAACCTTTTTCTAAGGCTTTTGGGAGTGATATTTTGAAGTGATATTCATCAACCTTCTGCTGTTACATTGAAGCATCGTCTTCATTACATCATTCAGCAATACCATTCTATCATCTATTGGTGTTAGTCCTAATTTGTTTCTAATAACCTCATTATGTATACGATCTTTTCTTGTATGACCACTCATCCATTTCAACATCTTCATTTCTGTCACAGACATCTTTTATGTATGTGGATGACTAACTGCCTAACACTCATAACCATAAAACATGATAGGTCTAATTACTGATTTATAATATTTACCTTTTAACTTTAATGGTATCTTCTTATCACATAGAATACTTGATGTTCCTCTCCATTTTAACCAACCAGCATTAATTCTATGTGTAACATCTCCATCAATTCTTCTATCACTCTGAAAAATTGACCCTATGGATTTAAAACTTTCCTTCTGAGGATGCAATGTGTGCCAATTTTAATGTTTGTTCTATATATTCTGTCTTTGTTCTACTAAGTCGGAAGCCTTTACTTTCTAATGTTTCTTGGGCACTGATATGCTTGTACCATATACAATACGATACAACTTTTTGTATTTGTTGATAAAAAATTTAAAAAATATTAATAAACAACAACTAAGTCTTTTCTCATACTAGACGGGGTCGGCTACATGGATTTTTTGTTTCCACATAGCCCTATCATGTGCCATGTTAGCAGTTAACTCACAATAAGCTAGATCATTTTTTTTACTGTTTTTTTCCAACACTTTTGGGGTCGTCCTCTACCTCTTTTAATACTTTGAAAATCTAGTTTTTTTGTACCTTGTTATAGGTTCTTTTTTTTATATGTCAACACCATCTTAAAAGATATTCCCTCATTAACATCAAATTGATTTTTAATCAAATTATAAAAAATCATAAAATTTTTAAACACTTCATTCTGAGCTTTTAGAAGATAAACCCATGTGTATCGGGTAAAGTCATCGATGAAAATGATCTAGTAGGATATCCCCTTTTGACAATATTGGGGCGGTCTCTAAACATCAGAATGGATTATTTCAAAAGGTTTGCTTGAAGTAGACATTCTTTGAGAAAATGAAAGACATTTCATTTTTCCAAAGGCACAATCCTTGCAAAAAAAGTCTAACATTTTTAATTCCAAGCGAATGGCATTCATACAATTTTTAAACATTTAAATGGCTTTATGACAAGAACATCTTTAGATAAAACATTACATTGTTCAAGATTTTGATCATAGAAATAGTCCATTACATATAGTCCTCCTTCTCTACGACCATATCTGATCACCTTCTTCGTTAGGCAATCCTGTATAATGCAACCATTTAATGAGAAGTTGACTACACAACCAACAACAACAACTAAGCTTTTTCCCATACTAGATGGGGTCGGCTACATAGATTCTTTGTTTCCACATAGCCCTATCATGTGCCATGTTAGCAATTAACTCATAGTAAGCTAGATCATTCTTTATTATTTCTTTCCAACACTTTTGTAGTCGTCCTCTACCTCTTTTAATACTTTCAAAATATAGTTTTACATACCTTCTTACAGTGTGTATCAATGTGTGTCAATTTTAATTTTGTCTTTATTCTACTAAGTCGGAAGCCTTTACTTTCTAACATTTCTCTCCATAGATCTAATTTTCAATTAATTTTTTCTTTATACTCATCTACTAACACAACACAATACAAACAAACAACAACAATAACAACTAAGCCTTTTCCCATACTAGACGGGGATCTACTAACACAATATCATTTATAAATGCACCAAGGTACTTCATTTTGAATATGTTTTGTTCACTCATCAATCACCATTATAAATAAGTATGGACTTAAAGTTGATCCTTGATGTAACCCAATATTAACTTCAAACAAGTTTGTCATTCCTTCATGAGTCCTCACACATATTTTTGCACCATCATACATGTCTCTTATAAGGTTAATGTATATCAATGGGATACCTCTTTTATTCGAAAGTTCTCCAAAAAACCTCCCTCGGTACTCTATCATAAGATTTTCCTATATCAATAAATATCATGTGAAGGTCTTTCTTTTTTGCACTAGAATGTTCCATAAGATGTTTCAAATGGTGAATCGCTTCAACAATAGATATGCCTGGCATGAATCCAAATTGGTTTTCTGTTGTACTTGATACTTGTCTTAACCTACATTCGATAATTCTTTCCCACAATTTCATAGTATGACTCATTACCTTGATACTCCCATAATTCGCACAATTCTGAATGTCTCCCTTGTTCTTATATATGGGTATAAGTGTACTCGCTCTTCATTCCTTGGGCATCTTTTGGTTTCTCCATATTTCATTAAATAGTCTTGTGAGCCAAGTGATTCATGTTTATCTTAAGATTTTCCAAACTTCTATAGGAATATCGTCTAGTCCTACCAATTTACCACCCTTCATATGTTTAAGAGCCTCTTTCAGAAGTTGACTACACAACCATTGTCAAATATTTGTGAGACTGAAAAAAATTAAATTTAACTTTGGAACCAAACTTATTTTTTAAACTAGAAAGTTTTTATTTTGAAGATCTTCGGTTTTTTCTGTTTAGTTTCATCGGCTATAAACACATACCGTAATTCCTTAAAAGTTTTTCTTCACATGTCATATAAAAAAGAAGTTTCGAAATTAAGTAACCAAGATTTCGTACATGTGGTTCCGTTAGAGCTGGTAGAACAAAATTCTCCAAAATGGATGTGCTTCCCTTCATATGTTCTTAAAGTTGCTTTATTTTGTTTTGGAGTTCACAAAGAGCAAGAATTTCTTTTCCTTCTCCCTCGACCATGGCAACTTTCTTTTCCTTCTCCCTCGACCGCGGCAACTCTGTACTTTAATTTACAACAAAATTTAAACACATGACCTGATTCCTTAAAATAAAAACAAAGTATCTCCTTCTTTGTAGCAGGTTGTCCATCTGTCTTAAAATGTGGAGGTCGATAGGTCCTGATTTTTGCAACTAGTTTGGATGCAGCTAGTATAGTGTGTCTTTGTGTTTTTGCTTCCTTTAGCCTGGTTTTTGTCATTTGTAAATCGGTTAGAACTTATTCTTTTGAAAAGAATGATTTTTGATGAATGAGGCTGACTCTTACTCCTTCAAATTTTTCCTTTAAACTTCCAAGAAAATGATAGATAAAGTTCTCATTTTGTTCGCATTACCTTATGTCAAGATAATGTGTACACTTTTCTCATATCCACGAAGTTGATTCCAAATGTTAGAGAACACCGTATAAAATTCACTAATGTTCTTATTTCCTTGTCTTAAGGTCATAAGTTTATCTCTAAAGGACATTATATGAGCTACATCACTCTATATGACTTTTTTTGAAATAATCTCATGCTTCTCTAGCATTTATAAAATATGATAGTCTCTTACATGCTTATTAACAATGTTCATGAGGATCCATAGAATGGTTCTATGTCCTCCCTCGTATTTTTCCATTTATTCTACACTTTAATCAATGGAAGGTTCTATTTTTTTTTGCTAATATGACCCCATAGTTTCTTGAAATATAAATAATTTTTCACAGTTTTTATCCATGACTTATAGTTGTGTTTGTTAGGCGGAAACAAAACCCTTTATCTTCCATTATCAAAAACAAATAATCAACAAATGTCTTACTGAAGAGATGAGCAATCCACATGATTAATGCCTTCTTGACATGCTTTTCAAGATCACCTTTCCTTGATCAATCGTCTTCAACAAGGTTCTGATATCGTGTAATGAAGATAGGCCTCACCCGATCTCAATAGCCACATGGAATTCCTTAGGTACTTCACCAAGAATCAGTCTAACTGTGCCTTAAGCACCAAATCGCACAACTCAAACACTTTGAAGAAAGAACACTTTATTATCAAGGCAAAGCCCTAGGACTTGATATTACAAGAGTGAAGAGGAGGTATTTATAGACAAGATAAGGTAGAAAACAATAGGAAGGAGTAGGAAATAGAAAAGAAAGAGAGGAAGAAGAAGGGCCAACACCCAATGGCTAGTGTGTTGGCCGTTAATGCTGGCCTGCTGGCTGCAACAGCTGGCCCAATAGGTGGCAGCGGTGGCAGGTGGCAGCGACGGCAGAGAGTAGACTTTCTTCTATCAAGACTTTCTCGGTTCAAGAATCTTATGTGAAACTATTGTTTAGAAGAGAGTCAAGTTCATGTTGCAAATCTTTAGCAGTTAAAGGACAGTAGTGGAGACTGTTTGTTATCACACTTGTACCCAAGAGAAGCATCATTTCAAAACAAAACTCATGTTCCGTGAGAAGCTGGGGGTCCAGGAACTCTTCAAGAAATATACTTCTGGCACAACTCTATTTACTGTAACAACTAACCACTGAAAACAAGCAAAGCCTAAATGACATAATAACATCAACATCATCACAACAGAGAATCTTATAAATAGCAGAATTGCTACTTAATGCAAGTGGAGCAATAACATATTTATCATGCTAGAACAAAAGTTCCATTGGCATCTCACATTTTTTTGCGGATTTCAACCTGCTTCTCCTTTCTTTCATACTCTTGCCTAATCTTTCGCTTCTCAGCTTCCACTAATTGGAGTTTCTCAATGTTAAATTCCTGCAACAAGATTAAATGAGAAGAGCTAGAAACAATGTAAACAGCTACCCTACATCTTTACTAAATAGATAAGCATCATTATGAATCCTGTTGTAAGCATTCTTTACAAGAGTGGTGCAAAAATCAGTCTTACATCATCAAGCACATGAAAAGTGCCAACCATAAAAGAACCTCGCATTGCTAGGATGATAAGAAAGGCTATTTTAAAATATTTCAAGAGTATCCAACTATGAACTCTTTACATGGTTAGATCCTTAGGATTCATCAACATATTTGTGGGTACATTTGAAAAATTCATACCACTAACTTTTGTCAGCATGGAGCCTCCCATGATCCCAGGAATGGGCTCAATTTGCAGAGTTAGAATCTTTGAGCATGCAAAATTTGCTTCAAGACAGCACATTGTGTGATTATCCTGTAGATGGCATGCATTTTCCTCGGTACCAAAGAGATATACTATAGTTAATATGGATTTCCTTTTGATGTTATACAACTCAAAATGAGTTCCAAGTGGCCAGATTTGACCAAACTTCATGGACCCACATCAGCCCCAAAAACTAAGAAACCAATACCAAGCCTTCTCCCACAGTAAGTGCTGTTGGCTACATGCTTAGCTGTTTATGCAAATTCCTCCATCAGCCACAGTGACTACAAAATTCAACAACCATTATTCATGGTTGTCATGGTTTCATGATTAATAGCTATGCATTTGCTTATGACAAAGGCTACATAGATGATGACCTCCCCATGCTCTATTACTATACCACCATATGATAGCATATATGCTTATGACAAAGGCCACATAGGTCATAATATCACCATGCTATATTACTATATCAAGCAGAATTTTGCATCTCAGTTATTATCATAAATTCAGCATGAAAGTTGATGCAGTCAATACAACAACAACAACTAAGCCTTTTCTCATACTAGATGGGGTATGTTACATGGATTCTTTGTTTCCTAAGGTTTGATATTGTGCCATGCTATAGATCAGTCTTTATTCTTTCCTTCCAACACTTTTTATAGTCTTCCTCTTCTCCTTTTAATACATTCACCATCTAGTTTCTCACACCTTACTGGAACTTCCTTTTGTCGCCTTTAACCATCTTAAAGAATTTTTTCTCATTTTATAACTATTTGAATGCAACTCCCAATTTCTATCAGCTATCCTCATTACGAATACAGTCTTTCCTCAAAAGCGCTTCAGACCTGCACAAAGGACATTATATATCAGAAGTTCCTTTCGTCGCCTTTAACCATCTTAAACGATTTTCCGACATTTTATATCTATTTGGATGCAACTCTCAATTTCTATCAGCTATCCTCATTACGAATACAGTCTTTCCTAAAAAACGCTTCAGACCTCCACAAAGACATTATATATCAGAAGTAGCAATCGTTAATATGGTTACTTACACCGTTAAGTTGGAATTTGTAACAGAAATCACCCGATTTTCTAAGCTCGGTTCGTGTGGGTCTCATCATCACCCACAACTGCTAATTCACTCCTTCACAAGGCATGGATTAAAATCTAAGCCCAAATATCTAGTCGATCTAGTTACAAACTTACAATAATCTCTATCTCCTTATAACAATCAGTTTGAACCGAGTTTCTCTACTAAACGCAAAATAAGAATTTACAATTAAGATAACAAATCGATAGGATCAAGGAAAAGCAGGAAAAGATTAACATTCAGAGGCAAACAATAGCCAAAATGCGATTCTAGGAACCCTAATTTCCGGTAAAAAAAAATAGGGAAATAGATACCTCTTCCGCAGAGATGGAGATCTCGCTGGCCTTCTCTTCCGCTTCTTGCCGAATGAATCGAACCATCTGCTGAATCTGCTTGGACACGTCCACATCGTTCATCTTCGCTTCCAGACGGAACCGACGGTGGCCTTGGTCTCAGATCCCGATCGTTCCTCCCGTCCGGCGTCGATGGAGAGAGAGAGAGAGAGAGAGAGAGGGGTGGCACGTCGTTTTTCAGTAGGCCTTGGTCTCAGATCCCGATCGTTCCTCCCGTCCGGCGTCGATGGATGCGTGTGTGTGAGACAGAGAGAGAGAGAGACAGGGAGGGGTGGCACGTCGTTTTTCAGTTGGCAGCCTCTGCCATATTTTACGGCACAAGGACCTGCGAATTGCGCAAGACGCTAGCTTCCTGCTCAAAAATTGAAAATTAGAAATGCTACCAAAAAGTTTTAGCTATTGAGTTCAAGTATCCACCCTTTAGATCTCCTCATCGTGATAGTAAACCATATTCTCAAAATAGTGTGCAGAATGAAAGAATCTCGAGGTGTCTTGTGATACCCACACAATAAACTATACTCGTTATAGTGAAATTCTTGAAAAACCCAGAAATCTGAATCAAACAAGTCGGCACTCGTTCGCATACTGCTTGACCTACTCAGTGTTGGGGCATTTTTTTTGTTACAAGAGGAGGCTGAAGCCTAACACACCTATCCTTTAAGAGTCGAATTCGCACCAGCAGCGATGGGCTAGAACGTCATGCCATTGAGCTAACGCTCTCAGTGTTGTTAGGGCATTATTTAGAGGTAACAATTTTGTGCTTGGAGTCTTCTCTATTTTGCATAATGTTGCTTTCGTGTCAATAACAGGTAATCTAACAACGATATTTATCCGTCCATCCAAGGTCATTCTCGGTGAAACTCATATTACTTTTACAATCTCCAAAAAGATTAGGTGTTTTTTTGTCGATGTGCGAAAGTTACACGCACCGTGGTTTTGGTTGTTACCAGTTAGGTGGTTTCCTGAAATTTTCCTTCAATTTGTTGTTCGCGGAAAGAGGATTCAGTCCTCGCTCTTCCCTATGCCGTGGCCGGCGTGCCATGAGTTTAAGGCTGCAATCAGGTCGGGTCTAAGAAAGCATTCTGGTCTGATGGGTCCAGGTTCCATCGGGTTTGACCCGGTTCAAGAGTCCAAAGTAACAACCACTGCTGGCACATTGTATTTTACCGATCATGGAGCTGACGCGTGCTTTTCAGGTGGACGCCCACTAGCTTTGGCTGGCGGGTCCCACCAAAATCCGTTTGCTGTCTACGGGTTTGTGATGTAAACAGACGGCCTCCTTGGGGTTGTGGGACCTGAACTAAAAAGAGCAGGTCACCCGAAAGTTGCTCAGTAATTCGAACCTGAAAGTGCCCAAACCTTCGGTCCGGTTAAGCGATGAACCACTTGAAAGTGCAGGTCACCCGAAAGTTGGTCAGTAATTTGATCCTGGATCCTTCTGAACCAACTCCTTCCTGATTTGGACTAAATCCAAACCCGAATCCAAATAAGGGCCACTTTAGTCTGTTGGCATTACACCCAACAACAGTTCAAGATACCGTGAAGGATTCCGCACATTAAACCATATCCAACTCCCGCAAAATAGGCAGGGATCAATGGTAGGTCTTACTTTCCCGAGACCCGATCCATTGTCGTTAGGGTGTCTCGATCAGTATGAGAAGTTTGGGAATGCTCTACCATTAGCAGCTCATTGACTTTCAAACCAACCCATTCACTATCTAGTTTTTGATTGACTACCCCTTAAAGCTACTAATTTACTAGGTAGGTTGTCGAACCCAAAGATTATTCAGAGGCAGAGCTGACTGTTATTTACTAGGTACTTACGAACCCGTCTCACCGCTCTACATGGTCCAGTAAGCGAGAATCCTGGCTGAGACTTTGGTGGTTCCTTTACTTGCACATAAGGCAATCTCCATTATGGTATGACCTCGCCCTACTTTCAAGTCTTAGCTTTCATTCCTCCCATAAGATCAATATCATGAAAATACAAAATAGGCAACGATCAAAGCTTATAATTTCGGGGATGGCAGTGAGGCAGGTAGGAGATACATCTATACCAAGTCCCATACATGAGCCTCAATTTTGTGCCATAATCTAATCATAGCGGATCCCAATTCAGTTATAAATGATAGTCTCGGGAAAACCAAAGCCATCAATTTTGAATCGCCGTCTCAATTTACCCAAAACCAGCCATGTCAAGTGATAAGATCCAACAATATTATATTATGGTGTCATACACAATACAAGTACATTAAACATTATAGACATACATATGCGATATTATTATATAGTATCATCGGAAAGAATATTTATAATATTAGCGTATTTTAATTTTGAATAAACTGTACCCTATACTCAAATGTCAAAAGTCATACGCCTGCTATTGGGAAATTGGAAGAAGGGGCAGTCTCAATGTAATAATCAAACTTGAGGCCTATGGGGTACTTTAGTAAAAAAGAGAGTATTGGCGGGTATCTTGAAACTGCTCGCTCAGTGCTCAGGGAATAAGGGGGAAGAGGAACAAACCGGTTCGGCAAACCGTCATTCATGATTCAGATTTCTGAGATTCTTCTTCTTTGACGCTTCTTTTCTGCGACGACTTGTCCCTCTTTGTCTCTCTCTCTCTCTCTCTCTCTCTCGTGAAGCGATAGAAGGGGTAAAAGGAAAATTTTCTCCTTTAACAGATCGGAGACCTTAGTTGCATCCTTATGTGGTGGTAGCTCCTGAGGGGCATAGATGTCGGATGTTTGAATTGCGCGGGATGAAGTTTTGAGGGAAAGAGGAAGAAATGCGAAGCCGGGGATCGAGCAGCCGGCTACCCGGCATTGTTCGTGAATCGAAAATCTTCTCGTTGTTGCTCTCAATGATCGCGATGATGTCCACGACATACGTTCCGGGACGGTGAGTGACTCTCTCTATGGAATTAGGATTCCTTTCGAGTTTCAGAAGTTGAAAGTTTGTAAATTGTTTCTAAATCCTTCAACGGAATCTCTTTTTTATTAGCAACTATTTTTTTACAGCTTTTTCTGATTGAATCCACTTCTGCTTATGTTTGAAGATCGATGACTATAATAATCGAAACGAGGGTTTTTGTTTCCTTTTGCTGCCGCAGTGGATTGAAAAGTTCGTCATCTGTCTTTTGACAGTCTCGAATCTGGTGCTTGAGGAATTCCGTGCATCAGCTTATCTAGATGGATAGAAATATAAGAATCAGATTCCCATACTTGAAACTAGATCGAATAAAATTCACGCTCCGAGCCATGACACAGAAACTACGGCCAAATGGATGAAAGTTTCTTCGAAAGATTTAAAGTTTTTAAACAAAAAATGTAGCGCTTGCAATCAAGAAAGCCTGGTTCTGTCGTGTCACTGCCACATTTTCCCTATCTATTACGGGGTTTTAGGGGCACTTCGTCATAGCTAACAAGTCGGACTAAGGGGCTATTTTCCTCTCAATGCTACGTTAATCCTTCCTTTTCTGAAAATTCAAGTGGGTGTCCTATATGCCTAGCGCCTTGCACGATGACTTGAAGGGTAATATCTGTGATTTTCAATCCCTCTTTGGTGAGTTATTGCGAACTTACCACTGGATTTTTAGAAGTTTCTTTAAAACGTAATTGAAAAGGGAATTATAGGACCCTTCTCGAAGGACGATTTGTACCATTTAATTCACTAGTTTGTGGTTTGAGGATTTCGATTGTTTGTACTGAAAGTTCCAGGTTGCATTTGAATGCGTTGAATTTATAGACTCTCGGATCGGCCAATGCCAAGGAAGGAGGTAACCATGACGCAGAATTTCATACCTTCTAGAAGGGGATCGCTGATTCATATTTGAATTGCTACCAGATTGGTCGTATTGGGCCAGCCAGAGACACCAGTTCTTCCCATGTCTGAAATCTCAATACCAATTGTAGATTAGAACAAATCAAGATTTTATGTGTTATTTCTATTCACGGAGTTGTTTACATCAATGCTGCATTTCTGAGTTACTGACAGAACGTGATCAGACATTTGGAGCGCAAAACCAAGGAATTTGACTCTTTTGTTGTTCCATCTATTAGAGTTATTAGTTTTAAAGCGTGCATTTTTGAATTTATTATAGTGGAAGGTAAGCCTGATTTGTTAATTACATTTGATCCAGCCTCTAGCAGGATGCAGAAAACAGAAATCATCATATTAAGGAGCTAGACAGGAGAACTGGACAGGTATAGATTCAACTCATTTATACTTCTTTGGGATTGACAACGATGCTGTAGGATTTTCCAGTTCTGGCATCATTCTGTGAAGACCATAAAAATGTTCAGTTGCATTGGTTCCTTCGGAGTCTTTCACATATACATGAGAAATGGCCTGGATTTTTGGAGGCTTAGTATTAATGCTACATGCTTAAGTAACAATGCCATTAGCAATACAATTTAAAAAAAATGAGATGAACATTTAATTACTTATAAGAGTGGCTTATCACAAACACAAATTGATTATTTTTTTTGCAAGAAAAAAGATAGATCGTATTGTAAAGACTAAAGATTGCAAGGTAATTTTAGGAGGAAGATTAACTACTCAACATCGACTTTTATTAATGCATTTGCATGTAAAACAGTGTTGTCTGACGCATATCGTATCGCGTATCTCTAGGCTCCACGATACGGGCGTATTGTATAGTACTTTAATATTTTAAAAAATATTTAAAAAATCAAGAAAAATTAGTAAAAATTTGAAAAAAATCAAGAAAATGTGAAAAATCTGGTAAATGCTTTAAATTCATATAATGCAAAGTTTAGTACAGATTGAGCATTCAACATTAAAATTAAACAATTGTATCCAAATTTACATATTTTGAATAAAAATAAATAAAATACATTTACATTTTACAAATTGTAATCAGGATCATCAACTAAATAATCTTCATCTTCTCCTTGCTGAAGATCCTCATCATCATCATCAGCAGCACCTCGGTTTGGAAATCAAATTCTTCGTCTCCTTGATACTGTTGTTGCGCTCCTTCCAAATTAATCCATGCAATGTCTTCTTCAGTTAGGAGGGCATTTTCTTCAATGTCTTCTATAATCCAATCTTTTAATATATCAAAATTATCCAAACTTATTGGATCAAATTGGCTTTCTTGTCTATTTACTTTTTTTAATTGCCTACAACAAAGAAAGATAAGCAATTAGTAAATAATATTAATAATTGAAGTCAAACAATTTATTGAATTAAACATTTAAGTACTAAGTAATACAATATTATCTTTCACGAAGGCGCATGTTACAACGAATAAAAACTAAATTATTCAGTCTCTTATGTTCTAACCTGTTGCGCTTTTTTGTATGGATGTGTTTAAAGACACTTCAATTCCTTTCACAACCCGTTGCACTACAGGTTTGACTCATAGCTCTCACTGCAAAATCCCTAAGGTTCGGACAATCAGTTCCAAACCTATTCCCCCAAACATCTATAGAAAAAGACAAACATTATAAAGATAATCCACAATAATATAAGATGTATTGATTTAAGAAACTTAAATACGAAGATAAACAATTTACCTGGATGCATAGTAGTTTCTGTTGCGAATTGCTACAGGCAAACCCATTAAGTGAATAGCATTATCATAGATCTCCATCTCTCGATGTATAGCATCTGCTATGCTCTCATCAGGGACTAATCTATCTATATAATCAATGATGTCTCGATTAACCTGACCGTCCCTTTTGAAGCTTGTTGAGTACTTGAATGATGGGTTTAGATAATATGCTGCTGCATGAATAGGCTGATGCAATTGTTTATTCCATCTATTATCAATGATTTTTCACATGGGCACATAATCTCTCTTTTTTATATTAAAATTATTTCTGATGGCTTCTTTTGTCCTATCCATGGCTTCATAAAAGTAGCCCATAGATGGTTTCTCCTCGCTATCAGTCAATCTCAAAACCTTAACTAATGGACATGTAATCTTTAACAGTCTAACACATGCATTCCAAAATGTACTCCTGAAGACTGTCTCAGAAATCTCATTCAACTTTCTGTTTCTTCTGTTCTGAGGCAACTCTGCAAATTGTTGTCACTCGTTTGAGGATAACATTTTCTTCAATGCTTGCTTCTGTCTTACAATACTCTGTACAAATAAGAAGTTTGTTGCAAACTGAGTTGCAGCTGTTCGAAGAAGCTCTGCACATTCTGTATATCTTCTCATCATACATAAAACAAATGCATGGTTGTAAGTGAATTTTGTGATATCTTGGCAACACTCAGTTGCTGCCTTTATTTATCCATCTCACCAATGTCCTTAAGGATAAGATCTAAACAATGGGTTGCACATAGTGTCCAGTAGAAAGTCACATAAGTATCAGCTAACTCCTTCACAACTGATTTTTAGTTAGCTGCATTATCTGTAATCAATTGGACTACATTCTCTAGCCCAACCTCGCATATCACCTTATCAAATTCTTGTTGTAGGATCTCCACAGTGTGCCTCTCCTTTGACATGTCTAGAGATCTCAAAAATATAAGTCCTTTAGAACAGTAGAGAAGAAAGTTTAGCAAGGTCCTTCCTCGCCTATCTATCCATCTATCTACCATGATAGTGCAACCTGTCTCCTTCCATGACTCTCTCAAAGTTGAACAATATTCTTGTACTTCAATGACGGTCTTATCTAAGATCTTTCTTCACAACTTTTGATAGGAGGACATCTTGTATCCTGGACCAATGTTAGTAATTGCATCTGCCATTGCTTGAAAATGAAAATTGTTTGTTGCATTGAATGAAATGCATGCATCATAAAACCATATGCCCATTGCAAGGTCTGCATGATCATGCAGTTGTTCTGAAGCCATAGCAGCACAAATTCTAGGTTGAGCACCAGGTGTATGGTATGAGAAAAAAATGAATGTATGCTAGAAGCAGTTCTTCCTCTACTCTTTCCTGGTGTAACCTCAAATGTGAGAAAACATATATATTGATCTGAAAAAAGCTTACGATAAGGTACCGAGGGAGGTTTTTTAGAGGACCTTGGAAAAAAGAGGTATCCCATTGACATACGTAAACCTTATAAGAGACATATACAATGGTCCAAAAACATGTGTGAGGACTCATGAAGGAATGACAGACTTCTTTGAAGTTAATATTGGGTTACATCAAGGATCAACTTTAAGTCCATACTTATTTATAATTGTGATTGATGAGTTAACAAAACATATTTAAGATGAAGTACCTTGGTGCATGTTATTTGTAGATGACATTGTATTAGTGGAGGAGTCTAAGGAAAAAGTTAATAGAAAATTGGAACTATGGAGAGAAACATTAGAAAGCAAAGGCCTCCGACTTAGTAGAACAAAGGCAAAATATATGGAATGTAAGTTTGATCATTTGGTTACCTCAGAGGACATAAAAATTAAAATTGGCACACATTACATTCCTCAAAAGGAAAGTTTTAAATACCTAGGGTCAATTTTTCAAGGTGATGGAAGAATTGATGGAGATGTTACGCATAGAATTAATGATGGTTGGTTAAAATGGAGAGAAGCAATGAGGTATTCTTTGTGATAAGAAGATACCATTAAAGTTAAAAGGTACATATTATAGAGAAGCAATTAGGCCTGCTATATTTTATGGTTGTGAGTGTTGGGCAGTTAATCATCATGTACAAAAGATGTCTGTGACAGAAATGAAGATGTTGAGATGGATGAGTGGCCATACAAGAAAAGACCGTATACATAATGAGGTTATTAGAAACAAATTAGGAGTGATACCAATAGAGGATAAAATGAGAGAATATCGTTTAAGATGGTTTGGACATATAGAAAGAAGATCAAAAGAAGAACCTTTAAGAATGTATGAAAAACTAAATTTGGAAAGTATTAAAAGAGCTAGAGGATGACCACAAAAGTGTTGGAAAGAAACAATAAAGAATAATCTAGCTTATTATGAGTTAACTGCTAACATGGCACACGATAGGGATCTCTGGAAACAAAGAATCCATGTGGCTGACCCCGTCTAGTATGGGAAAAGGCTTAGTTGTTGTTGTTGTTGTTTGTATGTGAATTGCATTAAATGCAAAGTATAAAAATATATCAGCATTTTTTCTTTTGAAATTAAAATCTTCACTATTGGTTATGCTAATCACATATATATATATATATATCAATGGCTAAACAGGTTACTCATTGCTTGTGTCTTGGCAGGTGCTATATGTGCAGCAGTGTGATATTTGTAGAATTAGAGTAAAAAGCTTAACCTAGATTGCGAAAATGAATTTTCTTCGACATACAATGTGGCCTGCAGCCGCTACCATTAGCAACTCTCAACTTCAAGCAGATTGCTGGGTCGTGTTCTCTTGCTGCCATTTTGCTGACGGAGGCCTTCAGATGGCGATTGAGATATTGAGGGGGGTTTTGTTTGAAAGAGTGGTAGTTTTTTCAGCTGAAAAGATGGAGAAACACCAGGAGACGTACCATGTTGATGGTTGGATGGAAGGGATATGCGCTCCAATGTATTATTCTTTATTTTTCATTAATTTCCGGCTTTTTAATCTTCATTCTTTGCATGCCGGTTTAGACTTGAAGCCCAAGCTTGTTAATACTTGGGTTAACCTTTTTACTAGTTTTCATTATTCTTGATCTTTCCATGATTATATCTTAGTTGCATGCTTGTCTTCTTTTTTCTTCTAAAACTTTTTTTGGTACAACTGGGTCCTAAAGCCAGATGTACACCCGTTCTATTGAGATCATGACCTTCAAACTTGTGCGTTGACCCCTTGAGCAGTACGGTCTTGCTCGTTTGTGCATGCTTTCTTTTGACGATGAATAACTCACGTCTCATGTCCTGATCCTGATTTGTATGTGGCCCACGATTGTCTCAATACGTGGCCCTTTGTAGGGCTAGGAAACGAGACAAGATGCTCGGTCTATAGGTCAGTATGGCTTGCTTGAGCCTATGCAAGCCGAAATGGCTCACACGGGTTACGGGTTGAGCTATTCTAGCTTGGCTTGACTTTTCTGGGCCCGTCTTGTCAAGTTCATATAGTACTTGTGTATTACATGCACTATAATATGGAGCGCGTATATTAGAAAACATCCTGTACTCAAGGGCACCGGCTGAGTCCAGCACCATAGACTTTGTCACGGGACAATTTTTGACTCCAAATTTTTCGTCGCCTTCGTCGGCCCGTGATGGCTAGAATCACCAAGTGATCCTATCAGCCCCAATCCGGAACGTGTTCTGTTTTCGCTGGACACGTTCCTCAGCGGATAGCCCCTGCTCGTGACTCCCCTTGACTAGTTAGCTCACCCAAAATCACATGTCAAGTGTGTAGGGAGTCGGGATCAGCTCCTCCGATCTCCATGCCAAGAACATAACGAACCTATGTTCTAAGACCAAAACAAAACACACACATACACACAAGTACAATGGACTGAACTGAACCACACTTCCACGGAATACAAATCTGTCTCACACAGATCCTAGCTAGTTATGGTTCACACCTGAACCAAGCTGAGTTTACCCACTCGCCTAGCTAATTCCTACGGTGGAAGACAACCCACACAACAGGTAGGTTCGGCTGCACTGATGGCTATGCACTCGGCTTCACTTGGCTGAGTCACACGACATGAAAGGAGTTCTGCACCTCATTGCAGAACGTGGCTGCACTCTCCACAGCACAAGGCGGAACCTGCTGCTCCACAATCGGCTAACCTCTTCCTCAAGAGGTTGCCTCAACCGCCACTTGCTGAATTGATGAACGATTGGCTGCCGCAGTGAGCCCTCTGCTGCACGAACCCAACAGTGGCCTGCTGCCCTTGCACTCGGCTGCCCTTCTTGCTGCACACTCCTGGCTGCAAGCGATCGTTCTTCAGCAATACAACGGCCGCAGGTCTGCTTCCTTTCTTCAGCACCAAGTGAGATCGCTGTCCTGCTGCAGTTCGGCTGTTGATGCTAGAGAGACATCCACAAAGGAAGTCCGGCTGCTGCTGTTGCAAGGAAGATCTGGCTGCTCCTGCAACTACACACGGCTGCCCACTGCAACATCAAGAACCATCGTTCTTGCTGTCCAAAGAAGACTCGGCTTCTGCAGTGGAACTCGGCTGCACTCCAACGCACCAATGTTGCGTCTGCAAAGGAGTCCGGCTGTTGCTGCTCTAAAGAGAAGGGCCTGCGGCTGTTGCTGCTGCAAGGAGAACTGCGGGTGCTCTGCGGCGCTTCAGCGTTTCACGTCCTGAGTTTCCAGTTCGGCACGATCTGCCTTCAGCCACCGGAACTCCAATCTGCAGTTCCACGATCCACCTTCTTCAGCAATTTCAGCGCGATCCGCAGGGACACTTGAACTTCAACCTCATCGGATGGAATCTTGCTGCGATGTTGGACGATCAGCCGTTTTGCACCAACCGCAGCTTCTGCCTTCCAAGCCCTGCCCGAATCACCAGCCTGCACGGGAAGACACCAGTCTACGGGAACTCTCCAGCTTCAGTCGTTCAGCAACCGCCTGATGTGCTGTCTTCCTCTTAAAGCACTGCTGGTAACCGCAGCCAACTACGGGACACTTGGCTGTCCCAAGTGTGTAGACATTCCAGCACTAAGGGATGGTTACACTTCACTTGAAGTTAACCGTTCCCTCCCAAATCACACTCTCGGTTCAAGCATGAACCGGACCAGCAACCCACTTGACTAACAAGCCTAACCTAGGTACTACTAGTCCTAACTCAACTAAGAACTAATACATAATGGATCCACACCCGATCCAAAACCTAAATTAGACCCAACTCACACCACTAGACCTAGCCCACTATGAACCGACACCACACTAAGCCAAGTAACACACACGACTCGACTTAGCCCAAGTTCATAGAACACACCCGGGCTTTACAATGGACCAAATACAACACATGTACATACAAGGGAGGTTTACATCAATCTGCGCGTGCGTCTACGCCCATGCGTCGCCTGGCGCTCGCGCTCTCTGAAGCCATCGGACGAAGGATGGGATCGGTGTGCGCGGGCGCGCGCGCCACAGGAATCCGTCCTGTGACACATTGGTGCGTTGGAGTGCAGCCGAGTTCCACTGCAGAAGCCGAGTCTTCTTTGGACAGCAAGAACGATGGTTCTTGATGTTGCAGTGGGCAGCCGTGTGTAGTTGCAGGAGCAGCCAGATCTTCCTTGCAACAGCAGCAGCCGGACTTCCTTTGTGGATGTCTCTCTAGCATCAACAGCCGAACTGCAGCAGGACAGCGATCTCACTTGGTGCTGAAGAAAGGAAGCAGACCTGCGGCCGTTGTATTGCTGAAGAACGATCGCTTGCAGCCAGGAGTGTGCAGCAAGAAGGGCAGCCGAGTGCAAGGGCAGCAGGCCACTGTTGGGTTCGTGCAGCAGAGGGCTCACTGCGGCAGCCAATCGTTCATCAATTCAGCAAGTGGCGGTTGAGGCAACCTCTTGAGGAAGAGGTTAGCCGATTGTGGAGCAGCAGGTTCCGCCTTGTGTTGTGGAGAGTGCAGCCACGTTCTGCAATGAGGTGCAGAACTCCTTTCATGTCGTGTGACTCAGCCAAGTGAAGCCGAGTGCATAGCCATCAGTGCAGTCGAACCTACCTGTTGTGTGGGTTGTCTTCCACCGTAGGAATTAGCTAGGCGAGTGGGTAAACTCAGCTTGGTTCAGGTGTGAACCATAACTAGCTAGGATCTGTGTGAGACAGATTTGTATTCCGTGGAAGTGTGGTTCAGTTCAGTCCATTGTACTTGTGTGTATGTGTGTGTTTTGTTTTGGTCTTAAAACATAGGTTCGTTATGTTCTTGGCATGGAGATCGGAGGAGCTGATCCCGACTCCCTACACACTTGACATGTGATTTTGGGTGAGCTAACTAGTCAAGGGGAGTCACGAGCAGGGGCTATCCGCTGAGGAACGTGTCCAGCGAAAACATAACACGTTCCGGATTGGGGCTGATAGGATCACTTGGTGATTCTAGCCATCACGGGCCGACGAAGGCGACGAAAAATTTGGAGTCAAAAATTGTCCCGTGACAAATTGGTATCAGAGCCAGGTTGCTCGATTCCATGCATTTTCCGCTGGAAAATTGATCGAAACACACATTCGGAAGCAAACCGAAAAAAAGACAGCAGAATTCTGACAGATGGTTTCTGCAGAATTTGTCGTTCGGTTTTGGACTGCGTAGGCTGATTGGAACAGGATCAAATCTGTTTCGTGGTGGAGTATTTCTATCAAAGTTTGATAGAAAGCATTCGGTTCGTGAAGATCACGAAGGTTGCTGTCCAGAAACGCCAGCCGAAGTGGACCGAAAAACCAGTTTTTGCAGAAATGGAACGTCTGCAAAATTCGTGTGTAGACTGATGTGTTTGATGTTTTTGTGAGACTAACATCTTGTTTCTCAGTGTTAAGACATCAAACAGGAACAAGGTGACTCTGAACAACAGAGATTGGCCGGAATTTTGGAAGAAATCCACCGGAAAAGTTGCTTTCCACAGTTGCAGACAGGCTGTTATACAAAACCCGATTATGGATTTTGGCGGTTTTGTATAATCAGTTTGGCAGGGCAAATGAAGTTGGATTGAGCCGAAATTTGGCACAAGGGTTCTCTGTACCTCATACTTGTTCTAGGTCTTTTTGGTTTTTCAATTCGGTGTTTGTAAGTGGTTAGTTTCAAGTGTCAAAGTTGGTTAAAATTCAGCTGTGCGGTTCTGCAGAAAATCTGCAAAGTCTGTAAAAACCATTCGGTTTTGGGTCTGTTAGCTCTAGTTTCGTGTCAAATCTTGTAACCAAGCTGTATACTTAATGAAAAAGACAGGAACAGGAGCCGGGGAAGACATTGGTCGTTCCCACCGACCAAAGACAGACGATCTGTTGCGACAGATCTTGCAGAAGATGGAAGTTTTGCAGGTATCCCAAGCTGAACTTCAACAAGACTTGGAACGGAGCCTAGCTTAGTTGAGCATGCACGTAGCTCAGTTGGAGGAGCAAACGGTGCAGACATTCACCGAACCATGGGTCCATTCGAGGGATCTCAGCCCAGCCTCATTCCAGTCCGAGTATATGCGTGATCAGGCACGCAAATCTTTTTCCTCAGTTTCTGCATTTCCCATTGCACAAGCGACGTATGTGAGTGAAAGGAGTGTATTCCTTGCAACCGGAGCACAGCAACAGGCCGTTCCGAAGGCCATAACGTCGGCGGATGTGAGCCGAGTAGGTGGTGGTGAACGGGGAGTTGGTGCGAGTCAAGGAGAGGTAGGTGCGAGATGTAGTGACATTCGCACGCCGGTACAGGTGAGTGACCGGAAGGGACCTTCCTTGGCGCAGGGAGTTGCATACTCACGACGGGTGGATGTGGTGTCATCCCGAGAGTCGCATTGTAGGCCGAGGGCAACCAGGTGGGTAGCTAGTAGGCGTGTGCACATGAGCAGAAAATGGGCAGGTGGCCCAAGAGAGAGGAAAAGATGGGACTGGAGCCGACCTATGAGAAGGTCGAAGAGGAGTTGCCGATGGTGCTGGGGGAGCACGCATCAGAACGCCTATGGTAGGGAGCACAAGTGCTCGAGAGTTCGAGTGAGGATGAGGTATCCTCCATGTGGTCGAAGGTCTCGAGGTGTTTCCCGAGTCATGTGGAGTAGGTACATCCCAAGAGGCGCGTGGAGGCGTATGGGATTGGTACCGAAAGACAGGCGCGCAGATGATGCTCGCGCCAGGTATAGATCCCGTTTCAAGTAGGAAACGTGGATAGTCTTGTCGCCGGGTTCCTCGGAGGGGCGAGGTCAGATGCCGGGACAAGACAGCGTTCCAGGTGGGGAACGTGGTTGTAGGCGTGGCACGAGATGCTTTGAGAGCTGCTAGACATATGACCAGTGAGAGGCCGGTGGTAGGGCCGGGTTTCACCAGTGGCAGGGGGTCGTCCAGTGGGGACAAGGACCGGGTGCCAGGGTCAGTCAGGGCAGTAGCGAGGGTGCCAGCCGAGCAGATGATGGGCGTCAGAGGTAGAGCGCCAGCGCTAGCACATCATCAGTGAACTAGCGCCAGACCAGTGCCGTGCCGCAGGAGGCGGATGGCCAGCGCCAACATCAGGGCCGTGCCGCAGGAGGCGGGTGGCCAGACACTAGACCGAGGACCAAAGGCGAGGTTTCTTCCAGGAGCTAAGTGAGGAAAAGGAGCAGAGAGCCGAGGACGTGAAGAGTGTCCAGAGTGTGGCACATGATCACGAGACCTCGAGGGCGAGGTCCAGCTTGGCCGGGGGAGAATTGTCACAGGACGGATTCCTGTGGCGCGCGCGCCCGCGCACACCCATCCCATCCTTCGTCTGATGGCTTCAGAGAGCGCGAGCGCCAGGCGACGCATGGGCGTAGACGCACGCGCAGATTGATGTAAACCTCCCTTGTATGTACATGTGTTGTATTTGGTCCATTGTAAAGCCCGGGTGTGTTCTATGAACTTGGGCTAAGTCGAGTCGTGTGTGTTACTTGGCTTAGTGAGGTGTCGGTTCATAGTGGGCTAGGTCTAGTGGTGTGAGTTGGGTCTAATTTAGGTTTTGGATCGGGTGTGGATCCATTATGTATTAGTTCTTAGTTGAGTTAGGACTAGTAGTACCTAGGTTAGGCTTGTTAGTCAAGTGGGTTGCTGGTCCGGTTCATGCTTGAACCGAGTGATTCATTTGGAGGGAACGGTTAAGCAGCTGGGAGTTGCTGGCTTAACCGATCCTTGCATGCTGTGAGATGGCATTAATTCAAGCTACGGTTACCTGCAAGACTTCAAGGTGCAGCCAGCACATTGGAGTCGGTTACAAGCTGAAGCGTGGAAGCTTTGTGTTCTGCGGTTACCCCAAGAGCAGATTGGGCGGTTGCAGTTGGAGCAACGAACCGCACGATGGGGAGCAATCTGGCGGGAGTAGTTACAGCTGCTCACGGCTTCAAAAGGACGGCAACAGGCTGGAGTTTGGGGAAGCTGGAGAGTTCCCGTAGACTGGTGTCTTCCCGTGCAGGCTGGTGATTCGGGCAGGGCTTGGAAGGCGGAAGCTGCGGTTGGTGCAAAACGGCTGATCGTCCAACATCGCAGCAAGATTCCATCCGATGAGGCTGAAGTTCAAGTGTCCCTGCGGATCGCGCTGAAATTGCTGAAGAAGGTGGATCGTGGAACTGCAGATTGGAGTTCCGGTGGCTGAAGGCAGATCGTGCCGAACTGGAAACTCAGGACGTGAAACGCTGAAGCGCCGCAGAGCACCCGCAGTTCTCCTTGCAGCAGCAACAGCCGCAGGCCCTTCTCTTTAGAGCAGCAACAGCCGGACTCCTTTGCAGACGCAGCATTGGTGCGTTGGAGTGCAGCCGAGTTCCACTGCAGAAGCCGAGTCTTCTTTGGACAGCAAGAACGATGGTTCTTGATGTTGCAGTGGGCAGCCGTGTGTAGTTGCAGGAGCAGCCAGATCTTCCTTGCAACAGCAGCAGCCGGACTTCCTTTGTGGATGTCTCTCTAGCATCAACAGCCGAACTGCAGCAGGACAGCGATCTCACTTGGTGCTGAAGAAAGGAAGCAGACCTGCGGCCGTTGTATTGCTGAAGAACGATCGCTTGCAGCCAGGAGTGTGCAGCAAGAAGGGCAGCCGAGTGCAAGGGCAGCAGGCCACTGTTGGGTTCGTGCAGCAGAGGGCTCACTGCGGCAGCCAATCGTTCATCAATTCAGCAAGTGGCGGTTGAGGCAACCTCTTGAGGAAGAGGTTAGCCGATTGTGGAGCAGCAGGTTCCGCCTTGTGCTGTGGAGAGTGCAGCCACGTTCTGCAATGAGGTGCAGAACTCCTTTCATGTCGTGTGACTCAGCCAAGTGAAGCCGAGTGCATAGCCATCAGTGCAGCCGAACCTACCTGTTGTGTGGGTTGTCTTCCACCGTAGGAATTAGCTAGGCGAGTGGGTAAACTCAGCTTGGTTCAGGTGTGAACCATAACTAGCTAGGATCTGTGTGAGACAGATTTGTATTCCGTGGAAGTGTGGTTCAGTTCAGTCCATTGTACTTGTGTGTATGTGTGTGTTTTGTTTTGGTCTTAGAACATAGGTTCGTTATGTTCTTGGCATGGAGATCGGAGGAGCTGATCCCGACTCCCTACACACTTGACATGTGATTTTGGGTGAGCTAACTAGTCAAGGGGAGTCACGAGCAGGGGCTATCCGCTGAGGAACGTGTCCAGCGAAAACAGAACACGTTCCGGATTGGGGCTGATAGGATCACTTGGTGATTCTAGCCATCACGGGCCGACGAAGGCGACGAAAAATTTGGAGTCAAAAATTGTCCCGTGACAAAGTCTATGGTGCTGGACTCAGCCGGTGCCCTTGAGTACAGGATGTTTTCTAATATACGCGCTCCATATTATAGTGCATGTAATACACAAGTACTATATGAACTTGACAAGACGGGCCCAGAAAAGTCAAGCCAAGCTAGAATAGCTCAACCCGTAACCCGTGTGAGCCATTTCGGCTTGCATAGGCTCAAGCAAGCCATACTGACCTATAGACCGAGCATCTTGTCTCGTTTCCTAGCCCTACAAAGGGCCACGTATTGAGACAATCGTGGGCCACATACAAATCAGGATCAGGACATGAGACGTGAGTTATTCATCGTCAAAAGAAAGCATGCACAAACGAGCAAGACCGTACTGCTCAAGGGGTCAACGCACAAGTTTGAAGGTCATGATCTCAATAGAACGGGTGTACATATGGCTTTAGGACCCAGTTGTACCAAAAAAAAGTTTTAGAAGAAAAAAGAAGACAAGCATGCAACTAAGATATAATCATGGAAAGATCAAGAATAATGAAAACTAGTAAAAAGGTTAACCCAAGTATTAACAAGCTTGGGCTTCAAGTCTAAACCGGCATGCAAAGAATGAAGATTAAAAAGCCGGAAATTAATGAAAAATAAAGAATAATACATTGGAGCGCATATCCCTTCCATCCAACCATCAACATGGTACGTCTCCTGGTGTTTCTCCATCTTTTCAGCTGAAAAAACTACCACTCTTTCAAACAAAACCCCCCTCAATATCTCAATCGCCATCTGAAGGCCTCCGTCAACAAAATGGCAGCAAGAGAACACGACCCAGCAATCTGCTTGAAGTTGAGAGTTGCTAATGGTAGCGGCTCCAGGCCACATTGTATGTCGAAGAAAATTCATTTTCGCAATCTAGGTTAAGCTTTTTACTCTAATTCTACAAATATCACACTGCTGCACATATAGCACCTGCCAAGACACAAGCAATGAGTAACCTGTTTAGCCATTGATATATATATATATATGTGATTAGCATAACCAATAGTGAAGATTTTAATTTCAAAAGAAAAAATGCTGATATATTTTTATACTTTGCATTTAATGCAATTCACATACAAACAACAACAACAACAACTAAGCCTTTTCCCATACTAGACGGGGTCAGCCACATGGATTCTTTGTTTCCAGAGATCCCTATCGTGTGCCATGTTAGCAGTTAACTCATAATAAGCTAGATTATTCTTTATTGTTTCTTTCCAACACTTTTGTGGTCATCCTCTAGCTCTTTTAATACTTTCCAAATTTAGTTTTCCATACATTCTTAAAGGTTCTTCTTTTGATCTTCTTTCTATATGTCCAAACCATCTTAAACGATATTCTCTCATTTTATCCTCTATTGGTATCACTCCTAATTTGTTTCTAATAACCTCATTATGTATACGGTCTTTTCTTGTATGGCCACTCATCCATCTCAACATCTTCATTTCTGTCACAGACATCTTTTGTACATGATGATTAACTGCCCAACACTCACAACCATAAAATATAGCAGGCCTAATTGCTTCTCTATAATATGTACCTTTTAACTTTAATGGTATCTTCTTATCACAAAGAATACCTCATTGCTTCTCTCCATTTTAACCAACCATCATTAATTCTATGCGTAACATCTCCATCAATTCTTCCATCACCTTGAAAAATTGACCCTAGGTATTTAAAACTTTCCTTTTGAGGAATGTAATGTGTGCCAATTTTAATTTTTATGTCCTCTGAGGTAACCAAATGATCAAACTTACATTCCATATATTTTGCCTTTGTTCTACTAAGTCGGAGGCCTTTGCTTTCTAATGTTTCTCTCCATAGTTCCAATTTTCTATTAACTTTTTCCTTAGACTCCTCCACTAATACAATGTCATCTACAAATAACATGCACCAAGGTACTTCATCTTAAATATGTTTTGTTAACTCATCAATCACAATTATAAATAAGTATGGACTTAAAGTTGATCCTTGATGTAACCCAATATTAACTTCAAAGAAGTCTGTCATTCCTTCATGAGTCCTCACACATGTTTTTAGACCATTGTATATGTCTCTTATAAGGTTTACGTATGTCAATGGGATACCTCTTTTTTCCAAGGTCCTCTAAAAAACCTCCCTCGGTACCTTATCGTAAGCTTTTTTCAGATCAATATATATGTTTTCTCACATTTGAGGTTACACCAGGAAAGAGTAGAGGAAGAACTGCTTCTAGCATACATTCATTTTTTTCTCATACCATACACCTGGTGCTCAACCTAGAATTTGTGCTGCTATGGCTTCAGAACAACTGCATGATCATGCAGACCTTGCAATGGGCATATGGTTTTATGATGCATGCATTTCATTCAATGCAACAAACAATTTTCATTTTCAAGCAATGGCAGATGCAATTACTAACATTGGTCCAGGATACAAGATGTCCTCCTATCAAAAGTTGTGAAGAAAGATCTTAGATAAGACCGTCATTGAAGTACAAGAATATTGTTCAACTTTGAGAGAGTCATGGAAGGAGACAGGTTGCACTATCATGGTAGATAGATGGATAGATAGGCGAGGAAGGACCTTGCTAAACTTTCTTCTCTACTGTTCTAAAGGACTTATATTTTTGAGATCTCTAGACATGTCAAAGGAGAGGCACACTGTGGAGATCCTACAACAAGAATTTGATAAGGTGATATGCGAGGTTGGGCTAGAGAATGTAGTCCAATTGATTACAGATAATGCAGCTAACTAAAAATCAGTTGTGAAGGAGTTAGCTGATACTTATGTGACTTTTACTGGACACTATGTGCAACCCATTGTTTAGATCTTATCCTTAAGGACATTGGTGAGATGGATAAATAAAGGCAGCAACTGAGTGTTGCCAAGATATCACAAAATTCACTTACAACCATGCATTTGTTTTATGTATGATGAGAAGATATACAGAATGTGCAGAGCTTCTTCGAACAGCTGCAACTCAGTTTGCAACAAACTTCTTATTTGTACAGAGTATTGTAAGACAGAAGCAAGCATTGAAGAAAATGTTATCCTCAAACGAGTGACAACAATTTGCAGAGTTGCCTCAGAACAGAAGAAACAGAAAGTTGAATGAGATTTCTGAGACAGTCTTCAGGAGTACATTTTGGAATGCATGTGTTAGACTGTTAAAGATTACATGTCCATTAGTTAAGGTTTTGAGATTGACTGATAGCGAGGAGAAACCATCTATGGGCTACTTTTATGAAGCCATGGATAGGACAAAAGAAGCCATCAGAAATAATTTTAATATAAAAAAGAGAGATTATGTGCCCATGTGAAAAATCATTGATAATAGATGGAATAAACAATTGCATCAGCCTATTCATGCAGCAGCATATTATCTAAACCCATCATTCAAGTACTCAACAAGCTTCAAAAGGGACGGTGAGGTTAATCGAGACATCATTGATTATATAGATAGATTAGTCCCTGATGAGAGCATAGCAGATGCTATACATCGAGAGATGGAGATCTATGATAATGCTATTCACTTAATGGGTTTGCCTGTAGCAATTCGCAACAGAAACTACTATGCATCCAGGTAAATTGTTTATCTTCGTATTTAAGTTTCTTAAATCAATACATCTTATATTATTATGGATTATCTTTATAATGTTTGTCTTTTTCTATAGATGTTTGGGGGAATAGGTTTGGAACTGATTGTCCGAACCTTAGGGATTTTGCAGTGAGAGCTATGAGTCAAACCTGTAGTGCAACGGGTTGTGAAAGGAATTGAAGTGTCTTTAAACACATCCATACAAAAAAGCGCAACAGGTTAGAACATAAGAGACTGAATAATTTAGTTTTTATTCGTTGTAACATGCGCCTTCGTGAAAGATAATATTGTATTACTTAGTACTTAAATGTTTAATTCAATAAATTGTTTGACTTCAATTATTAATATTATTTACTAATTGCTTATCTTTCTTTGTTGTAGGCAATTAAAAAAAGTAAATAGACAAGAAAGCCAATTTGATCCAATAAGTTTGGATAATTTTGATATATTAGAAGATTGGATTATAGAAGACATTGAAGAAAATGCCCTCCTAACTGAAGAAGACATTGCATGGATTAATTTGGAAGGAGCGCAACAACAGTATCAAGGAGACGAAGAATTTGATTTCCAAACCGAGGTGCTGCTGATGATGATGATGAGGATCTTCAGCAAGGAGAAGATGAAGATTATTTAGTTGATGATCCTGATTACAATTTGTAAAATGTAAATGTATTTTATTTATTTTTATTCAAAATATGTAAATTTGGATACAATTGTTTAATTTTAATGTTGAATGCTCAATCTGTACTAAACTTTGCATTATATGAATTTAAAGCATTTACCAGATTTTTCACATTTTCTTGATTTTTTTCAAATTTTTACTAATTTTTCTTGATTTTTTAAATATTTTTTAAAATATTAAAGTACTATACAATACGCCCGTATCGTGGAGCCTAGAGATACGCGATACGATATGCGTCAGACAACACTGTTTTACATGCAAATGCATTAATAAAAGTCGATGTTGAGTAGTTAATCTTCCTCCTAAAATTACCTTGCAATCTTTAGTCTTTACAATACGATCTATCTTTTTTCTTGCAAAAAAAATAATCAATTTGTGTTTGTGATAAGCCACTCTTATAAGTAATTAAATGTTCATCTCATTTTTTTTAAATTGTATTGCTAATGGCATTGTTACTTAAGCATGTAGCATTAATACTAAGCCTCCAAAAATCCAGGCCATTTCTCATGTATATGTGAAAGACTCCGAAGGAACCAATGCAACTGAACATTTTTATGGTCTTCACAGAATGATGCCAGAACTGGAAAATCCTACAGCATCGTTGTCAATCCCAAAGAAGTATAAATGAGTTGAATCTATACCTGTCCAGTTCTCCTGTCTAGCTCCTTAATATGATGATTTCTGTTTTCTGCATCCTGCTAGAGGCTGGATCAAATGTAATTAACAAATCAGGCTTACCTTCCACTATAATAAATTCAAAAATGCACGCTTTAAAACTAATAACTCTAATAGATGGAACAACAAAAGAGTCAAATTCCTTGGTTTTGCGCTCCAAATGTCTGATCACGTTCTGTCAGTAACTCAGAAATGCAGCATTGATGTAAACAACTCCGTGAATAGAAATAACACATAAAATCTTGATTTGTTCTAATCTACAATTGGTATTGAGATTTCAGACATGGGAAGAACTGGTGTCTCTGGCTGGCCCAATACGACCAATCTGGTAGCAATTCAAATATGAATCAGCGATCCCCTTCTAGAAGGTATGAAATTCTGCGTCATGGTTACCTCCTTCCTTGGCATTGGCCGATCCGAGAGTCTATAAATTCAACGCATTCAAATGCAACCTGGAACTTTCAGTACAAACAATCGAAATCCTCAAACCACAAACTAGTGAATTAAATGGTACAAATCGTCCTTCGAGAAGGGTCCTATAATTCCCTTTTCAATTACGTTTTAAAGAAACTTCTAAAAATCCAGTGGTAAGTTCGCAATAACTCACCAAAGAGGGATTGAAAATCACAGATATTACCCTTCAAGTCATCGTGCAAGGCGCTAGGCATATAGGACACCCACTTGAATTTTCAGAAAAGGAAGGATTAACGTAGCATTGAGAGGAAAATAGCCCCTTAGTCCGACTTGTTAGCTATGACGAAGTGCCCCTAAAACCCCGTAATAGATAGGGAAAATGTGGCAGTGACACGACAGAACCAGGCTTTCTTGATTGCAAGCGCTACATTTTTTGTTTAAAAACTTTAAATCTTTCGAAGAAACTTTCATCCATTTGGCCGTAGTTTCTGTGTCATGGCTCGGAGCGTGAATTTTATTCGATCTAGTTTCAAGTATGGGAATCTGATTCTTATATTTCTATCCATCTAGATAAGCTGATGCACGGAATTCCTCAAGCACCAGATTCGAGACTGTCAAAAGACAGATGACGAACTTTTCAATCCACTGCGGCAGCAAAAGGAAACAAAAACCCTCGTTTCGATTATTATAGTCATCGATCTTCAAACATAAGCAGAAGTGGATTCAATCAGAAAAAGCTGTAAAAAAATAGTTGCTAATAAAAAAGAGATTCCGTTGAAGGATTTAGAAACAATTTACAAACTTTCAACTTCTGAAACTCGAAAGGAATCCTAATTCCATAGAGAGAGTCACTCACCGTCCCGGAACGTATGTCGTGGACATCATCGCGATCATTGAGAGCAACAACGAGAAGATTTTCGATTCACGAACAATGCCGGGTAGCCGGCTGCTCGATCCCCGGCTTCGCATTTCTTCCTCTTTCCCTCAAAACTTCATCCCGCGCAATTCAAACATCCGACATCTATGCCCCTCAGGAGCTACCACCACATAAGGATGCAACTAAGGTCTCCGATCTGTTAAAGGAGAAAATTTTCCTTTTACCCCTTCTATCGCTTCACGAGAGAGAGAGAGAGAGAGAGAGAGAGACAAAGAGGGACAAGTCGTCGCAGAAAAGAAGCGTCAAAGAAGAAGAATCTCAGAAATCTGAATCATGAATGACGGTTTGCCGAACCGGTTTGTTCCTCTTCCCCCTTATTCCCTGAGCACTGAGCGAGCAGTTTCAAGATACCCGCCAATACTCTCTTTTTTACTAAAGTACCCCATAGGCCTCAAGTTTGATTATTACATTGAGACTGCCCCTTCTTCCAATTTCCCAATAGCAGGCGTATGACTTTTGACATTTGAGTATAGGGTACAGTTTATTCAAAATTAAAATACGCTAATATTATAAATATTCTTTCCGATGATACTATATAATAATATCGCATATGTATGTCTATAATGTTTAATGTACTTGTATTGTGTATGACACCATAATATAATATTGTTGGATCTTATCACTTGACATGGCTGGTTTTGGGTAAATTGAGACGGCGATTCAAAATTGATGGCTTTGGTTTTCCCGAGACTATCATTTATAACTGAATTGGGATCCGCTATGATTAGATTATGGCACAAAATTGAGGCTCATGTATGGGACTTGGTATAGATGTATCTCCTACCTGCCTCACTGCCATCCCCGAAATTATAAGCTTTGATCGTTGCCTATTTTGTATTTTCATGATATTGATCTTATGGGAGGAATGAAAGCTAAGACTTGAAAGTAGGGCGAGGTCATACCATAATGGAGATTGCCTTATGTGCAAGTAAAGGAACCACCAAAGTCTCAGCCAGGATTCTCGCTTACTGGACCATGTAGAGCGGTGAGACGGGTTCGTAAGTACCTAGTAAATAACAGTCAGCTCTGCCTCTGAATAATCTTTGGGTTCGACAACCTACCTAGTAAATTAGTAGCTTTAAGGGGTAGTCAATCAAAAACTAGATAGTGAATGGGTTGGTTTGAAAGTCAATGAGCTGCTAATGGTAGAGCATTCCCAAACTTCTCATACTGATCGAGACACCCTAACGACAATGGATCGGGTCTCGGGAAAGTAAGACCTACCATTGATCCCTGCCTATTTTGCGGGAGTTGGATATGGTTTAATGTGCGGAATCCTTCACGGTATCTTGAACTGTTGTTGGGTGTAATGCCAACAGACTAAAGTGGCCCTTATTTGGATTCGGGTTTGGATTTAGTCCAAATCAGGAAGGAGTTGGTTCAGAAGGATCCAGGATCAAATTACTGACCAACTTTCGGGTGACCTGCACTTTCAAGTGGTTCATCGCTTAACCGGACCGAAGGTTTGGGCACTTTCAGGTTCGAATTACTGAGCAACTTTCGGGTGACCTGCTCTTTTTAGTTCAGGTCCCACAACCCCAAGGAGGCCGTCTGTTTACATCACAAACCCGTAGACAGCAAACGGATTTTGGTGGGACCCGCCAGCCAAAGCTAGTGGGCGTCCACCTGAAAAGCACGCGTCAGCTCCATGATCGGTAAAATACAATGTGCCAGCAGTGGTTGTTACTTTGGACTCTTGAACCGGGTCAAACCCGATGGAACCTGGACCCATCAGACCAGAATGCTTTCTTAGACCCGACCTGATTGCAGCCTTAAACTCATGGCACGCCGGCCACGGCATAGGGAAGAGCGAGGACTGAATCCTCTTTCCGCGAACAACAAATTGAAGGAAAATTTCAGGAAACCACCTAACTGGTAACAACCAAAACCACGGTGCGTGTAACTTTCGCACATCGACAAAAAAACACCTAATCTTTTTGGAGATTGTAAAAGTAATATGAGTTTCACCGAGAATGACCTTGGATGGACGGATAAATATCGTTGTTAGATTACCTGTTATTGACACGAAAGCAACATTATGCAAAATAGAGAAGACTCCAAGCACAAAATTGTTACCTCTAAATAATGCCCTAACAACACTGAGAGCGTTAGCTCAATGGCATGACGTTCTAGCCCATCGCTGCTGGTGCGAATTCGACTCTTAAAGGATAGGTGTGTTAGGCTTCAGCCTCCTCTTGTAACAAAAAAAATGCCCCAACACTGAGTAGGTCAAGCAGTATGCGAACGAGTGCCGACTTGTTTGATTCAGATTTCTGGGTTTTTCAAGAATTTCACTATAACGAGTATAGTTTATTGTGTGGGTATCACAAGACACCTCGAGATTCTTTCATTCTGCACACTATTTTGAGAATATGGTTTACTATCACGATGAGGAGATCTAAAGGGTGGATACTTGAACTCAATAGCTAAAACTTTTTGGTAGCATTTCTAATTTTCAATTTTTGAGCAGGAAGCTAGCGTCTTGCGCAATTCGCAGGTCCTTGTGCCGTAAAATATGGCAGAGGCTGCCAACTGAAAAACGACGTGCCACCCCTCCCTGTCTCTCTCTCTCTCTGTCTCACACACACGCATCCATCGACGCCGGACGGGAGGAACGATCGGGATCTGAGACCAAGGCCTACTGAAAAACGACGTGCCACCCCTCTCTCTCTCTCTCTGTCTGTCTCACACACACGCATCCATCGACGCCGGACGGGAGGAACGATCGGGATCTGAGACCAAGGCCACCGTCGGTTCCGTCTGGAAGCGAAGATGAACGATGTGGACGTGTCCAAGCAGATTCAGCAGATGGTTCGATTCATTCGGCAAGAAGCGGAAGAGAAGGCCAGCGAGATCTCCATCTCTGCGGAAGAGGTATCTATTTCCCTCTTTTTTTTTACCGGCAATTAGGGTTCCTAGAATCGCATTTTGGCTATTCTTTGCCTCTGAATGTTAACCTTTTCCTGATTTTCCTTGATCCTATCGATTTGTTATCTTAATTGTAAATTCTTATTTTGCGTTTAGTAGAGAAATTCGGTTCAAACTGATTGTTATAAGGAGATAGAGATTATTGTAAGTTTGTAACTAGATCGACTAGATATTTGGGCTTAGATTTTAATCCATGCCTTGTGAAGGAGTGAATTAGCAGTTGTGGGTGATGATGAGACCCACACGAACCGAGCTTAGAAAATCGGGTGATTTCTGTTACAAATTCCAACTTAACGGTGTAAGTAACCATATTAACGATTGCTACTTCTGATATATAATGTCCTTTGTGGAGGTCTGAAGCGTTTTTTAGGAAAGACTGTATTCGTAATGAGGATAGCTGATAGAAATTGAGAGTTGCATCCAAGTAGATATAAAATGTCGGAAAATCGTTTAAGATGGTTAAAGGCGACGAAAGGAACTTCTGATATATAATGTCCTTTGTGCAGGTCTGAAGCGCTTTTGAGGAAAGACTGTATTCGTAATGAGGATAGCTGATAGAAATTGGGAGTTGCATTCAAATAGTTATAAAATGAAAAAAAATTCTTGAAGATGGTTAAAGGCAACAAAAGGAAGTTCCAGTAAGGTGTGAGAAACTAGATGGTGAATGTGTTAAAAGGAGAAGAGGAAGACTATAAAAAGTGTTGGAAGGAAAGAATAAAGACTGATCTATAGCATGGCACAATATCAAACCTTAGGAAACAAAGAATCCATGTAACATACCCCATCTAGTATGAGAAAAAAGGCTTAGTTGTTGTTGTTGTATTGACTGCATCAACTTTCTTGCTGAATTTATGATAATAACTGAGATGCAAAATTCTGCTTGATATAGTAATATAGCATGGTGATATTATGACCTATGTGGCCTTTGTCATAAGCATATATGCTATCATATGGTGGTATAGTAATAGAGCATGGGGAGGTCATCATCTATGTAGCCTTTGTCATAAGCAAATGCATAGCTATTAATCATGAAACCATGACAACCATGAATAATGGTTGTTGAATTTTGTAGTCACTGTGGCTGATGGAGGAATTTGCATAAACAGCTAAGCATGTAGCCAACAGCACTTACTGTGGGAGAAGGCTTGGTATTGGTTTCTTAGTTTTTGGGGCTGATGTGGGTCCAACTCATTTTGAGTTGTATAACATCAAAAGGAAATCCATATTAACTATAGTATATCTCTTTGGTACCGAGGAAAATGCATGCCATCTACAGGATAATCACACAATGTGCTGTCTTGAAGCAAATTTTGCATGCTCAAAGATTCTAACTCTGCAAATTGAGCCCATTCCTGGGATGATGGGAGGCTCCATGCTGACAAAAGTTAGTGGTATGAATTTTTCAAATGTACCCTCAAATAAGTTGATGAATCCTAAGGATCTAACCATGTAAAGAGTTCATAGTTGGATACTCTTGAAATATTTTAAAATAGCCTTTCTTATCATCCTAGCAATGCGAGGTTCTTTTATGGTTGGCACTTTTCATGTGCTTGATGATGTAAGACTGATTTTTGCACCACTCTTGTAAAGAATGCTTACAACAGGATTCATAATGATGCTTATCTATTTAGTAAAGATGTAGGGTAGCTGTTTACATTGTTTCTAGCTCTTCTCATTTAATCTTGTTGCAGGAATTTAACATTGAGAAACTCCAATTAGTGGAAGCTGAGAAGCGAAAGGTTAGGCAAGAGTATGAAAGAAAGGAGAAGCAGGTTGAAATCCGCAAAAAAATGTGAGATGCCAATGGAACTTTTGTTCTAGCATGATAAATATGTTATTGCTCCACTTGCATTAAGTAGCAATTCTGCTATTTATAAGATTCTCTGTTGTGATGATGTTGATGTTATTATGTCATTTAGGCTTTGCTTGTTTTCAGTGGTTAGTTGTTACAGTAAATAGAGTTGTGCCAGAAGTATATTTCTTGAAGAGTTCCTGGACCCTCAGCTTCTCAAGGAACATGAGTTTTGTTTTGAAATGATGCTTCTCTTGGGTACAAGTGTGATAACAAACAGTCTCCACTACTGTCCTTTAACTGCTAAAGATTTGCAACATGAACTTGACTCTCTTCTAAACAATAGTTTCACATAAGATTCTTGAACCGAGAAAGTCTTGATAGAAGAAAGTCTACTCTCTGCCGTCGCTGCCACCTGCTGCCGCTGCCACCTATTGGGCCAGCTGTTGCAGCCAGCAGGCCAGCATTAACAGCCAACACACTAGCCATTGGGTGTTGGCCCTTCTTCTTCCTCTCTTTCTTTTCTATTTCCTACTCCTTCTTCCTATTGTTTTCTACCTTATCTTGTCTATAAATACCTCCTCTTCACTCTTGTAATATCGAGTCCTAGGGCTTTGCCTTGATAATAAAGTGTTCTTTCTTCAAAGTGTTTGAGTTGTGCGATTTGGTGCTTAAGGCAGAGTTAGACTGATTCTTGGTGAAGTACCTAAGGAATTCCATGCGGCTATTGAGATCGGGTGAGGCCTATCTTCATTACACGATATCAGAACCTTGTTGAAGACGATTGATCAAGGAAAGGTGATCTTGAGAAGCATGTCAAGAAGGCATTAATTATGTGGATTGCTCATCTCTTCAAGTAAGACATTTGTTGATTATTTGTTTTTGATAATGGAAGATAAAGGGTTTTGTTTCCGCCTAACAAACACAACTGTAGAGTGATGTATGGGGCCATATTAGCAAAATAAAATAGAACCTTCCATTGATTAAAGTGTAGAATAAATGGAAGAATACGAGGGAGGACATAGAACCATTCTATGGATCCTCATGAACATTGTTAATAAGCATGTAAGAGACTATCATATTTTATAAATGCTAGAGAAGCATGAAATTATTTCAAAAAAAGTCATATAGAGTGATGTAGCTCATAGAATGTCCTTTATAGATAAACTTATGACCTTAAGACAAGGAAATAAGAACATTAGTGAATTTTATACGGTGTTCTCTAACATTTGGAATCAACTTCGTAGATATGAGAAAAGTGTACACATTATCTTGACATAAGGTAATGCGAACAAAATGAGAACTTTATCTATCATTTTCTTAGAAGTTTAAAGGAAAAATTTGAAGGAGTAAGAGTCAGCCTCATTCATCAAAAATCATTCTTTTCAAAAGAATAAGTTCTAACCGATTTACAAATGACAAAAACCAGGCTAAAGGAAGCAAAAACACAAAGACACGCTATACTAGCTGCATCCAAACCAGTTGCAAAAATCAGGACCTATCGACCTCCACATTTTAAGACAGATGGACAACCTGCTACAAAGAAGGAGATACTTTGTTTTTATTTTAAGGAATCAGGTCATGTGTTTAAATTTTGTTGTAAATTAAAGTACAGAGTTGCCGCGGCCGAGGGAGAAGGAAAAGAAAGTTGCCACGATCGAGGGAGAAGGAAAAGAAATTCTTGCTCTCTGTGAACTCCAAAACAAAATAAAGCAACTTTAAGAACATATGAAAGGAAGCACATCCATTTTGGAGCATTTTGTTCTACCAGCTCTAACGGAACCACATGTACGAAATCTTGGTTACTTAATTTTGAAACTTATTTTTTATATGACATATGAAGAAAAACTTTTAAGGAATTACGGTATGTGTTTATAGCCGATGAAACTAAACAGAAAAAACCGAAGATCTTCAAAATAAAAACTTTCCAGTTAAAAAATAAGTTTGGTTCCAAAGTTAAATTTAATTTTTTTCAGTCTTACAAATATTTGACAATGGTTGTGTAGTCAACTTCTAAAAGAGGCTCTTAAACATATGAAGGGTGGTAAATTGGTAGGACTAGACGATATTCCTATAGAAGTTTGGAAAATCTTAAGATAAACATGAATCACTTGGCTCACAAGACTATTTAATGAAATATGGAGAAACCAAAAGATGCCCAAGGAATGAAGAGCGAGTACACTTATACCCATATATAAGAACAAGGGAGACATTCAGAATTGTGCGAATTATGGGAGTATCAAGGTAATGAGTCATGCTATGAAATTGTGGGAAATAATTATCGAATGTAGGTTAAGACAAGTATCAAGTACAACAGAGAACTAATTTGGATTCATGCCAGGCATATCTATTGTTGAAGCGATTCACCTTTTGAAACATCTTATGGAACATTCTAGAGCAAAAAAGAAAGACCTTCACATGATATTTATTGATCTAGGAAAAGCTTATGATAGAGTACCGAGGGAGGGTTTTTGGAGAACTTTCGAATAAAAGAGGTATCCCATTGATATACATTAACCTTATAAGAGACATGTATGATGGTGCAAAAATATGTGTGAGGACTCATGAAGGAATGACAAACTTGTTTGAAGTTAATATTGGGTTACATCAAGGATCAACTTTAAGTCCATACTTATTTATAATGGTGATTGATGAGTTAACAAAACATATTCAAAATGAAGTACCTTGGTACATTTATAAATGATATTGTGTTAGTAGATCCCCGTCTAGTATGGGAAAAGGCTTAGTTGTTATTGTTGTTGTTTGTTTGTATTGTGTTAGTAGATGAGTATAAAGAAAAAATTAATTGAAAATTAGATCTATGGAGAGAAATGTTAGAAAGTAAAGGCTTCTGACTTAGTAGAATAAAGACAAAATTAAAATTGACACACATTGACACACAATGTAAGAAGGTATGAAAAACTATATTTTGAAAGTATTAAAAGAGGTAGAGGACGACTACAAAAGTGTTGGAAAGAAATAATAAAGAATGATCTAGCTTACTGTGAGTTAATTGCTAACATGGCACATGATAGGGCTATGAGGAAACAAAGAATCTATGTAGCCGACCCCATCTAGTATGGGAAAAAGCTTAGTTGTTGTTGTTGGTAGTGTAGTCAACTTCTCATTAAACGGTTGCATTATACAGGATTGCCTAACGAAGAAGGTGATCAAATATGGTCGTAGAGAAGGAGGACTATATGTAATGGACTATTTCTATGATCAAAATCTTGAACAATGTAATGTTTTATCTAAAGATGTTCTTGTCATAAAGCCATTTAAATGTTTAAAAATTGTATGAATGCCATTCGCTTGGAATTAAAAATGTTAGACTTTTTTTGCAAGGATTGTGCCTTTGGAAAAATGAAATGTCTTTCATTTTCTCAAAGAACGTGTACTTCAGCAAACCTTTTGAAATAATCCATTCTGATGTTTAGAGACCGCCCCAATCTTGTCAAAAGGGGATATCCTACTATATCATTTTCATCGATGACTTTACCCGATACACATGGGTGTATCTTCTAAAAGCTAAGTATGAAGTGTTTAAAAATTTTATGATTTTTTATAATTTGATTAAAAATCAATTTGATGTTAATGAGGGAATATCGTTTAAGATGGTGTTGACATATAAAAAAAAGAACCTGTAACAAGGTACAAAAAAACTAGATTTTCAAAGTATTAAAAGAGGTAGAAGACGACCAAAAAAGTGTTGGAAGAAAACAGTAAAAAAAATGATCTAGCTTATTGTGAGTTAACTGCTAACATGGCATATGATAGGGCTATGTGGAAACAAAAAATCCATGTAGCCGACCCCGTCTAGTATGAGAAAAGACTTAGTTGTTGTTTATTAATATTTTTTAAATTTTTTATCAACAAATACAAAAAGCTGTATCGTATTGTATATGGTACAAGCATATCAGTGCCCAAGAAACATTAGAAAGTAAAGGCTTTCGACTTAGTAGAACAAAGACAGAATATATAGAATAAACATTAAAATTGGCACACATTGCACCCTCAAAAGGAAAGTTTTAAATACGTAGGGTCAATTTTTCAGAGTGATAGAAGAATTGATGGAGATGTTACACATAGAATTAATGCTGGTTGGTTAAAATGGAGAGGAACATCAGGTATTCTATGTGATAAGAAGATACCATTAAAGTTAAAAGGTAAATATTATAGATCAATAATTAGACCTATCATGTTTTATGGTTTTGAGTGTTAGGCAGTTAGTCATCAACATACATAAAAGATGTCTGTGACAGAAATGAAGATGTTGAAATGGATGAGTGGTGATACAAGAAAAGATCGTATACATAATGAGGTTATTAGAAACAAATTAGGACTAACACCAATAGATGATAGAATGGTATTGCTGAATGATGTAATGAAGACGATGCTTCAATGTAGCAGCGTAAGGTTGATGAATATCACTTCAAAATATCACTTCCAAAAGCCTTAGAAAAAGGTTATAATGAAATGTATGCAACAAAGGCACAATATATTAAAAAAAGAATATTATTTAGCAACAAAAAGTCTTGAATAAAAAGTATTTACAAGATGGGTATTTATAGAGTACATGAGGAAGAGAGAAGAAGAAAAGAGAAAGGGAAGAAGAGTGAGAGTGGTTGAGAGGGGGTTGGCCCAACGTCTATCTTAGGTAACCGTTAGGGCTATGCTAACCCCCAACCCTTTTAACACCGTCCCTTAAACTAACGGTACCATTATTAAAAGTTTGCTAACTAAGAAGTGAAGCGGAGCGGGTAATGATTTGGTGAAGGCATCTCTGCAAGTTAATACTCAGATCTAACAAACTATAGTGTCAAATTGTCATGTAGATGCTCTTCATGAACATAGTGACAATCTATCTCGATATATTTGGTTCGCTAATGAAATGTGTGGTTGTTAGCTATATACTGTAAATATTTGTTCATGCTTGAATGTTGAATCGACAAAGTCATAAGATGTTGATACGTTGGTGAAATCGTTAAGATATAAAAACACCCAAATATGGATGTGTCAAATCAAGAATACAACAAGAATCAAGAGTCAAGAGAGAGAGCCAAATCACGAATCAAAAGTTGTGTAAGACAACTTATGTGTTTATTGATTGAGGCTCTATTTATAGAGAAGTATTAAAAGTGAGAGAGAAGAAAAGAATGCACAGTAGTCGCAATTGAATGCAACGGCTATAATAAGTAGCCGTTGGGGAGCAGGGCTCCCCAACAGTTACCTGATGGCCCTGGCCATCCAGGACCTAATCAAGGGCCTTAGTGGGCTGGCCTGCCCTATTACAAGTTAACACTCCCCCTTAAACTTACGGTATGTATATCGAAAGTTTGTAGGAGCCGATAATGACTTGGTAAAGAAGTTTGTTAGTGCATTTGAGATGGTACATAACATAAACGAGTTTTTTCTTCAAGCATTGCTCTCAAACAAAGTGACAATCCATCTCAATATGTTTCGTTCTTTCATGAAATGTTGTTAGATGCGATGTACATTTTCAAGAAGTGACACCTTCTGTTGCTTTTTACATTTTCAAGATATTAATGATTCACCTAAAAATATACAAAAACTTGTGGTGGAATGTCGATTATTGATATCTCCACCCCAATCTGCATCACTATATGCAATCAAATCAAGTGAAGAGGAAGAAGTCAAATGTATCCCTTATCCACAGAGTGTTTACGTATCTGATGATTCTAATAACTGCACTAATGTGAGCACTACAAGGAGCTTGTTGAAACTGACTTGCAGTGTGTACGGCTTGTGATATGTTAGGTCAACACTCTTATAAGTTGTCATAATGGGGTAGGATCATCCAGTTTCTCTTCATCTGTTGCTCTCAATTTTGTTCCAAGAACCTCTGGTGTATCCACCTTCTTCTCGTCAGTTATACCTGACCTGTCAACAATTTCACTCGCAAATTTTGTTTGAGATATAAAGTATCCTCGATCATTACATATAATTTTAATTCACAAAAAATAATTAAGCAAACCAAGGTCTTTCATTTCAAATTCTTTGTGAAGATCACTTTTAACTTGCAAGATGCCAGCTTTATCACTTCCAGTGATGATCATATCATCCACATAAAAGAGTAGAATTATTATATCCTCACAAATAATGCAGTATCAGTATAGCAAGAGACAAAATTATGCATATGTATAAAGTCTTCAAAAAGATCAAACCAAGCCTTGTGAGCTTCTTTAAGACCATACAAGGCTTTCTGAAGCTTAAGAACATGATCTTGAGGAACATCAAATTTGGGAGGAGTCATATAAACATCTTCATGCAATTTTTCATTCAAAAAGGTATTTTTAACTTCAAGTTGAAAAATATTCCAGTTTTTTATAGCACTAAGAGTTATGAGAATCGTTATAGTGGTTATTCTTGCAACATGAGCAAATGTTTTATTATAATCAATTCTATGTTCTTTAACATAATCCTTGGCTACCAATTTAGCTTTATATCTTTTTATATTACCATTACTATGAGTCTTAATTTTATAAACCCATCTAGATCCAATAATTTTCTTATCTTTGGGTTTGAGAACAATGGACTAAGTTTTAGCTTTATCCAATGCAGTCAACTCTTCTTGCTGGAATACCCTTGGCTTTGATGGTAGAACCTAGGATCTTTTACTTGTAAAAGAGTGGTAATCAAGTTTTTTCATTGAGGTTTAAAAGATTTATAAGTACAAAGCATTGAGGAGGTTTTGAAATTCTAGGTTCTAATCGTGAGGTGCTTTGTTCTCTAAGTCTTCTAGTGTAGTGCAACGAAAAAGGGTAAGATATGTTATGTGTCTTTAACATTATTCTCATCATGTTGGATAACATCAAGATTGTCTACAAGATCACTATCATTAGTTTCACTATCTTCTAAATTGAAAAAATCATATGAAGAAGATTATTTATTATTTTCAATAGAACTAGATTTATAATAATATTTATCTTCAAGAAATTTCATATCCTTAGAAACATATAATTTATCATTGATAGGATCAAAACATCTGTCTCTTTTTATCGATTCCATATATAAGAAAAACACATTCAATAGCTCTAGAGAACAACTTATCATTTTTATCAGTATAAACAAAATATTTGCAACAAAAAACCCTTAGTCTTTCATAGTAAGGAGATATTTCATAATAAGGAGATAGATTATACAATTTTTCAAAAGAAGAAACATTTTCAAGACGGATTGAAGGCATTATATTAATGAGATATATGACGGTAAGAGTAGCTTTCGTAGCAATTAAAAGTGTTCTACAAGTTTCTATAATATTTTCTTTTTGCTAACCCATTTTGTTGTGAGGTTTTAATGTAAGATTTTTTGACGTATAATCATATTTGTTTCAAAAAAATTTTGAAAATCATTTGATAAGTATTCTCCTCTCGAATTGGATCTAAAAATCTTAATAGTAGAACCAAATTGATTGATTATACAATTTTTCAAAAAGAAAAACATTTTCAAGACGGATTGAAGGCATTATATTAATGAGATATACGACGGTAAGAGTAGCTTTCGTAGCAATTAAAAGTGTTCTACAGTTTCTATAATATGCCTATGTTTTAACCCATTTTGTTGTGAGGTTTTGGTGTAAGATTTTTTGACGTATAATCACATTTGTTTCAATTTTTTTTAAAAAATTCTTTGATAAGTATTCTCCTCTCGAATTGAATCTAAAAATCTTAATAGTAGAACCAAATTGATTCTTTATCATATTATGAAAAATCAAATATTTTTTAAATACTTCTGATTTATGTTTTAATAGATATATCAAAGTAAAGTGAGTAAAGTCATCTATAAAGGTTACATACTTCTCATTTGAAAACAATAGGGGCCAGTCCCCAAACATCGGAATGTATTAATTCAAAAGATTTACTTGTTACAAAATTTCTTTCACCAAAAGGTAGATGATGCATTTTCCCAAGGATACATTCTTTACGATCAAAATTATGAATATTTTCAACAAAGGAAAATTATATAGTCTAGCATATTGAAATATCGAAGTCGTTTATGCCAAAGAGTAGTATCATGAACTACATTACAAGATTCAAAATTTGGCATAACTAAACTATTCATTTTGTATAGTCCACTTTCTCTATGACTTTGACCATTCACCTGCTTCGATGGTGATCCTTTATCACACAATTCTTAGATGAGAAAGTGATTATACAACCATTATCACAAATTTAAGCAACCGAGAGAAGATTTAGATTAACTTAGGTATAAAACTTACATTTTCAATTTTAAAATATTCTTTCTCAAAGTTCCCAATCTTTTTAATTTGAAGTTTTGTACTATCGGCGGTAAAAACATGTTTTTCAAAGATTTTTCACTATGGTTCATATGAAAAGAAGCACTCAAATCTAAGAACGAAAACATCTTGAGAAGTAGAGAACATTTCTGAAAATACTTGCCTTTTCTTTAAACATTTCTTCTAATGTAAACTTTGATGTTGGTAGTCAAAACTCCTCTATCTTTGTCCTCCACGGCTCCCACGTTTTCATATTTCTTACGAAGAAGAGGACAAGTGGTTTTGATATGACCACTTTTCTTGCAATAATGACATATCGTGTTCTTGTTCGGCCATAGTCTCATGGGCTTTTTGTTTGATCAATCTTTTTGTCCTTCGAAGTTTTTTGCATGAGGGGGCTTGTATGTCTTCATATTTGCTCTCGGCTTAGTGGCGACAAGAACGACTTCTTTTACAACATTGATGTTTTTTAATCTCATTTCCTCTATAATAAGATCAACAAAAAAACGAGTCTCCCTTTGGCGTAGGTTTTCTATGTATTAAGTTGGATATAATATTTTCAATTCATCCTTTAAGCCGTGCATGAATAAAAAGAAATATGGGTTGTCTAAAAATTCTTGAAATTCATCTATTTTTTGAAGTTTTCCAAATCTATTAAAACTTCTAAGTTGAGACCATAATTCCAAAAAATCATTATGATTGTCTCTAATGCTTAAATTCCCTTGTTTAAGCATTATCATCCGTTTCAAAAGCACTTTCAAAAATACTAATTTTATTTCTAGGTTTTTAATATATATTTTGGCAAATAATCGAAGTAATTTTAGCATTCATTTTTTCCTAAGTTTTAAGATCTTGCATGTATTTTTCTTTTGCTTTGAAAGCTTCATAATTATATAAATCTTTAATATTCAAAGTTGGTTCTTCAATCGTTCCATCAATATAATCTCAAAAGTCTTTTGACAAAAAATACTTTTTCATGGTTTTTGCCCAGCTTTGGTAGTATTTCTGGTTAAGAATATATATAAAAGATTCATTTTTGCTCTCTATTTTAGATAAAAATCAAAGGTCTTAGCGTTAGCTCAAATTTGGAGCGATTTCACAAACTTTCAAAAACTCAATTTTGAAAAACATTTTAGGGTGTTTACAAGCCAATACAATTACATTATGATTCAGTGCAGCAATTCAGAAAGCTTCCAATCCAATATATAATGAAAGAACAAAACATATAGAGATTGACTGTCACTTCATCAGAGAAAAGATAACAAATGAGGAATTCAAATTGGAGTATCTTAAATCAACAAAACAGAGGGTTGACTTTCTAACTAAAGCTACTCTCACTAGACAACTCAATAATACTTTATCCAAGTTGGGTGGTGTTAATATCTTTAACCCAACTTTAGGGGAGTGTTAGATATTGTTAACTAAACACATATAGTAGCCGTTATGGGTCCGAGTGTAGTTTATGTTAGATAGTATTTATAAATAGGTGAATTACGGTTAAGTGTATAGAATAAGAAAGAGAAGAGAAAGGCTGGGCGGCAGCCAGTAACAAGGCACAAGTTTCTGTTTTGTGGCAGATTGGAGGAATACCTCCAATCTTTCAATATTTGTAAGTTTCTCATATTTTCCTTCAATAATATGATTTTTATAACAGTGTATTAAAGGAAGAAGTTTATATGGAATCTCCTCCTGGTCTTAACGTACTTAAAAACCAAGTTCTACATATCAAAAAAGCCTTATATGGTCTCAAAAAAGCTCCTAAGATTCAAGATGAAGTCTAAGCAAGGAATGGGTAAGACACGATCGACCGTCCAACTCCGATCTCAAGGCAAAAGTAGGATCGAATGAAGCATCCAAACAAGCGTCGGAGTAGAAGCAAGCCTAGACCAAGCACATGTTTGAAGTCCAATTCAATTCAAAGATAAGCTGCAAATCCAATTCAAGATGAAATCAAGAATCAATTCAAACAAAAGGTTGTACCAACCTAGCCCAGCTAGGGCTATCAAGTCCAACATCAAGGTGTATTCAGCCAAAGTAAGTCAAAACAAGGCCAATGCAATGGCCGAATGGCTGAGGACAATGACCACACTCACGCACCAAGTATGAACTAAGACAATGAATCAAGATGATCAAGTCATGGGATGGGCTAAAGAAGTCAAGACCAAGGGTTGCTTTTGATAAAACCGAGCCATTCGAACCACACCCATGGCCGAGCCATGTGGGGTTGGACTCATCTTGACCAAGGGGGGCCACCATGTGCTCCCATGAGAGGCCATGTGATGAGCAACCCCATTGTGGATTGGATCAAGTTCGAGCCAAGACCAAACCCACGTCCAACTCATGAAGTCCCTAGAGACTTCCCTTGAAGGCTATAAATAGAGGCCTTGGGGCTGGGTTCAAGGCATTGAAGAAAGTGGAGAGAGTGAGGAGAGGGAGAAAGAGAGAGAGAGAGGGAGAGAAAAAGAGATGAAGAGAGAGGGAGAGAAAAATAGATAAGATAGAGGGAAAGAGGTAATAAGGTGGAGGAGCTGCCTTCTTCGAAGGTTGTTTTCATCCATTGTCATCCACGATCAAGCTCAATTCCTCTTCTCTTTTCTTTATATCTCTTTCTTACTTTCATTTAATTAAGAAGGTTTGTAATTAATGAGCAACTAACTCCATTCATTGATGTAATAACTAGTTGTTATGGTGCCTAATTTCTTTTATTCATTATATGCCTATTATATGTTTTATTTTCAGTTTCTCCTACCTCTCTGTATGTTATAAATTCTTATATCTCCTAATCTCCTATATGCTTAAGCTATAATTATAGCTTCCTTCGTTTCCTTCAGTCATTTATGTTGGAATTACTATGGATTGTCTTTTAATTTCAGTTGAAATGCATTCATGTATGTTAAAAACCCAAAAATTTGTTTTCTGCATTCTGCGTCTGTTTGTTGTTTGATTTTTAATTCCTTGCTCTCTGCTCCAAATGTTCTTAAACTTTACACACATAATCTACACACAAGCTCACTTCTAATAAAAATTTAAAGAATTTTAGGGCCATGTAACCACGTAAATAAAATCAGAATAGATCGTTTAAAATCGGAACAGAACATGTGAAACCCATTTTTTCTTTAATAGAGGTTGGGTTATCATCCCATAACTTTGTCTGCAGTGAACCAAATTCATTGAAACTTGTCTCATTGGGAAGCTAATACTCATAGCTTTTCAACAAGACTAAGTTCATAGAAATCGGAGGTCTATGCACCGAGATACAATTATTTTACTAATCCTTTGTATTTTTGTCATAGAACTGTTTCGATCATCTCATCAAGAGCCATTGTCTGATTTAATTGTGCACATTCACAACACTAAAAATAAGAAAAAAATAGTTCCTGAATCTCCATATTAGTCTGTCTACTGTCAAATTTTCATGATTTTTAGAGATTTATAAGCTATTGAGGAAAATCCAAAAACAAGTCTGAAACTAGAATCAGTTTCTGTTTTTCAGGACCTTTAAAAATTTTCTTTCAAAAGCCAAGTTCATGAGTTTGGCTAAATTCATGAGAATTGAAAATGGATTTTGAAAATACATCGGACCCAAAACAATCCTTAAAGTGTCTAGGCTGACCCTTGAGAATCGGTTCAAGAATGCCAACGTCGAAAAGAACTCACTTACCCACAATTGCTCTAGAAATTGCAAATCATCTTTGATAGTTTAAGTAAATTAGCTGAGACGCTCGTGCATGACGTAGTTTGTGGATTTGATTTTAAGTCTCTACATAGACTTTGTTATAAAATTTCACATCTACAAGGCTGAATATAAGTAAACCCAAGTTCATTGATTAATAAAGATGCCCATTTTACTTCACACATAGCTTGAGCTATTGCTCTGTATTCTGCTTTAGTTATAGATATGACAACAACTGTTTGTTTTTTACTCTTTCAAGATATAATATTATCATCAAGTAGTGTTACATAACCTTTAGTTGATTTTCGGTCATCTTTAGATTCAACCCACTTTGTATGAGAATAAAGTGCAATACTGAATTTGTAAGATTTGGAATAAAGAAGACTCATGCCAGGTATTGAATTGAGATATCGAAGAATTCTATACATAACATCCATATGATTCTTGGTGGGACAATACATAAATCTGCTCACAATGCCCACAACGTAAGTAATATTTGGACGAGTAATCATCAAATATATAAGCTTGTCGGCTAAAGTCTGGTATTTGTGAATATCCCTGAACTCTTCATTATCACAAATGAATAATTTCTTATTTACTTTCATAGGAGTATCGCTTTGTTTACAATCAAGCATATTTGTTTCTTGGAGTAATAGATCCATAGTGTATTTTCTCTGATTTAGGAAGATACCTTGGGTCGAATATAACAGTAACACCTCTATTCCCAAGAAATAGTGAAGTTGGCTCAAGTCTTTAAGGTCAAATAATGTGTGAAGATTCCTTTTTAACCTTGATATTTCTTTAATGTCATCACCTATAACAATGATATCATCAACGTAAACTATAAGAATAGATAATTTTATACCTTTCTTGAAAAATACAGTATGATCATTTAGACTTCTTTGATACCCTAAGCTGCACACTGTCTTATTGAATTTCTTAAACCATGCTCTTGGTGACTATTTCAGTCCATAGATAGCTTTATTTAGTTTGTACATTGTATTATCAGATGCTTTAATATTCGTTCTTGGAGGAAGTTCCATATATACTTCTTCATTGAAGTCTCCTTGTAAGAAGACATTTTTAACATCTAGCTGCCATAGATCCCATCTCAAGTTTGCTGCCATACTAAGAAGTATTCTTATGGAAGTAAGTTTTGCCACAGGTGTGAAGATTTTATTGTAGTAAATTTCATATGATTGACTATACCCTTTGACAACTAATCTTGTCTTATACTTTTCAATGGTGCCATCTGTCTTATATTTAATAGCGAACACTTACTTGCATCCCACTATATTTTTGTTAGGAGGAAGTTTTGTGATGGTCCAAGTATTATTTTTCACAAGGGCATTCAATTCCTCTTCTATTGTAGCTTTTCATAAAGGACACTTGTTTGCTCCTTCAGCCACCGGAACTCCAATCTGCAGTTCCACGATCCACCTTCTTCAGCAATTTCAGCGCGATCCGCAGGGACACTTGAACTTCAGCCTCATCGGATGGAATCTTGCTGCGATGTTGGACGATCAGCCGTTTTGCACCAACCGCAGCTTCCGCCTTCCAAGCCCTGCCCGAATCACCAGCCTGCACGGGAAGACACCAGTCTACGGGAACTCTCCAGCTTCCCCAAACTCCAGCCTGTTGCCGTCCTTTTGAAGCCGTGAGCAGCTGTAACTGCTCCCGCCAGATTGCTCCCCATCGTGCGGTTCGTTGCTCCAACTGCAACCGCCCAATCTGCTCTTGGGGTAACCGCAGAACACAAAGCTTCCACGCTTCAGCTTGTAACCGACTCCAATGTGCTGGCTGCACCTTGAAGTCTTGCAGGTAACCGTAGCTTGAATTAATGCCATCTCACAGCATGCAAGGATCGGTTAAGCCAGCAACTCCCAACTGCTTAACCGTTCCCTCCAAATGAATCACTCGGTTCAAGCATGAACCGGACCAGCAACCCACTTGACTAACAAGCCTAACCTAGGTACTACTAGTCCTAACTCAACTAAGAACTAATACATAATGGATCCACACCCGATCCAAAACCTAAATTAGACCCAACTCACACCACTAGACCTAGCCCACTATGAACCGACACCTCACTAAGCCAAGTAACACACACGACTCGACTTAGTCCAAGTTCATAGAACACACCCGGGCTTTACAATGGACCAAATACAACACATGTACATACAAGGGAGGTTTACATCAATCTGCGCGTGCGTCTACGCCCATGCGTCGCCTGGCGCTCGCACTCTCTGAAGCCATCGGACGAAGGATGGGATGGGTGTGCGCGGGCGCGCGCACCACAGGAATCCGTCCTGTGACAGACTTCGGCAAATATTTACTCCCCGAGCCAGCAGCATTGAATTGTTCCAAAACTGTTTTAAGCTATTCTATGGTTTTCGGTAGTCATCAATTGACTAGGCAAGCTGGAGCCTTAGTATGGTTTAGACCCTGGGTCCTTGTGCAGTTTCGGTTCTGCCTGGTTCGAGGGTGCCTGAGGTATAATTGATTAAAGATGCGGTCAACTCGGGTGTTAATCAAAACGAAAACCATTTACGGGGCACCATGAGTGTCTAGAATGATTGCCATGTTGGTCGGAGAACTGTGTCATCCCTGGACGTGATATCATATCTTTTATACACGAAAACTAAGAGGCTGTACAACAAGCAATAGCTCACCTGGTTAGGGGGCCAAAACACAAGTCAAAGGTCATGAGTTTGATACCTGGGATGTGCATCTGGCTTAAGCCTCCCATCATATCAAAACAAAATACTGAAGTAGTGTGAGACGAACAACTGAGTTAAGTTCTTGTTCAAAATTTTCTCTTTTAATCACAGAGTGTTCGCTCAACTGGCAGGGCTCTCTTAACTGCTCCATTGTAGGTGGGGAGTTCAATTTCTGGGGGGGGTGTATACATGCTTTGTGTGTTAGGTTTCGGTCTCCCTTTATAACAAAAAAAAAAGTCTCTTTTGACGTAATGTTGTTATGAGGTTTTCTCCTAAGAAAATGAATTCCTCAGCTTACGGTCAACACTAAAGAAGATGTCTTCCAGAAGAACACCCCTTGGGCGTCGAACTTGTAACCTTAAAGTGGAAAAGGAGAAAAAAAGTATTCCAGTATATGTTAGAAATCCCCCTAACCCCAGCTCACGTATATTGAACATCCAGTAAAACACCGCACCGCAAGATGACACGAACTTAGGACATGGTTTTTGAGCTGCTTTGTTTGGACCATGGCCAAGTTGACGAACACAAGTTTTTAGTTTTAGTTTGGACAGCCAATTGCGATGAACAGGTACACCTTCATTGAACTTTCGTCGTGTTCATGTCGGTGTCTCGTATCAATGTATCACATAGGTGCTTACGTTGCTAGGGTGGGCGTCCTCATCCAACACCTTTTTCCTTTTGCATTTCTCTTTCCAAGGGTACATTCTTTTTTTTCTTTCAAAATGGTCCTCGTGTCGTGTGTGACCAAAAAAAGACCAGCCTCTTTGTGTGGAAACCATGCCGGTCCTAAGACCACCAATCATGGATCATTCTGTAATTTCCATTACCAAAGTCTGCCGACTAATGGACGTGGTGGACCCTACGATTTCATCCCGTCCACGTCTTCACGCTCACCAGGGCGCGACCCACTCCCCATCCCGGTGTCGGGACAGAAGCCACGTCAATTTCCGGTCGAGCTGTTAAGATAAAACCGCCACGTCACGCGGGAACCCATCGGACGACTCTCGTGTCTTGATGACCTGTACGTCCTCTATGACGTCACACCCCACGCTTCCTTCTTTTCTCTTGCACAAGTATCAATCAGTTGATGGATAGCTCTTTACAACCAATACACGTTACCCATGACCACGTGGGATTCTTGACCTGCCACGTCGTGCACCAAGGAAAAGTCGTGGCGGGTGAGCTGTTCCCTTGTGGTGGCCCCCGTTTTCATGAAACTCACAATCGACGAAGCCAGCTGTGCGGTGGGGACCATACGCCAACGTTTGTATAGCCTTCCCTGCGGGACCCACAAAGCTGATGCGTGTCGGTGCGCCTCGGTTGGTCGCGATGTGGACGTGAGAGCATCCTGACCGTCCATTAGCTGGATCGCTGAGGCGTAGAAGTCACGTGCTGACCGGGTGAACTTCGGGATACGCTTCCTCCTCTTGGTCTCCGTACAATACACGTGGTTAGGGTTTTTACAGCTTATTGAAGCTATAGAGCTTGTTATTTAACTTTTTCTTTAGGGCGATACGTAAGGCTTGAACACAATGAAATTAAAGTTATATCTAACAATAAATTATTTTTAAAAATTAGTAAAAAGATTCTTTTACTAAAACAGGAGGTTCTGTTTTGAGTTAAATGGTAATAAGGTACACAAGACAAAAAGCATTAGCTCACTTGGCTATTTTTTCACTCACAAATGGAAGGTCATGAGTTCTAAACCGGGGGTGTGCTTAAGACTTCAACCAACCCACAGTAACGAACAAAAATATACTAATAAGCCACAACATTCACGGCAACTGAAAAACTATGGTCTCCCCACTCAGGGGTAAAAGAGTTTGGCTTTGGTTTGGTTGGAGATTTTCAAAAAAAAAAACAATAGAAAAACCTTATTAATAATGAAATTATCAAAAAAAGTTAATTTTACGCAACAAAAAGAAAAACAAGGATACTTTCAATGAAATTTGAAAATATAAAGACTTCCGTAACCACGTTTTATAAATTAGACAATGAAAATTTAAAGAGGCCTTGGTCAGTGTTAATTTGCCCTTTATTTTCCCCCTCTCTTTTGTTCTAAACCGTGGGTATTTGTAAGCCCATAAAGAACCAGCCCAATCCAGTTTCGTTCAATTGGGTACGCAGGGGATAAAGCGCTTGCACTGCTGTTTTCCTCCATATGCCGGATTCAAATTTGAGACCTTTTGCTTAAGCGAACGAGTGTCGAACCAACCAAGAGTCGGTAATGATTTTCCTTACTTAAGGTAATTTGATTATATATCTATTATTTCCCCAGCTAATTTAATTCTTCACTCTCAATCTTTATTTATCGTCAAACATATATCGTTGTGCAGTTTGTCTAGGAATGGTGTCAACTTGAGCTCGTTTCAAATCAAACCGAGCATTACTTTCTGCACATCCCTTTTACTATACAACAACAGCTACTAAGCTTTTTTCCATACTAGATGGGGTCGGTTACATTGATTCTTTATTTTGATAGAGCCATAACATGTATCATGCTAGCAGTTAACTCAATATAAACTTTATTACTTCTTTCAAGACTTTGGTGATCGTCATCTTCCTCCTTTAACATTTTCACAATCTAATTTTTCATATCTTCTTACAGAAGTGTCCTTTGGTCGCCTTTCTACATGTTCAAACCATATTAAATATTTTTCCTCATTTTATCCTCAATTTGTACTACTCACTATTTGTTTCTAATAACCTCATTATGTATACGGTCTTTCCTTGTGTGAGCACTCATCCATTTCAATATCTTTATTTTTGCTATGGAAAAGTACATGTTGGTAATTAAATGTCTAACACTCAAAACCATAAAGCATAGCAGGTCTAACTATACACCCTTTTTACTATACACACCTCAATTTTCATAAATACCCAAAATACCTCGTAGGATTTTCTCTCTCCTTTTCAAAGTAAAATCTTTCAATTTTTTTCCTCCAATCACCTTTTTTCATGCGATTTTCGTTCATTGATAAGCGTTGTATGATTATTTGTAACAACACATCATCAATTAGTTACTTATGAACATAGTTGGAATCAAACAAATCAAGAAACAAGAACGGAAAAGGAAAATCAGTGAGACGCTTGATCCACCCATTTTCTCAATTTTTCTTGAATTTGGAAGGTTGGTTTTACTAAGATCATTGTATTTTTGTTGCTTTACTTGAAATCTTTTGATTTTCAAAATATTTAAAGAAGATTTCTGATTTTGGATCAAACAAGGATATGTGTCGAAACCACGAAAGAAAACGTAGTACAAGCACTCTCTCATAGGAGGGAGACGTGGTTTTGTCATGTCTCCTTCTTCAAAGGAGACGCGGCGTGGCCCATTTGCGTCTTCGATAAGAGGGAGACGTGGTTTAGGCATGTCTCTCTTGAAGATGGAGACACACATGTTCTGCGTCTCCTTCAACCGAATAGCATTTTTCTTGAAATTTGATATTTATATTTTTATTATAAAATGACAAACAACTCGAATAAAATCACTTATGATGGAAGCAATTTAGAGAAGACACTGACTGGTCAACATACTTATCATACGATGATTAAGGATTGTGATAGTGGTTTCACTGCACCAGATGATGTATTTGCAAGATTGTGAGGGTGATAGGCTACACTATTCCTTTGTGTTTGTAATTGATGATATGTTTAAGGGTCGTAATGAATTTATTGACTATATAAGATCACTTATGAGGAAATATAATATTGTTACGGTTATTAGTTATTCGAAGAACAAAGGCATAACAAGCAAGGTATGACTTGTAAGTGAAAGGAGTGAAAGTATAAGCAAAATCGTGATGTGGATGTTGAAAGTACTAGATAGAAAAACACTAAGAAGGTTGACTGCCCCTTTTTAGTTATATATATATATATAAAGAGATGCTAGATAATCTCCCATTCTAAACATTACTTGACCGTCAACATCATTTGTATCATCAATCAATGGTGATCAATATACTTATACCTCGTCACATTCAATGCACCCATGTGCATTAAATAATATTGTTCCTCATGTCCATATTGATTGGTTGTATATATACATAGAGAGAGCTCTAAACAACCTTCCATATCGTTTATGTTATCAATCTAACAATAGTGATTAAGGTGCTCGTACTACATCGTATTTAATGCACCCATTAAATGACATTGATTGTCATGTTAATGTTGATGGGTGACTCATGTGTCGTTTATGTAATCGCACGGACACACATATCGTATAGTAGAGTTTGACATGGTAGGGTGTCTAGCAACTCCTAGTTTTCCTATATATATATACATAAAATATATATATAATATTTATATAGAGAGACAAAAAAAGATAGTGAATAAATGGATCCTACCTACTACTGATGCTCCTACTCATGTATGATTTGAGGGCATGAGTATCATAATATTGTTTCTCGTATAATTTCAAAAATTTCAAACTTTTTAAATTATACTTATGCCATCAATATACCCATAATATTTTTCAGTACATAATTTTGTATAAATATTTTCAATGTTTGATCTTCGACATCAATGATAGAGATTTGAACTAAAAGTATCGTTATACTTTGTATTAATACAATATTTCATTAAATGCAAAGAAATTCAATCTCAACTATGATTCAAATATCGAGGGGTGAAATGTTTTAGTAAGATCCTTCATTTTAAATATTGTGCAGCTATTACTCCCTATATATAGAGATAGTAGTAATATTGTTTTCGGTGCATAATCCTGCATAAACATGTCTCATTGAATTAGCACGATCAACGATAGAGATTTCAATAAAAAATATTATTATACTTTATATTTAGTACTTCTTGTTTTATCACTTCAACCATTTATCTCAAATATCGGATGAATGAGATATTTGTGCAAATTATGTAGTGAATGACATGTATTTACCCATACCTCCTTTGTTTCTCTCCATACCAGATGTGCTCAATGACATGAATAAAATTTTGAAAGTTATAAAAGTATTTGAAAAATGATAGAAACATCCTCATTAAACTCGTGCCACTAAAAAGCATTTGTCAAAATGAATGGGCAGCTTGATGGACAGGATCCTATTGCCAAACCCGGTTTCAGTTTCAGGAAAGACCGAGAGAGAAAGGAGGTCGGTGAGTTGCGACATAACTCTATTTAGGTCCTCTTCACAAGTTCACAAAGCGAGTTAGAGCTACATGAAGTCTGCTTTTGTTGGACTTGGTGACGCCATTCAATCACCAAAAGTATTCATATGGTAAAGCATGAACATGTCCCAAATATGTGGAGCATGAACTTGCAGGTCAAGCTCGATTAAGGCGAAGATCAGCTGCTTAAGAACAAGTCAAAGTTAACAATCTTCAAATCAAGTTCCAAATTGGCTTGAGCCGTCTCTTTTTTTTGCTATAATGGGAGGTCAGAGCCAAGTATGTGTGCCCAAGGTGTTGAACTTATGACCTGCAACTTCTGAGTCCAGCCCTCTTGCTGGGTGAGCTGTCGTTGTGATTGCTTGTGGGGGTGAGTATTATTTGGATATAACAGGTACTGAAACCTATATATATATGCACATATATACATATACATACACATACCTATATATAATACATATACATATATATATGTACATATATTTTATCTATTTATATATACATATATACATATATGTATATATATTTTATCTATTTATATATACATATATACATATATGTATACATGCCTATATTATATATATAAAGAGAGAATTCAGTCATAGATAATAAAACGAATAACCAAACCAAACCAAACCAAAATAATCTGTTTCGGTTCGGTTACCTACACAATTCAGTTCGTGTTCACGTTCGATGCACACCCCTAATTGCTTGCCTCAAGCTAAGTTGAGTAAAGCAAACCTAATGAAAAAATGATCTCAAGCTCGAACTTGGTTCTAAAGTTTTCAATACAACCGCAATTAGATTCAACAGGGATGGCCATCCTTACCTGGCCCACTACGGGCCGGGGTCCTGCCCCACACCGAGAACCGCAACCCCGCTCCACTACGGGACGGGGTGGCGTAGAGTTTAGGGTAAACCCACCCTGTCTGGCTCCAATATGCACGCACTACACACACATATAACACAAATTTTAATATAACACACATATGTAATATTATACAATAAATGACTTATTAGGACAATTAAATAGCTTATGTGAAAGTGTATGATCTAAGAGACCTACACATACTTAATTAAGTTTTAAGTGTTTTATATAAAATTATCTTATATTAAACAAAATTTTAAAATAGTAATATGTTGATTGGAGCGGGGAGGGGAGGGTTTTGAAACCCAGGACCCGCGGAGTCCGGACGGGGTTGAGAAGGGCCTTGTAAAACTTTTCAGTGCGGGATGGGTTAGCTGGAGCTAAAACCCTCTCCATTACCATCCCTAGGTTCAAGCTTCATGTTAATTTCACAGAATTACTAAACGAGAAAAATTCCTGCTTTTTGTTTCTAACTACTATGAGAGAAGTTTTGGTTTCGGCAAGGGATTAAGCTTGTCTTATTTTGAGATGAGGAGGGTATTATGGGCAAGTGGGGAGAGGGCGGACTGGCGGACGTGAGAGGGAGATGCCAATTCGGTTAAATCGGAGACCACGTCAGCCACATGCTGGATGGATTAGCTGGCGGGGGGAGGGGCGAAGATGGACGCGTATCCGTCCTTATAAAAGGACACGTGTAAGGTGGAGATGACAATGACACAAACTAATGACGTGCACGAAGATCCATGTCCAACTCAACCACCACCATAGGCATCCGTATGTACGTGGTACCGTATATCTCTCCAATATACGGACACGCGTTCGATGACATGGCGATCACCCTGGCTTCCCTCCTTTTTCTTCTTCTTCCCCCCCCCCCCCCTTCTCTCCCTCTCTCTCAGAGTAAAGCGAGCGATTTTCGTAATCCAGAGTTTCTTCCTCGTCATCTCTCTCTCTCTGAGAAAGGAAAATAGGAAGCAGACGGGGATCATCGGGAGTGGCTTCCGATACGGGCGAAGATTCGGATCGGGCGACTGCTTCCAGATCGCGGGAGAATACTTTGATCCGTTTCCTGGCTTGCTGTGTCGGCGAGAGCGTCGTCCTTCCAGCCGCTGTTTTTTTTCCCGGTCAAATACCCGGATGATTGAAGGAGAGTGAACCCAGAGGCAGAGGTCACGCTTTTTTCCTTTTCCTGTTTCTGGTTCTTTTGTTTCTGTTCTTAATTTTGCTGCGGGAGGTAGGATCTATTGGCGATTTCGTGGTTTTCGAAGTGTTGATGCTTTCCCTGATTGTTGAGGTATCTGGTATCTGTTTTTCTCTGAGTTGAGGTGGAATTCGATTTCATTTTGTGGTCTTGCGTGCTTTAACATGGAGATATTATGCATCTTTAAGTTCTTGATCTCTTCCTCAAGTCAGAATCAAGAATTTAATGAACAATACTATGAACGATTCTTTTGAATCATGAAAAGATCTTGTTGTGTTTTGTCCTCCTTGCAATTCTCGAGCATTTCTATTTTTTTACTGCTAATTGATTTCTAAGTACGAGAGCATAGCTTTTGCAGCTTCCTCAAATTCTTTAACTGTACCGAAAAGGAGCGTTAGGTAGTATTATGCATATTGTTTACTTATTTTTAGTGGATTCGTTTCTGTGTCCAATTGGGCAAGAATTCCGGATGGTTTTCTGAAGGAAAATAATTAGGAAAGCGAAAGTAAAGGTTCAGGCACGAACGGGTTCTCACGTGCGGGGATGCTAGGAAAAACGCACGAGCTAAGGTACTCGGGAGTCATTTCCTATATGTGGGAGTGTGACCTATTCGTACAAACAAAGCTACAACAGATAACGGATAGGGAGAGGTGGGTGCCTCTGTTTGAGAGAGAGAGACAACACGGTCACTTGCCGTCATGGTTCTAGGAAGGAAAGGGAAAAGAAGGAAAAGTGGTAGGGAATCAGTACACGTATGTTTTCATGTGCAGCGCAGAAGACACAAGCCTTTTCCCCACACGTGTGACTTTTGCAGCGCTAGTGGGTCAGCTAAAAGATGCAACACGGTCACTTGGGTCACCCGTTTACTATTGTTTTCGCCCACGTACGCTTAACATGGGAGTTCCTAGTGAGATCTAGTGTATTAGTGATGCATCCGTGTTGGAAAGATTGCTACCCGATGTTCTCCCTGGATCCCGTGACGTTAGTCCTGGGAAGATTACAACTCCTAGATCGAGTAAACTTTTAAAGCTGATCGGGTGATATGTGATGCAGTGTTATCGGTATCGCAATAGGCTATGTATCGGCGAGTTTCGTGCGATACATGGCATGCCGCTTTAATATCCTATTTTTATAAAAAAATCCTTTTTGTTTGGAATGGACACAAATACATGAATATGAATTGAAGTGATCTTTTTCTTTTGTAGAGACAAGAGTGAAATCTGCAATAAGAACCATAAAAATAAAAATAAGAAGTTTTTAATAAAAAAGGAAATTTAATTCCATAACTTACCAATTATGATATCGTTCATTATTGGTAACTTATCATGACCACTTTCATCATGATCACGTTATCATTAGTAGGTTATACAAAACAAGTATCTTATTGTACGGTAACTTTCCAATAATAACAATAAGAACGATAAAAGTTTGCGGCAATTTCTTTCAATTACCGAGCATTCGTACCATGAAGTTCTTGATTTTTATTGATTATTATTATTATTTTTATTTTAAAAATATTTTTAAAAATTTACAATACGATATTGGTATAATACACCCGTTTCGTAAAGAAAAATGATATATGATATGATACGGGACAAACAACACTTACGTGATGTCCACCTTCTCCATCCAGGCTTGAACTGACAACAATCCCTTCACCATGAGAGGAGTTGCACGTAAGAAAACAGAAAAAAGGATGAAATGAAGGATGAGAAGGAAAAATTAGAAACTGTATGTAAAAAAGAGAAAATCACTAAACTGTATCTAAAAAATTAGAAACTGTCTGGCCTTTTGCAAAATACCAACTGTAAGAGGTTGATTTATTTTCCGCTAGAATAGCTGTGTTTAGTGAGGTTGATTTTGGTCAAGTAGACAAGAGCGAACTTGGTAGGGGTGCCTGGGATGTTTCTGATGAAATAAAGGAAAAGGGGAAGAAACTAATTGAGTTCTTGTAAATTAGTTTTCTATGTGTTCGGCAGACTTGCTTGCTTCAGACTCAGTTGCAAATAGGAAAACAGAGTAATCAACCGCATGCCTATTAATGATGATGAGAAAAGTACCTTATGCTTGTTGGTGATTGATGCACTTTGTTTGGTTTATGTGCCCAGCTAATTCTGGTAGAAATTATGATCGAATGGAGGTTACTAGCCATCTACTGCATACTTCAAACTTTTTGTTAAAGGCCAGCTATCATTGGAATTCTATAAAGCAGAAAGAACACCTTGAACCTAAATATTTGAGGATAATTCCAATTTATTATTATTGAAAGATTTTACCACAAAAGTGTTGGAAATAAACAATAAAGAATATATTGAGTTAACTGCAACATGGCACATGATAGAGCTTTGTGAAACCAAAGAATTCATGTAGCCGACCCTGTCTAGTATGAGAAAAGGCTTAGTTGTTGTTGTTGAAAGCTTTTAGAATAAAAGGCTTAGTTGTTGTTGTTGAAAGCTTTTAGAATAACTAAAAAGCAAATATGATCCAATTCAATGATAGATCTTAACATGTTAACCATGTCAAATTCAAGTTTGACTTTGTCCATAAGTGTCCGTGTTCCCTCTGCATGTCTTGAGCATGTCATGTTAACTTGGGACAAGAATGTAAATCATCCATATCGCATGGCATGCAACAACTCAGAAATACCATCAAATTCTTACCCTTTTTGTGTAAGTAGTTGTCGATATCTGAGACTTTTACCGTATGTGCATCCAGGTTGTGTCCGTACTGAAGAGGATCCTCCACCTACGTGAAGTATCATAATGTGTGTCTGTTGCTCCTTTCATTGTTGGCTGCTGTACTATGACGTGACTGTGTTATAGCATCTTGGATGTGTTAAATAAGCTAATGTCAAATTGCAGTACTATGACATGGTTAGATCTTTAGTTCTGTCCAATCTAATATCAAGACACAGAACAGCCAGTAGCGTCTTGAGAATAGCTTTTGGGTCTAATAAATACTGTCCCGTGGCTCTTTCAGACAACTGAAACTGCACTGTGATTGAAGAATATCTTTCTTGATGGGCATGGGAAGTACAGAGGGTGGTGCACCAGCGAAAACCGAAAAGCCATCCTCACCAGCACAGGTCAACTGATAACGTTTTATTTAGTTATTTTTGCTTTGACAAGTAATCAGGTGCCCTGCACCATGAATCCTTTTCTCTACTTCTATGGTTCTTTTACATTGCATTAGCAATTTAAAGTTTAGTTTCTGAGATCTGAACGCCGTTCCTTTTGATGTTCAGGAGCATTCTACCGTACCTGCTTATCCTGACTGGACTGCATTTCAGGCTCGCATTCTCTCTCTCTCTCTCTATATATATCATGCATCCACATTTGCGAGTTGTTTGTAAGGACTCATAACACTGAACTTGTTTGTCAAATTTTCTTGATCAATCCGTTATTTTGCTTGTTGGTTTTCCAGGCTTATTATCCAGGCATGCCACCCCCTTATTTTGGAGCTGCTGTTGCATCTGGTCATCCTCCTCAAGGGTATATGTGGGGACCACAGGTATCCAATTAAAGGTTTTATTTTGGGCTACCATGAAAATAAGATTGGCAACTGTGAAGAACAGAACAAATATTGCCATATTCATGCACCACCAGATGGCCTCTTTATCTTTTGAATGGATATTTTCCTTTAAAAATTTATAGCTGGATCAGTGTTACCGTCTTAGCGAAGGGTTTCAATGGGATGGAGGGAATTGTAGGTTTCAGTAGAAGGGCAAGGTTATAAGATTATGCCATTTATTCTGTGGGTGTTTTGTTTGTGTGAGAAGAATAAATAACAACAACAACAACAACAACAACAAAGCCTTTTCCCATACTAGACGGGGTCGGCTACATTGATTCTTTGTTTCCACAGATCCCTATCGTGTGCCATGTTAGCAGATAACTCACAATAAGCTAGATCATTTTTTATTGTTTCTTTCCAACACTTTTGTGGTCGTCCTCTAGCTCTTTTAATACTTTCCAAATTTAGTTTTTCTAACCTTCTTACAGGTTCTTCTTTTGATCTTCTTTCTATATGTCCAAACCATCTTAAACGATATCCTCTCATTTTATTCTCTATTGGTGCCACTCCTAATTTGTTTCTAATAATCTCATTATGGATATGGTCTTTTCTTGTATGAGAAGAATAAATGCTTTGGCTTAATATGTCTTGGCACGTTTGTAGTCAAGCATTCAAATTTGACTTTGGGCTTGTTGACATCTTTATATATGCTCTTAGAAATAACTATCTCAGCACGTCAAATCTTCTGTTGTTTACACCATACATATCTCCAAATTTCTCGTTGTTCTTTCACTTCTAAATTGAACACCTTTCCTGGATGTATCAGACATTGGCGATTGCTGACCCTATCTGCACTTCTCGTTGTTCTGCAGCCTCTTCTTCCTCCTTATGGATCACCAGCATATGCAGCTCTGTACTCGCATGGTGGGATGTACGCTCATCATCCTTCAGTGGCACTTGTAAGTCTGTCACTTTTCCAAACTAGTAATAGCAATTCCTTTTTTGCATGTGTTACTTCAGTTCAAAATTGTCTGAGTCACCAAGATTGAGAAGTAGAATATCTACCTGTCTTTGATGTTGTTCAAAATTGTTTTATTGGTCTTAGTTGATCTGCTTTTTACTATTTTATATGTTGGAACTTTTGGTGTTACAGGGTCCACATCCACATGGTCATGTTGTTTCATCCGCTGGGACAACCGAAGTTATGGTACTTAACATGACCTGCTAAGCTTTCTCATAAACTGTCGTCCTAAATTTTCTTTGCATACAGAATAACAATGCAGCCATGGTCTTAAGCTGTCACATGGGTGCGGGTGCGGGCATCAGGCTGCCTTGCCTTACTAACCTTATTTGAAGCCCAACAAGCAGGGGGGGCGAGTGCCTCCCATCATTCTTAGTGGGAGCAGCACCTCCTATAGTGTGCGCCCCGGCTACTACCTTTGACTGCCTAGCTGGCTACTCACTCGAGAGGAAAGAAAGCAATGACTGGCGTGAGTCACTATAGGAGTTTCCAGTAAGTGTAAGTGACGCAATGGGAGCACCACCCTCTGAGCCACAACTAGTAAGGCACGCGTCCTATATCATACCCCGACTCCGTGATTGGAACAAGCAGGTGTGGGATACAACATATTTCAAATGGGACACGACTAAGGTATATAATATTATATATATAATATTCAAACTAGAGTAAGTGAGACATTCATTAACATAAGTATATGACAATAGTAACTACACAACTTTATATTAAAGCAAAACAAGTAAACAACTATTAATTTCATCATAATTGTAAACATAAGTCAAGATGAAAAAGAAATCTTAATTATGCTCTAAAAAACACTAAATATAGGGTGTAACCATGTAAGAGAGGAAGATGTAAGAGAGGAAGATGTTGGAAAGAAAACCAAAATAAGATGACCATAACTGATTGACGTAATTTAGACGACATGGTGGTTATGTGATTTTCTTTTTATCCATGTCCATATCCTGGACTAAGTTACACCTGATTGACTTTTCTATAATAGATATAACTAAGCATTTTTTTAATCCAACAGAAATCAGTGGCTTGGGATTGTTCCTAGGCATTGGGAGAAGTTTAGTATTTAAATCATTCAACAAAACAACAATAAAATAGGGAAAGAGTGAAGTTCAATAGTCCTGTAACTATGAGACAACTGGATATTATGGTGCTATCATGACAAAGAAGAGATTTAGGAGTTTGTTTCCTTCATTTCTTCTGGAAAGATTTAATCATGAAATGTCTAAAGGGTTTCAAATCTTTCTTTCATGTTATGTAACCAGAACCTGCATTGGGGTCCTTTCTCCAGATTTTTATCCATAATCTTGATACCATAATTGAAAGCTCATAACTGTTTTGATTGCTTTTCTTTGATTCAGGACATCAGTACAGAAACACCTAAATCATCAAACAATAAGGAACATGGCTTGATAAAGAAACTAAAAGGGTTTGACGGGCTTGCTGTGTCTATTGGCAATGGAAATATGGGTGGCTCTGGTGACCAGTCCCATGGACAGTCAGAAAGGTTTGTACCTATGCAACACTTTTCTGTTTATGTCGTGGGGTCTTTATGAAGGAAAAGTTGCTGTTTCTAGTTAATTGATGCTGCATACTTACTAGAATGCAAATTTCTGCTTAAGATATCGTTTGTTGGTATGCTTTATTTGCTCCTGCTGGTTTACGTCTATTTTGCACAGTTCCAAGAAATGGCTGATTGTGCTTACTTGTTTGTTTTGTTGGCTTGCTGTACTACTTGTTTCGCCTTATTCTTTTCTGTTCTATTTTCTTAAAACCTGTGCAGTGCGGATAGCGGCACCGAAGGCTCCAGCAATGGGAGTGATGGTAATACTGCAGGAAGGAAAAGAATTGCTGAAGAAGTGAACCCGAAAGGTATGAGTGAGCAGAAGAAACCTCTGTATATTCCCATGGTTTTTTTATTTATCTTCCACCAATGGTCTAGCAAGGCAAAGAGTATCGACGACTCATCTTTTTCTAGGTTTTTTAGCATAAATTATATGATATTAAACGATTAAATGGAGCAAATGGGTCTAATTTTGGAGAATCTTGGGATTTGAACATGTTGCTTTTTTATCATTTACAGCTCTTTTCCTCTCGAGGCCGTCTTTCTTCCAGCTTTATGCATCGCTGCTGCTTAAAACTGTATTTCGTGTTAGTTGAAAATGAGAATATAGGTTCTCGATGCATCCTAAAAGGAATCATTCGCAGGCAACGAAAGGCTTGTTTCATGCTTAAGGGTTCAGAATATCGTCTGTTGCCTATACGTGAATGTTCCACTCTGATGGATGCGATTTTCATTTTTCTGTTTAAGAGTTGGACTTATCTATTAAACGAACTTTGTGGCCTTGTGTACAGGCAAGAACAAAAAAGTTGATCCAAAAGTTCGACCTTCTGTTCATGGTGGAGAGTCAAATACGTCTTCTAGTAGAGCTTTAGGGGTTACGGCAACACCATCTGCAAGCAAGATACCTGAGGGAGTCCCTGTGTCTGGCATGACGCCAGGGATGGAGTTCCTAAACCTTACACCAGTGAAGACAAAGGCTGGAAATGGAACTTCCGGTCTTCAGGCAACTGGCGTTACTGTTCCCAGTCGCGAGGGTCTGCCTTCTGAACTTTGGCTGCAGGTATGACTCGAAATTGCCTAGTCAAGTTGGCTTTGGAATCTAGGCTTCTATATTTTATTGGGGATTGCGGAAAATAGTTGTGGGATGTCAAATGGACTCTACGATTATGATTTTCTTACTCTAATGTGTCCATGGTGAGCCTGTTCTTAGCCAAGTTATTCTGTTACCTCTGATCGTACCGCTCAACTGTACTTAGTGCACGCTAGTGGCTAAAAAGTACACAGTGTGTAAGGAATATTTGGGTTTGTGTGTCTGTATCTTCTGATTAAAGTGATATATTTGTTGTGTTGACACTGTGTAATGTAGTGATATTTATTAATTTTAATTTCATTAATTTCATTTGTTTGTTGCAGGATGAACGTGCGCTGAAGCGAGAGAGAAGGAAGCAATCTAACCGTGAATCTGCGAGGCGGTCTAGGTTGAGAAAACAGGTCGGTCTCTGTGTTTGGGGTCGGGGGTTTGTGATTGTTGCACTAGGTTAGCTGATCTTGTAGTTTCTTTCTTTCAGGCTGAGACCGAGGAACTAGCCGTGAAGGTGGAGACCCTTACCAGTGAGAACATGGACCTCAGAGAAGAACTAAACCGTCTGAGGGAGAAATCTGAGAAGCTGAAACAAGAAAATGCTTCTCTAATGGTATTCTTATGATCTTTCATTCTTCTCTGTTTAGGCGGGAAAGGTTAGTGGGTGCAATGGTTACTGGCATGTCCGAGTGGATCCTAACAAAAAAGTTCGTTGGGTTCGGTTCCCGCCGTGTGTCTTCACCTCGCGGGTTGCGTTTTGCCTAGTACTTACCTCACAGATAAGTTTCTACTGTTACGACTGTTACAACTACCACTAAGCCTTTCCCCATACTAGATGGGGTCCGTTATATGGATCTTTTAGAATCAATAGTAAGTCCGACAAAGTTTTACACTGACTGTCAGAAGCCTAGCGCAATCCTCTTCTTTTGTCCGTGCTTGAGACGAGTCATGCAAAGTTGATCCCTTACACGGGCCGAGTTCTTGAAGACAGTTTCTCATTATAAAAATATGTTTACTAAGGATCATTCAACACATAAAAATACATGCAATGCTCTTCTGCCCATATTTGCAACACACGGGTTTCAACATAACATTCTACATAACATGGGATTTGCAGGAGAAAGTGAAGAAGGTTCAATTAGACTGTCCCGTCGAATCTCAGCCAGTCGGTGTCGAGAACTTTCTGTCTAGAATCAACAATTCAAGCCAGAAGAGTCGCAGTGGGCAGCGAGAGGGCGACTCTCATGAGAACGGAAGCAAGCTCCACCAGCTCCTAGAACCAAGCTCACGTACCGATGCTGTCGCGGCAGGCTGATCCTAACTCCCTGAAACCCAGTTTGATTCCAGTGATTTTGGAACCTTTCTTCTCAGTAAATCTTCACTAACAGTAAGTAGGAAACAGTTGAAGCAGAACAGAGACCGATAATCAGATACTCTCTCCGCCTAAGGGAACTTCACTCTTGTGATGAAGAAAAAGCAGGTGGACTAGCCTTTTTTTTTTTTTTAATTTCATGAACGACGGACGAATTTTTGGCGTCGGTTCTTTAACTTTAAACGCTTGCATAAATGGATTTGAGGCTCCAAGCATTTGGAGACTCGGATTCCATCTGTATACTTGAGATATTTGAAGAAAAGCCTTTGTGTCTTTTGTTCTTGGTCTGGTTCTCCAAACGAGCCTACCTTGCTGCTATTTGCCAATCCTGCCAGATTCTGTGATCGTGAATGTTCAGTCGCTTGATTTTCCTTTTCCTTTCTTGTGCCAAAGAGCAGCAATATATATAGGCAACCCAAATTCAACTACTATTCTCTGCAGGGGAATTCTTGGTTTCATGTTTCACGATCTCCTTCCCGCACTTTTTGAGGCATCGTGTTTTACCATCCAACACTATGGGGCAGTTAGCGCAAAGAGCAATTATTCCACAAGTTGAAGGTCATAAGTTCGGTACCTGGGGTGTGCATTTATGGCTTTAGCCTCCCTTATACCAAAATAAGACTATGAAGCTGGAAGATGAGATGAAAGAACTGAAACAAGTATTTTTTTATGGTTTGTTAACTCATTAAACAGAACACAGCTGGATTAGGCAAATTGAACACATCGCTCATGAAAGTTAAAACAAATAAATTTGAATTACAGTCAGGAACTGGGTTAAAATTTTAGCTCATGCGAATCTCTGAGGTATGCATCTAAGAATTCGATGAGCTTACGCGAACGGAGTCGAATCAAGCATTTAGTATTCCTCTTAAGTTTGTAAAGCATAACAAAGTCCGCTTGTGTTCAACTCGTTCAGATTACGAACTAAACCTCAGATGAAGTGCTCATCACAAGCTGAACTTTGCCAAACCACAATCACCCGCGCTCTGTCTGCCTGTTCTAAACACAAAATTTGTTGTTGTATTAGGTTGTAAAAATAAGACTTTCTGTTCTATCGTTTATGGATTTTAGATGAGTTGTACAAGGGGCAGCGGACCACTCTAGGAATGTTCATATAATGACTTTTGTAAGTCCTTTGACAACTACCAGACCTGAGTTAAATCATCCATAGAATTAGGCTATTAGATTCTGCTGGTTCTGGGTCAAACCAATTGAGCTATCGGGTAGGTTCATAATTGGATAAAGAACGAGTCCAACTTGATCCAATATATTCAAAATTAAAGATAGAACACCTTCCAATAAATACAATGCCACAATGGCCGTGATTGATATCTGGAGCCGAAATCTTACCGTGTGTTATGGATTGGATTTTGTTTTGGTTACAAGAGGAGGCCAGAAACTAACATACACACCCACAAATGCACCCTCTGGGACTTGAACTCCCCACCACCCGCAACCATGCTAGAGAACCCTGCTGTTGAGCTAACACTCTAGATGGATTTTGATTCTAATACTTTTGCACAAAAGAGCAACAGCTCACCTAGCTAGGGTTGACTCACAAGTTGAAATTCATGAGTTCAATACCTGGGACATGCATCTTGCTTTGGCCTCTCCATTGTACCCAAGAAAGAAGAATTAGTTCAATGCTTTTAGTTCACGGAATTAACAGTAAAACCCATAGGTTTATGTTTCTGCACTGTTTGCTATAGGCATGAAGCAAGTAAACATGAGGTTATAACCAAGGTCTTCAGTATCTTTCTGCATTGTTTGCTACAAGCCGATAGCGTAATAATTGGGATGTACAATACGATGTTGAATCACATCACAAGTCCACATCCAATCGTACATGGGGTTGTATCATATGTTAAGGTGCACCGTGATCCGGTACTTACAACTTAGTTTTTTTAAAGAAAAATATTATGATATTATATGCAACACATCATACATAACATATTGGAAATTCCCCTCGACCTATATGTCTAATGATATGTTACATAGGACCACCATTTGAACCAACACATCTTTTGCACAAGCAGGAAAAAGCTTTATAATAAGACAGTATGTCCACATAACCACAGGAGTTGACATGGGGCAGCCGTAAGCGCCGCCAATTCTGTGAGATGGTTGGCAAATCCGGAAGCCCTGACTTGAGAATTGACCAAGTTGATCATACATATATAATCCTGTTCAAGTTAGGATAAGACCTACCTGTGACTGCAGCCAATCAGCCTAGTCAGCTATGGAATTGCCGTATATATATTTTAAATTAGGTTAGACTTTCTGAAATAATCAAACCCCAACAATCACAACCAATAATGGTTAATTGACACGAGCTAGCAGTAAGACAAGTAAAACAATTTAGAAAGACCAGGAGTTGCTTGTGGAGGCTAATCTCTGATGTTTGACTCAATTCATCTGCTGCTATTGGAACTGGTTCAGCTCAAGGGGACTGTTGTATATGGGACGCAATCCTTGTCTAGAACAACCACTTAGACATCTTGAATGACATGTCTACTTGTCAAGAACATACTTTCAAGTATCACTGAATTATCTAAATTTTTCTTAAAACATGCCAACAAGTTATCAGTAAAAAGCAACACTAACAATCTGGGACTACGGTGATAGCATTACGTAACGTGATAGAATATTTATCTGGTATACATGAAATTTTAAGAAAAAGAATAAATCATAAGGATTTGGGACTTGGGAACATTACATACTTCTCGAGTATAATTGGCCACCGCCTTGCAACCTGCAACTGCTAATTCCATGATACTTTCAAATATGTCCAACGGTAGTTTAGCATCCATCTGAGATATAAACAACAGAACATGAATATGAAATATAAATTAGCAAAGTCAAAAGCAAGTTCTACAAAATCTAGACGTTAGCAATATAAGTCTCTCCCTTCCGATTAACCTTTTGAAAGGGACTATGGATAGGATTAAAAACTTCCATAGCAAGATGATATCTGATGGTCACTCAAAATATACATAAAATTAAAAGACGAATCTAGGTTGGTAGAAAACCTGAAGAAGTGTCACTTTATCAAGCTTTGCTAGTATCTAACATCAGGGCTGCCAACGGTAGGATAATTTGAGCATTCTTAGAGACCTATTATGGTAAATCTCTATGCCAATGACATAATTGGCCTCACCCATATCTTTAATGTCAAAGTTGTTAGATAGAAAATCTTTAGTATCCCTTAACAAACTAAGGTTTATACTAGGAAGTAAAATATCATCTATATATAGAACAAGCAATATTCATTCACTCTCACTTTTCTTTAGGTATATACATTCATCAACAATATTTTATTTAAAACTAAAGGATATGACAATTTCATTAAATTTGAAGTACCACAGTCAGAAAGCTTGCTCGAGTCTATAAACATATTTTTTTAACTTGCGAACCATATGCTCTTTACCTTTAATCTTAAAACCTTGATGTTGTTGCATGTACACTTCTTTAAGTTCACTGTTGAGAAAAGCCATTTTCACATCCATATGATGTAGCCCTCAATCAAAATGAGCTACTGAAGCTAAGACTATTATTAATGAATCCTTTGAAAAAATGAGAGAATATGTCTCATAATAGTCAATACCTTCTCTTTGTGTGAAACCCTTAGCCACTAATCTGGCCTTACATCGTTCAATTATCCCTTTGGTTTTTTTTGGTCTTTAAGACTTATTTACAACCAACTGTCTTTTTTTCAAAGGTAAATCAATGAGATCCCCGACTTGATTATTATACATAGAGACAAGCTCTTCTTTCATAGCTAATAACAAATTAGTGAAATTCACACAGTTAATACCTTGTGAAAACGTAGTCGGGTCATCAACCCTTTATTCCATGTCTTCACTAGATAGATATACCACATAATCTAATGAGAAAATTGATTTCTTTTGTCTATTCAATCTTCTTAAGTAAACTTTTTGTTCTTGATGAACTGTTTGTCCCACAATAGAATCTTGAACGGTTGTATATATGGTTGTTCTTGAGTTGATGTAATTACTTGTACATCATTATTCACTCGAACAATGTATGACAAGTACACTCGAGCTACTGCTATAGAGGTGACATTAGTATCCTCAGAAACGTGATAAGGAATAATGTCATCCTCATAGTTCTAAAAAATAAAATATCTAAGGATACTCCCACTAATACAACCATCTTCTAAGAAAATCACTCGATCAGTTTTAACTATTATTGTGGTATGTGTTGGACAATAAACCTATAACCTCTCGACCTTTGTGGATATCCAATGAAAAATCCACTAATTGTTATTGAATCTAGTGACTTCGTGTGGGTTGTAAACTTTATCTTCAACTGGACATTTCCAAATGTGCATGTAACCTAAAAAGAGTTTCTTGTTCGTCCATAATTCATAAAGAATTTTCTCTATGAATTTTGGCAAAACCCTATTTAGAATATGCAATGTTGTCATTAATGGTTTACCCCACGTAGAGACTGAAAGAGTCAAGTAACTCATCTATGACTTATAAAACATAAGCTAAAAGGTTCTCATACATCTATATGAATCAAATCTAATATTGATTGAGATCTTGTGGATTGTTTTGGACTTTATACAATCAATACAGGAGAAAGGGATGAATGAATAGCGCACCGAAAAATGTTAGGAAGCGCCAAGAAAACCTTTTTTGGGATAAATGTCTTAACTTTCTATATCATAAGATACCTAAATTGTCATTCAAACTATTTCTCTTATTAGTGCATACTAAAGAAACTACAGATTTAGAATTAGAAGAGACATTTAATTTGAATAAAGTGTCAATAATTGTTGTAGCAATGAGAATGTTTTCCTTTATTAAAGACACTCCTGATGCATTAAACAAAAGGCTATGATTGTATTTAACTAATTTAACTAAAGAAATTAAGTTTCTCTAGAATGATGAAATATAAAAACAACTTTTTAAAATCATTAGTTCTCCATAATCTAAGTAATTTTATTGTTTTCAACTGCCTTTACATACAAACATATCTTGTTACTCGATATCACAAAGTTTTTACATTCAATTGAAGCATGTTTTATGAGAAATCCCTACATAGTTTGTAGTGATTGAAATGTGCACAATGGCACTCAAATGAATCCACCAGCTAGTACTAGGAACAAAAGCTAGATTTGATTCATGACTTGCAATGAATATAACATTACCTAAATTTCACTTCTCAAGTCAAATCTTGTGCTTTTGGCAAGTGCTCTTTAAATGTCTAGGTTTCTTATAGAAAAAACACTTGACCTTATCTATTGATTTGTTAGCCACATTGTATTGGCGGTTTTTCTTATGATCTTTCTTTGTCTTAGTCGCTTGATCCCCTAATTCTTGAGATGTCAAATTGGTAGAGTGACTCATAATGTTCATCTTATTACTGACTTGTCTTTCATCTTCTTGAACACACTTGGTCATAAGTTCATTAATTGACCATTCATCTTTATTTGTTTTGTAGGAAACCTTACAGAGGTCATACTTAGTCGGTAACATTTGTAAGATGAAATGGACAAAAAAAGTGTATGAAATTACGATATTGAGATCATTAAGTTTTCTTACAATGTCACACATAGCCATGATATATTTCCTTATATTTTCCTTTTCTGAGTATCATTTGGAAGCAAATTTTTAATCAAGGCACTTGCTTTAGCTTTATCAGATCCAACAAATTGTTTCTCAATCGTATCTATATAAACAATCGCCTTAGTGTTAGGAGTCACAAGAGCCCTAATATCTATAGGCACATGTTGTAGCATATATGAAAGAGATAGTCTATTGTATCTTTCCTATTTAACATACTCAATCTTTGCATCTACGTTGTTTTCATCGGTGGGTGCTTCAAGAGAATTCATCCTAAAGCAAAGGTCTAAGTCCATCAGACCCAATTAAAATATCATAGCTTCCTTCTACTCAAAGAAGTTTGTACCATTCAACAAAGGTACCTGAATTAGTTCCTTTTCAAAAGCTATAAAATTGCTTACATAAAAAGACCACATATAAATATGTAACCATAAAAAATATACATATCTAAACATTAACAACAACATCATTATAACTTTATGATGGTAGATTGTAGATGTGAATTTTGTTTCAAAGTTTATATAGAGATTCAAAAATCAATTCACAAACTAGAAGTGTGCGAGTGTGCCAGCTACTTTACTCAAACTAGCAAAGATAATTTTCCGACTTCTTTGATAATTGTGGATAATTGAGTTTTTTTCGACATATGCTTTCTTGAATTGATGCTCAAGGGTCAGCCTAGATGCTTTGAAAATTTTCTTAGGATCCAGTATATTTTTTAAACAAGTTTTCAATTGAAAAGCCTTTTCAAAATCATGTAATCTTTCCCTTCATAAAATTTCAAGTTTAAATCTTAAAAACAGAAACAATTTTATTTCCAGCAACAGATGTTCCTAATTGTTTTAGTATTTTTTGGTTTGCAAAAATCTTGAAAACTTGAGATAGATCCAAGTGTGGAGTTTATTGGAGATTTTTGTCTTGGTTTTTGGTTCTAAGGATGAACAAAATTAAATCAGTTAATTTCCCATCCTTTGAACTCAAGAGGACCCTGTGACAGAAATACAGAGGCCTAAACAAAAGCCTGTATCTCTATATGTAGGTGTTGGAATTTATGAAACTAGTAAAGTTTGAAAGCTACAAAAATAAACTTTCTAACAAGACCCCTTTTAGAGTTTTTGGATTGCTATAAACATAGTTAAAAAACTTTTACCTAGGCTCTATTGCAGGATATGTAGTATAGATAAGTTTTGTCTCAATTTTTATTCATTTTTCCAAATTTTATAGAGTGCTGGTTAGTGTGTGATTGAAGTGTGGACCAATTTTTAGAATTTTGTGTTTATGAATTCGGGTGATCAGATGGATACTAAATTTCTTTCCTCAACATCAATCAACCAATGTACATTATTTGTGGTTTCCCCTCTTACAACACAGGGACCATATGTAATTTAGCATGAATGGGAAGAAGTATGGCATTTGTACTATAGACCAACTCAAATAGTGTGGCATTTATGGGTGTGCGGATGGAAGTCTTATAAGCCCATAAGACTTCATCTAGCTTCTCATGCCATGTCCTACCCTTCTTTAGAGTTTTCTCAATGATGCTTATGAGGGTCTTGTTCGTGGCTTCAGCTTAGCCGTTGCCTTGAGGGTAGTAGGGCGATAAGAAGTGTTGAGTAATGCCATAGGTTTTACATAACTTCTCCACTTTCTCATTTTTGAATGGGGTGCCATTATCCAACACTAGGTCTCTTGGAACTCCAAATTGAGCCATGATATTTTTCTTAATGAATGTCACTACATGTTGTCCTTGAACATTAGTCAAGGAGGTAGCTTCAACCCATTTAGAAAAATATTCAGTGGCTCCTAAAATAAACCTATGCCCATTGGATATAGTGGGTGAGACTGGTCCTATGATATCAAATGTCCACATGGTAAAGGGTCATGGGCTTACAATGGAATGCCATACAGATAATAGAATGTGAATGGCATTTTCATGCACTTGACACTGATGACACTTCCTAACATGGTTATGACAATCTTGCTTTAAAGTAGACAAAAAATAACCTGCTCTAAGTATTTTCATGGCCATCATATTTGTATTGACACGACCCCCACATTCTCCATCGTGGAATTCATGCATAATGGTCCTACCCTCATCATGGTCAACACATCTCAATAAGATGCCGGTTAAACTCTTTTTATAAAGAACCCCTCCCAAAATCACATTTCGAGTCAAAATCTTTCGAATAACAGCCTTATCTTTAAAGAAAGCAAATTCGAGAAATCCTCCATTTTCTAAAAGGTTTTTAATATCTTGAAACCAAGGTTTTTCATTTAGATTTTGGTCATTTTGGCAAATTTCTAAATCATGGGTGGATGGAGTAGGCAAATGTAGGATCTCTAGGGATCGAGTGCCCATAGTGGGGTCGATCCTTAGAGATGACCCTAAAAAGGAGAGGGCATCTGCTATGATGTTGTCCTCTCTACCTATGTGAGTGAGTGTGCATGATTTGAAAGAATCAACCAATTGGGTAGCCAATTCATGATATGAAATAAGTTTTTAATTTTTGACTTGTCAAATTTTTGAAGCTTGGTTTACAACAATCATAGAATCTCCAAAGACTTCAATACATGATGCCTCTAGATTTTTCAAAATTTTTAGGCCTTGTATGGGTATCTTGTATTCAGCCACATTATTTGATCAAGGAAAATCTAGTCGGAATGCCATTGGGATATGTTTGTTTCCTCTAGGGAACTTGAATATTTGCCCAAGTCCAAGATTTTGTTGATTTTAAGGAAGTTCATATAAAATAAAATCACTCAAATCATCTCTAAGGAGATTGACATTTTTTTGAAAATGTTTTGATTTTTCTTTTTTTCTTTTGAAACTTTTTGTATTTTTGGTTTTCCTTTTTTCCTTTTTTTTTTATTTTGGGGTTAACCTGTACAATATATACAAAATGAGTTTCATGCATACCTTTTTCAAGCTTGATTACCTTTCCATGGTGAGAGCAAGCTTCCTTGTTGGCGTCCCGAAGCGGTTCGAGCTCATGTGTAACTTCGAGCTCCCGTTGCTTTGGTAGATCTTGAATTTCATCTTTGAAGCTTATGTGTGTGCAACACTCATTCTCCTTTGTATTTGAAATGATACTCATGGGAATGAAACCCATAGGAGCGCAAGTTTTGAAAAAAATTGGTGTAACTTGTGTGAAGTGAATCTCATACCCCACTTCGCTTGTGTGCCTAGAAATGTAGACATCACTTTCAATTTTCAGAATTTCATTCTTTGCAACTTTTTAATTTTAAATTGTTTTTTATTTTTGAAGTTTTTTTATTTGTTTTGCTTTTTCAAACAAAGATTTTGGGGGTTTTCTATGGAGAAAGGGGTGTTTGAATGATTAGAAAGGTTAGATGATTTGATTTCAACACTTGATACATTTGTGGCCTCATATCCTTCATCGGATTTTGGGCTCGGTTTGGTTTTTCTCCCTATGGACCCGAGATGGTTTTTCATGAGAATGGTGTGTCTTAGCCTCTTGGCTCAAGGCCTCAATTTCTTTTTCAAGTTGTATCTCTCTCAATTCCCTCTTCAAAGAGGCAATTCTTTCTTCTCGGTTTGAGAAGATTTCTTTGAGGTTTTGGAAAACTGATTTGAGAAGTTTGATGAGGCCTTCATTGACATATTTTCAAAGGAATCATCTAAACTTGACATTATTGAGTTGCTAGAAATTGAACTTAAAGCAAGAAATTTGAAAAAGAGAGAAGTTTAGAATTACGATTTGAGTTTGGCTTTTGTAATGAAAATCAAAACCAGATCAAAACAATTTCCTAAGACCCAAGTCCTATCGGGCATGCTAAATCTGTAGATGTGAATTTTGTTTCAAAGTCTATATAAAGACTCGAAACTCAATTTGCAAACTCCAAGTGCGCAAGCGTGGAAAGATAATTTTCTGACTTCTTTGACAATTGTGGATAAGTAAATTCTTTTCGACATAGGCCTTCTTGAACCGATGCTCAAGAGTCAGTCTAGACGCTTTGAAAATTGTCTTAGGATCCAATGTGTTTTGAAAGAAGTTTTCAATTGAAAAACCTTTTCAAAATCATGTGATCTTCCTTAACAAAATTTTAGGTTAAAATATGAAAAACAGAAATAGTTTTGTTTCTAGTAATAGATGTTTCTAATTGTTTTAGTATTTTTCGATTTCCAAAAATCTTGAAAAATTTAGTTGAGATAGATCAAGGTGTACATTTTATTAGAAGATTTTTGTTTTTGTTTTTTGTTCTAAGGATGAACATAATTAAATAAGTTAATTTCCCATCCTTTGAACTCAGGACAGACCATGTGATAGAAATATAGAGGCCTAAACAAAAACATATATCTCTACACATAGGTGTTGAATTTTATGAAACTGGTCAAGTTGGATAGCTATGAAAATCAGATTTCTAAAAGACCCCTTTTAGAGTTTTTGGATTGCTATAGACAGAGTTAAGAGACTTTTACCTAGGCTATGTTGTAGGATATGTAGTACAAACAGTTTTTTTTTTCGGTTTTTGTTCGGCTTTCAAATTTTATTCATGACCTAGCTGTGTTTGTGGTAGCCACCAGCGTGCCCTCTCCCGTCTGATGAGAATCACTGGATTGTTGGCCAGATTCGCAGCATGAAGCACTCACACTTTAAGTTGGGTGAATCTCTCTTTTTCAGCATGCTCAGATTTTTATTCAATACTTAGATTGGTGAGATAGATGGTAAGTTGCGCAATCATATAATCCAGGGCGGCAATACGTTCACCTGCAGCAGCGAGGTCCGCAACATTACTAACTGTTGTTGCCTTTCCCTTCGTCATACTATTGATGGTCGCGGGACCAATCGAGCACTTGGCAAGCCGCATGGTTCACCACACCAACACAAGAGCCAACCCAAAGCAACTCATCGACTAACCATCGAGAAACAACAATTTTCTAAAAAATTCTGCCACAGAAAAAGGGTGCAAACTGGTCCATGGCCAACTTTAGAACGATGAATGACAGTCTGTATTTCAACCTTATTTGCTTCAAATGACAACAATATACACTTTTCACAACCCAATACTAAATCCATACTTAGATCAAGCCCAAATATACACCAGTCACAATCCCCAAGCGTACAAACTTCGTCAACAATCAGCCTATACTACGATTTTCTGCAACAGTCGGTGAAAATCCACCAATACTTCTGCCTGCCCAAAGATACTTTGGCGCACACCAAGGATACAAGAATCTACCAGCAAAATTTCATCCCAAACCGACCTCTACAACCCACTCGGTATGCTCTTCCCTCAGCAGCTCCTGTGGCTTCCGTGGTTAATCTGGCACCAGTACCGACGGTCTACGGTGAATAAGAAGACTTTGATACAAGCGTACAAACTTCGTCAACAATCAGCCTATACTACGATTTTCTGCAACAGTCGGTGAAAATCCACCAATACTTCTGCCTGCCCAAAGATACTTTGGCGCACACCAAGGATACAAGAATCTACCAGCAAAATTTCATCCCAAACCGACCTCTACAACCCACTCGGTATGCTCTTCCCTCAGCAGCTCCTGTGGCTTCCGTGGTCAATCTGGCACCAGTACCGACGGTCTACGGTGAATAAGAAGACTTTGATACCAAATATTACGGGATTTGAAACCGGATTGAATTTCGTAGCGGGATGGTTTTGATCCAAAGCACGTGGTGGCAATATAATCCTCTCTTGTTCAGCCTGATTCTGCATACACTTTGTCACCAACAACAATGGCGACTCTCTCCCACCCGTAAGGTCTCTCTCCTCTCTACCGGATGGTGTTTGACTCTCACTCTCGAGCGGCATTCGCGCACGACTCTCTCTCTCTCTCTCTCTCTCTCTCTCTCTCTCTCTCGTGACAAGATGAACATGAACCCTTGTTTATAACAAGTAATCAGGTCCATAACAGGTACCTGAATCCCGCCCTATTACGATGAATGACCTAGTGTTCTTTACTAAGGGAAAAGAAGAAAAGGGTCCTTGCAGAGCACGCATGTGTGCACTAACCTCATTTTTCGGTCAGCGATCCAGATACAAATCTAATAACACACTTCCGGAGTTTGCCACACATCTCCCATGTGCTTCATCTCGCGCTGCTAGAGCTCTTCACTTACTAGAGCTCACCTCTCATCTTACCCACCATGCGTCTCTCCTTAAGAGGAGATGCAAGTTTCTTCTTTTAAGAGAGATTTACAGACATGCATTTTTTTTAAAGAGGAGACATTCATGAAGCATCATCTCTCTTCAAGAAGAAACATACTTAGGTGCATCTATGTTGAAAAAGAAATGTACCCTCCTCTTAAGAATAGATGACTTCAAGTTAAGTCTCCAGTTTGAGGAATTTTGTGGTTAGAGAGGTGTGCTCAATAAAAAGGGGGAAAGTACCAAGTACAAAGCACTCCTCCGTACAAATTCCTACCGATCAAAATGTCGAGATCCAAAACATCATTCTTTCTTTTTTTATTAGAAAAAGGTAACAGTCAAAATTGCCTTAATAACAAGAAGGAACAACACACGTTTTATCAATATTTTGAGAACGCCGTGACAGCAAATAGAGCTGTTATAACATAGTTGACGGAAGGAGCAAACAAGCGTGCATTGCGACGATCTATACACTTCTTTACGGTCTATAAATTTTTCTCTTATTAGTTCCCTGCCATATAATCCCACCACAAACAATCAAGATAATAGAGAAGGGGACAAACGGGTTATCAGTTGAAGTGAGCAAGATGGTTCTGAATTTAGATTGATCCAAAAGCTTCGACCGGCGGCTCTTGCAATCTATCCAGCAAGTCATTGGTTCAAATCAGATAGTAGCTGTATATCCGAACGCCTGTTTTAGGATAACGTAATCCTGCAAACATGTAATACTTAGGCAAGATATTGGAGTAAGACAAAGTTAAGTAGAATTATTTATGATTAATTGGCAGGCTTCTACAGGTCGGCAATTCTGGGACTAAAAAATTGGTTAGAGGCGCACACACAGACGAAAAGGAATTACTTACAAAAGGATTGGGAATTTTTTGCCTAATTAACTCTAATCCTTTCGGGGTTTGGTAACAAAATAATAAATTGTAATAATGTTTGTTTAGACCTACATTAAGACGCTGTTGGCACGTTTTACCGTTCAAGGAGAGAAAGGGTATATATATAATGAAAGGATCTTACCCACTTTGCTCCTTCATGTCTCAACATTGTTTTTTAGAGCATGAGTATAAAAACATTATTTCATACATTCTTCTAACAACTTTTAAAAACCTTTAAATTATTCTTATACTACTTAAAAGCAAGGGATGAATATGAATAAACATATGAGAAGTGTGCATATCTAATTTTATATATATATATATATATATATATATATATATATATATATATATATATATATATATTAATGATCAAGTTCACTTAAAGATTTTGATCATTCGATGAAAATATCAATAATAAAAAATAAATTTAAAAAACAAAAATTAGTATTATTCATAATTCATATAAAATGTGTATGTATATTAAATAATTTTTAAATTCAAATCACCTTAAAGTCATGGATTATGCTCTCTTTTATATATAGAGAGAGAGAGAAGTGGAGAGGACAGGAAACTTACAAATCGAAGAGCTTGATCCTGCACTTGGGCGTACCGCCATTGCCCAGCTGCTTCATGGTGGCCGGTCCGCACGAGACCAAGACGCGGATCCGGCCTGACTTAATATTACCCATGGTTATCCCCACGCTTGTCGTCACCTCCGTCATTAGCGCTAGCTTTCCCGATGTCACCCCGCTTTTGAGCCCCTTCACGATGTCGTCGTTCACCGCAGCACCCTTTACCTCCGCATCGAAAGCCAGCACCGTCACGTTTCCTCTCTCCTGCTCGAACCCGGGCACCGTGCTCTCCCCTAGCTCGACGACCTCCGCATTTGGTCCGGCCTCGGCCGTCACCCGGAACCGGGTTGGACCATAGTGCAGCTCCACTTTCTCATTATTGTTGCTGGCCTGCACCTTGGCCGTTATGTCTGAGCTCACCCTCGCCCCATTCGGCCCTACGACCACATCAAGCTGCTTGGTCCGCAGGAACTGAAGGTGGAAGTCCGGGAGAGCCGGTCGGTACCAGAAGTATATTGCCGCAGAGAAGGCCAGAAGGGCAAGAACTACGCAAAAGAGAAAAAGGAAGAGGAAGAGGAGGCAGCAGCAGCAACATCGGCAACACCCACATCGGCGACGCTTCTCGCGGAAGGCCGGAGGGAGTGGTGCGGGCTTGCGATAAGGGGACTGACCAGCAGGCGCGGCCGGTGCCGTATTCGGGTCCTTGTACCCAGGAGGCTTTTGAAGTGGTGGCTGCGTCCAGTCCTCCATGCAGCCTGCATGGCATTGTCAACATCGTGTCGCACAAAGTGGATGCATGCAAATATGACAAGCTTTGACAAAGATATATAATAGAACACAAAGATTACTGATCGTTTGGTTTGATATGCAAAACACGAACGTCTCCGAAACACAAAATTGACACCCCACTAGCATGAAACATCCAATAACTATTGTATCACCATAAAAGAAGCGTTTTCCTTATTTTATCTTTAAATCTTAAGCCCTTGAAGACCGAATAACAATGCCTGGGCTAGAAATTAAATTTTTCAGGGTGAGGCAGAAAGGCAGCGAAAATATTTAAGTTATACAGGGAGAACTATGTGTTATAATTCAACCCTTGATATGATTGATTTTTTAGTTTCGTATAGGTGGGCGACTGCCCTCACCTCGGCTCAATATAGATCTGCCGCAAGGGAACAATAAGGTTTAAAAGAAAAATTACGAAAGATTTGAATGCCTAACGAAAAAGAAGAAGTTCATGAGATCAGAGGACTTTCTTACCTTCGAGAAAGGGATGATCAGCTTGTTGTTGGTTCGTCGTGCTGTTGGAAGGGATGGATGAGAAAGGGAAGGAAGGAAGGCCTCTGTGTGCCGAGGCAGCCTGGTCTTCGGTGAGAGGCCATTTGAGAGAGAGAGAGAGAGAGTTGGGTTGCTATTAATTGGGTTGCTAATATTAGAGAGAGGGAGGGATAATTGGGTCGCTAATATTATAGTGGAGGAGGAGATTTAGCCTTTCCATCATCCACAAAACATTGTGCAACGCTCGTTCTACTTGTTTCCTGCCTGCCAACGTGGTTATCTGTTTTCTCCGTTGGGTGTGGCTGTCTATACAAAGCAAGGAGCAAGAGTTAGGAGACACCAATCTCTCTCTCTCTCTCTCTCTCTCTCTCTCTCTCTCTCTCTCTCTCTCTCTCCAAACACCATGCTCCAGTTCAGCTCTGTTTCACGTCCTAAATGACTATTGACGTTGTAATATAGCCATTCTGTGTTAAAAACTGTCTACATCGTTCATGACACCCGTTGGGATCTTAGCGCGCCCCATATGAAACAGTGGTAACCTGGAGATGATCACTTACATCGTAAAGCGATACAACCGGCAAGCGATAACAATGAGACTGCCATCTTGACTTCTCTTGTACCTGTTCTATAATATGTTGGAATTAATTCCCAGCTGATCTTCCAATAACACGGGCCGAGCACCAAGATGTCTCGCCATGTTTGACACCCTTGTGTAATGCATTGGGTGTTGGATAAATATTCTAATTTTCAACATAAACATAAAGATGACTTATATAACTTAAGCTTTTCAATTATTATGATAACGTTTTTGTTTCTCAAGAAAATCTCTGGTTTCTCAAGTAACTCTTTCAATTAGGGAGGAACTCTCAATTTTTGAGAAACTTTTTCAATTTTTGAGATAGTGGTGCTTTGGGAATAACATACCACATTTATGGAATGTTTAGTATAAAAGAGTATCCCTACTTAAAGTTTCAATACTTTTTCACGTAACAGCTCTTAAGTTATGAGAAACTCCCCCGATAAGAGCACAAGTAATTGTTGTGGATATTGAAAAGTAATGACACGCTTCCGTATCAAGAATCAACAACATGATATATTAAGGTATCCCATGGTTCATCAAGTGTCATCAAAGCATGTTCTTGTTGTTGATTTTTAATTAATTTTTCTTAAATTTTATGATATTTCTCATTAACATAAATGACAAAAAATCACTAGAAAATTAGAGAATTTCTAGATTTCACAAACTTTTTCATTAAAATAAACCATGTTGTTTATTTTAATTCAGTCCTTAATATTATGCTTCAATGTTAATTTGATTTTATGAAGCATATTTTAAGATAATTAAGGCTTTTTAAAATATATAATATTATTATTTTATCCATGTGTTTTCTTAATATTTGCCTTAATAGATAAAATATTATGCAAAACTATATTTAAGGACAAATTGGACATACATGTAGAAGTATAATATTTTTCCTATAATAGATACGTATTGTTGAGTTTTACTGTTATAAAGTAATTTTAGCATGTTTTAAATGTTTTCATACATTTTGTTCAATTTGCTACTAGATTATGAAACATCATGTAATGAACCTTTAATTTGAATGATTTGGTTTTCTCACCAACATGACGCCAAGTAAGAAGAATTAATTGTTTAATTACATAAAATCTAGATCAAATTTTGTTGAAATTTGAAATCTAGTGAGTATGATGTTTTCAATTTCCATTTAGATCCATCAAAGTGGACTATTATGCTTATATCTAAATGGGTAAAATAGTTTTATTTTAAAATAGTTTTCTTTGTGTATATAATATGTGATATTTGGTATCTAACGATACCATATGACATAAATGTGTGTGCAAATAGAATTAGATTTATGTTTTTCTTTTAACTACTAGCATGTTATTTCATCTATGTAAACACCCTAAAATTTTTTCTTAAACCATCGTATATTTGAAAATTCATCATTTTAAAAGTCTCCTAGAAAATTTTATAATTTCCAAGCATCACTTTTAAAAAGAAAGCATTTTGGAAATTTTGAAAACAACAACCCCTTGGTTTTGTAAAGCAAATTTGAAAATCCGATATTCAAAATATTTTTGAAAAGAAAGTCGAGATATCTATCCCAAGCCTGAGCGAAGCTTGAGAGGTGTATTTCCCGGAAGAAGATATGGATAGAATAAAAAAGACAAACAAACCCAGATTAGGCAAGGAGGCAAAGTGAGGAAAATCCAAAGAAAAATTAAGGGAGCAAATCCCAACAAAGAGAGAGAGAGAAGAGGAGAGTAAGAAGGAGGAATCGTCCCTCAAAGTAGAGGTGCTTCCCCCCAAGTCGTCGGTTTCCAAGTCATTCTAAAGTCTTCAATCAAGGTCGGTTTTCTTACATTCTCTTTCATTTCTTCAATTCCATTCAATTCAATTTGTAATTAAGGAGCATTTGTCTCCAAATTATTGTAATACTTGAGGGAAGGTGTTACAAATCCTCATCCAAGAGTGAAGGTAAATCATCTACCATTTGTTTGATTTGTGATTGTTTCTACTTCAATATACATTATAAGATTATACTCTCTCATCTCTTTTATGCTTAAGCTATATGATAATTTCCCTTGATTATTGCACTTCTTCTCTTATAGAATAAAGTCTTCAACCAAAAATTTATATCGATGATCATATAAGCCATTAAAGATCCATCGGATGCATTCATTAGACTCTTAAAACAGAAACTTCTCCTTTTAGCATTCTGCATCTGTCTGATCATTGATTTTTTTGGCCTGAATCCGTAAACATAAAATTCTGAAAATAAGTTCGCACTTCAATCACACACCTACCAATACTCCATAAGATTTTCAAGAATTTTAGATGGGGTGCAGTCCATCCATTTCCTTCTTTATCGACTTTTCAATGAGTGAAAGTACTAAAACCTAAGTCATTACAGGGAGTTTGAGACTGAAAGTTCAAGAATTTCTTGTGGGACCTCCAGTTCTATTTCAAGGCGACGCACACAGACGAGGGCGATGCGTTAGAGATTGCCGCCTTATTCTTGGGTGGTTATAACAAGCTCTCATGACACTGCATGAGAGACAGTCGTCAACGAGTATGGAGGAACGAGAATTACTTCTTGATCGTAACTTAAAGAGGAGTTGTGACAACAATTTTCACCTGCAGACTTTAGTAAGAGAGTTGAGAGAGTTACAAATTGAAAGAAAGATTGCTCGATGTAGTCGAGTCATGTTATTCTCATGAGAAACAACCTCAGGTCTATAGGAAGACAACCATGTCTGGAGAGCCAAACCAACCTTAAAATTTGATAAAGGATGTAATTCTACAAAAGTAGCAAGTGGTGGGATTGAACCATCTCTTCCTAACCCTACTAATCATCCACTTCCTAATCCCCCTTCCTATATTAAAAATCCCCCAAAAGTATATATTTAAAAAAACCAAAAATATTTAAAAAATATTCAAAAATCAAACATAATTAAAAATCTAAGCATTGAAAGTGATGAAATTTTGAAGATTGAAAGTGAAAATTCAAAACAGAGAAACAAAGGAAAAAGAGTCTACACTTCTAGGCACACATGTAGAGAGGGGTATGAGGTCTTCTTTACCTGTCATTCCAGAATTTTCAAAAACATGCGCTCTGATGGGTTCTATTATCATGAGTACTACTTCACACACTTTGGAGGTTTTCTCTCTCAAAGAAACAAGCACATAGAAGATGAGTGTTGCGTGAGTCTAGGCTTGAAGTATGAAGCTCAAAACCTAGCAAAGCAAATGGAGCTCGAAGCCATGCATGATCTAGAGCCACCTCCACATGCCTACAAGAAAGCTTACTCTCACTATGAGAAGTTAGTCAAGATCGAGAAATGTATGCCTAAAATTTATTTCTCCCAAAATTCCCTACTTGATCCTCCCCTTCTTAGTGTAGGATTGGTAAATCATTCACATGTATTCCATGCATTAAATTACACTCATGCACCCACAAAACCGCTCAATGCATTGAAAGATATGAATTTCCAAGGTTTGCCAAAAGTCTTGTACCAACAAAAATAATTTCAAAATAAAAATAAAATTCAAAACTTGATAGACATTGTTACTTTTAAGACATACATCGATATTCTAGGTACACCTAACCCTACCATGAATAAATAAATTCCTTTGATCCTAGGTTTCTATCATAAACTCAAGCCTATGGCCATGACTCATGTAGGTTTCATGTGTCCCTCAAGTCAAAATGAGTCCATGAACTTAACCCTGGCTTAATCCCACCTCATATGTGATAAGCTTGAAGCTGCTCTTTTTAAGTTTGGTCTCCTTGAAGACCATTCCCCATCCTCTCCCATTGCACCATGGGAGTGTGAACTCTTTGGGCTCTTCTTTTCTATGAGTGCATCACATCCTTTGGGTATAACCATATCCACACCCACACAAACCTTGGATTCATATCCAAGTCCATGCATGCCTAATGAGTTAGTCATGCCTTTCCCTTATCTCCACACACCCATCAAGAGACTGGCCATGGTATCCCTTGGATCCCATGCCTTTCCATCTAGCAAGGGATCAACTATATTATCTCTTAGCATGTACATGCACTCACATAATCCACCCCTAGGGGCACATTGGGTTGTACTTAAGGTCTATCATAAGAATATCAACCATTCTATAGCCCAGATGTGCACCCTTGATGCACCCAAACCCCCGTATCCTCCTTTGACATGATGCTAACTCCGAGTTTTGTGTTTTGTGTATATGTTATATCTAAAATCCTAAAAAACTAAAAAAAGGAAAAACTTAAACACAAAAAATTTTCGAAAGAAAACCCCAAAACCATTTGTCAAAATGATGTTAATCCTCTTAGGGATGAGTTGGGTGAAGACAATCTAAATGAACTTCTCAAAATTAGGCTAGGATTATATCATGCATATTTCTAGGTCATGTCAAAAACAAAGATGTCCAATGACAGTGCATGTATGGGTCACTCATGTATCTCACTAAATATCACTCATCACATGCCACAACATGTTCCAACCATAGTGTATGAATGGCCATGTCATCCATCTCCTCCAAACTAGGGGCATGTAGCTTGCATTCCCTAGGCACCTTTCATGGAAACATGAATACAATAGTTGTTTCATTGAGCATGTATGCCCATCATGTCCTTTGAGAACTCATTTCTACATGGCATGCATCCTATGAACATCATTCATGCCTAGAGACCCTACAACAAGCTCGATTAGCCAAACTTGACTTGCTTGATGAAAAGAGGCTCCTTGTCCTGGATCATGAAGATAACCCAACATTATAAGAAACACATGAAGCCTCACTACTTTAAGATAAGAAATCTCATGTTGACGAGCATACACCAAAGTGGCCCCACATCTTATCAGAAAGTGGTGGCCTAATTGAGAAGGTCTCTATGTCATAAGAGGAGCAACAACCAATAATGAATATTGGCTAATTGATACCGAGAGAAGAAACTTGATTGACCCTATAAATGCCCAATATCTAGAAAGGTATCATGTTTAAAGTCTACCACCAATTCTTTTGAAATGCTTTTACAAATGGATCATCTTTAGTTTCTTGAAGAGGGGGCCAAGTTGAATATACATCTCTTAGATAGGAATTATCACTCTATGAAAAGGTGGAGTGTTTTCAAAATTACTAAATAACATTTCAAAAGTACTTATTTTACAAGATATAGCCTAGTTCAAAACAATAAAATAATTTTAAATAGTAGGTGCCATTATGAAAATAGGGCATACTTATTAAATCGAGTATCTAGAGGGATAAATTGTTCCCCCGTCTCATTCTCTCTAAGGAAATGAGGTCTACCTATAAAAGAAAGAAAAAAAATCAAAAGCTCAAAAAGCAAATGAGCTTTCCTTAAAATTTTCTCTTCTTTATACCATGGAACTCTTCAGAAGGAACCGTGTGAATTCTCCCTGTACCCTCACAGCTTATCCCCAAAACAAAAAAGGTATATCATTATAGTCATAAAGTAGGAATAACACTTACCAATTTGAATTACATTTTGTTTGAGGATTAAGGTCTTGTAGTGTAAATAATGAAGTTTTGAAATGTTGTTAAACTTTTCCAACAATAAAAACCTCTACAGATGGAAACTAAGAAAGATCATTCAAAAATGATTTTTACAAAACCCAATGCATCAAGTAAATGAGCATGGATGCCATCTCACTTAGGACAGTCAACCATCATGGGATCTCGCTAAGCTCCCAAAATATTTCGTAGAGGTCTCCAATACACTTATTCATTGTATCTCACATACCTCATACTCGTGTGAATTCATAATGGCCTTATTCATATATGGTCCCCATATTAGTCAGCTATCATCCATGTTGAGTCATCTTTGGCTAGAAGTTCTCTCCCCACCGAAATTATGATAGCCCAAATTCAATAAAGGAGTCTCTTAACAAGGAATGAGAAAATTCATACTCTTAAATGAAATGTTGGCTCAACTCAAATCAACTGTGGTATTTAAAAGAAAAAATTTTAGCGTTGTTATTATTTGTCAATAACCAAATAAATTTGATTAATGACAAAGAGGGGCATTTGTAAACACATAAAAATTTTCAATTTTTTTTGTTTTTCAAAAGTTCTCCTTTACAAACAAAATTATGGTCATTTGTCTTTTAAGGTTTCTTTCCATGAAAATACTTTAAACAGGCTCATTTCCAACTCAAAATTTTGTGGGATCCTCAAAATGAGGGTTATTTCGAGTCCCACAAAAAAAATAACGATTTTACCCTCAAGGCTCTATTAGTGAAATTTCACTATTTCAAGCATAGGCCTCCAAAAATCTTCCAAATTTTACCAGACCAAGCTGGTAGTATGAGAGCTTATAGCCTTTTACAAATCTGAATTCGGAGCAGTATTGAATCAGAATTAAATATTTGAAACAGACTGACTCACTGATTCGGAATAGTTCTGTTTCAGAAATATATAGACTCAAAGATGAGACTGTATCTCCCTACTCAGAACTCCGATTTTGATGATTTTAATGTTGTTGGAAATATATAGATGTTAGTTTTCCAATGCATCAAAAATCAGATTGATTGGATTTTTGTAGATAGAGATATGAGACTTTTACCTAACCTCTATTTCAAGAAATCCGACTGTGCAACAGAAGTGCAGAAACTGAGCCGGTATTTATCCAATTTTATTATATGGCTGGGAGGCCCTAAAAATCTTGCCGATTTTATTTAGAGTGACTTAAGGTGTGTGTGGTAAGTGTGCCAAATTTCAAGCTAATCGGAGTATGCATCAAGAAATTAAAATTATAGGAACAGACATATGCAGAGATGCTGAAATCCTGTTTTCTGTTTTTATGAATGTAATGATGCAAACTCACACGAATTTAAAATGCAACAACCCTTCAATCCCCAAAGCAAATTACTGGAATGTAAATGAATTAAAAGTATTTTATAGCTTAAGCATAGAGGAGATTAGAAGTATAGGATGATTATAGAGTATATTGGGGTAGAAATATAATCAAACACATAGAGTGTGTGTGTGCAACAGTGAAAATTCTGCAAATGTAAATGAAGGCATAAAATCTAATCACTATTATAACGTGGGGGGAGGCTTTGCTCCATTAATACAACCCAAATTCAATTGAATTAATATGGAAGAAGAATTTTAAAACAATGGAGGAAACACTTATAGGTTTTGCCTCCGATTGGCCAGAATTCCAAGAGTGGAATCCGGACAGCTCTCCTTCTCCTTTGCTTCAAACTCTCACACACTCTCCATCCTATGTCTACCCTCTTTTTCCCCCCTCTTTCCCTTCACTCTTAGCTCACGTTTTTCTCTTTGTTGCAGACCCTCTTGATGCCCCAAGATCAGCCCCAAGACCCCTTCAATTGATGAGAGATAAAGACAACCAAGCATGGTCTCTCACGCCCCCCCTTGGCCCCTTTTTATAGGCCAAGGGGGGCTGGCTTCCAGCCCCTTCTATGGGGCGGGCTGGACCTTGATTTGATTGGGTGTTGGTCCACTCCAATCCAGCCCCTAATGGTCCCATTTGTTTACTTTGACCAGCCCATGTGGGTTGGTCTTTAAGTGCAACTTACTCATCTTGGTGCAGCCGACTTTAGCATGCCTTGCTCTTTCATGTGATGCGACACACTTTGATTTGGGCTCCTTCAATTCAATCATTCATGCTTAGCAGTTGCATTTGGATTTGTCTCTTTGAATGGCCCAACTTCACCATGATTTCCATTTCATGTGGGCATGTCTTGATCTTTGATTCCTCATTGTCTCGCATCTAACTTGCCATGAGCTTGGTCAAATCGGGTGAGCCTCCTTGGCTTGGCTGGCCCATGTGAGCTTGGCTTGTCTTGGCTTGATATGATGAACTCTTGGTGATGCTTTGGTTGCAATATTTCAAATACAATTCACTTGATAAAATATGCTTTATCCTGGCCATGTATCTGATTTGAATTGGCTTCATTGGTTTGAAATGATGCCTCATGATCTTGGCCCCATTCAGGTGCACTCCTCTTGACCGTCCAAATATAATATCGGCTTGAATCATTGTGGCTCGATCCTATGATGAAGTGTTAATGATTCTTTGCAACCTTTCAAAGCCATTTTGATTGATCATCTTAGATTTGATCGGTCTTGACCTTCTATTTGGATAAATTGTTGAATTTGAACTGATATGCTTCAACTTTATCTTCTTTGCTTTTGAATCAATCTGAATCTGGGCTTGGATTGGGTCTCATCTGCTTCGAAATTCAGAGGTTATTTTAACTCGAATTTAAAACCTTTAAAGTATTTCCCCAAATGTTTAAACTTTAAAATTTGGGGTGTTTTTGAATTTAAAGGTTAGGTTTTAAACTGGTTTTTGGAAATTCAGGAGTTTTTTAAAAACATTTGAAAATTTTTGGGTGTTTATACTGACATAAAATTATTGTACATAGCAAGAGATGATAACTATGTTGTGGATGATTTACCTTAATCTACCTTGGGTTATAAGTCAAAAATAACCCAATGGTTAATGGCGATGATAACAGAGTAAGGCCAGGAGGTAGAGGTTCTTAAGGATTATATGGTTGAACTAGTACAATACCTGAATCAAATATTAAAATTAGATGAAGAATTTTGAATTATATGTTGATAGATGGTGATCTATATAACAAAGTCATCAAGGCCTATTTTTGAGATGCTTAAGCACAATAGAAACTCAAATGATGCTTACTAGTCTAAACCCAAAATGAAGGGACTAATATACTAACATGAATACTACTGGACCACCACACACTAGGATTGTATCAACTATATAAAGGAATATTGTGTCAACAACATGGACCTTTGTAAAAGGTATAAATTTTGCATCTTCACCCAGTTATCAAGCCATGACCATTTTGAGAATGGGCAATGGATTTATTTGGGAAGATTCAACCTAAATCCTCTAAGGGCCATATGTTCATAATAGTGGCCCCTCATTACTTCACTAAATGGGTTGAAGCCTTGCCCATAAAGGCAGTTATGCAAGAGGATATGATCAAATTTATCAATGATTACATTATATTTTAATTCAATATTTTTCAGGCTTGGTTGTTGATCAAGAGATGATGTTTACAAGTGAGAAAGTAATGACCTTTGTCAAAAGCTTCTATATGAAGCTAGTGCATTCAACACCATACTAAATGAGTAAGACGAGGCCACCAACAAGATAATTATCGACTTAATTAAGAAATCTGTTGAGAGTAATATGAGAAAATGGCATGAGATCTTATGAATAGCCGGATCCACTCCATGGTTCCCTCATAAAGAAGGTCAACAATCTCTTCTTGAGACCATACTCCACTTGGATAACCAAGAGAAAAGCAACGGTGGTAGTGGCAGCCACCACTGGAGCAGTTGGAATCAGAACATGTGTAGGTGTATGGCCAACATGAGATAGAGGTGCTAGGGGCGAGATCAGCAGCCTGTTGGCATGCACAATGAAGCCAACACTAGCGCAGAGGAGATTTCACCATGAAGACTAGGTTCGGGTCCACCACTATGTATTTGGGTTTCTCTTATTGGTTGCAGGTGATCTGGGGGTCCTGCATGAGGGTACATGGGTTTGGTCTGAATCTTGTTTGTGTCGTGGGAGAGTCAGATCATGCTAAATCCATTAGGTGTCTTACTTCTAGCGAGTCTAGTATGGGAGCGGGATCCATGTCCCATCCCATTGAGTAAGATCCAGGTAACTTGTCCCTTGTTGTATAAAAGGGAGTTGAATAGCAGTAGCTAGGAGTTCAACCAATGTGGTTTGAGAGTGCTTGAAAGAGAGAGAGGTCTAGAGAGAAGGGTGAGATCATGGTGGCAGTCTGAGACTCCCTTGTTGGTCGTCTTCCACCACTATCACTAGAGGTGATCAATAGAGACGTTTTGGGTGTTTCCAACACTATCACCCGAGATCAATTACGGCTAGTGGATCTAGGCTATTTCCATAGTCTTGTTGGCAGCCTACAGTAGCAATGGAACTTGGTTGCCATTTGATGGTGGAACTAGATCTGTCTTTCTCTTTGTATGGTTGAAAGAATTCAGACCACATTTGGTCCTGATTTTTTGTGGTTCCTTTACCAACAATTTGTGGGTTTCGGTTCTACTGAAAAGGATAAACTTTGGGAGAAAATCCATTGACAAAATGCTGCACAAATCCTCACAAAAATTGCCTTTTTGACTCGCCAAAAAATTGTTGTTTGCTGGATCAATTCCTATCCTGATTTGGGTTCAATTATCATTCGGCTGATTTCTGTTGTGATTCAGCCGAAAGTTGCCCCATTTGGGCAACCCACCTGTAGGCGGAGACTACCACACAAGACTGAGATCGATCTTGGTCTGGTTGTGTAGAAACCATGCTGAGATCATGTGCAATTTGCAAGCCTAGTTCGTTGCTTGGTGGATTTCACCACTCGAGTTTGCTTGTTGGCGGTGAATCACTTCACATTTGCTGATCGTGAGTGCACTTCTGGCTGGGCCAGGTGCACCTGAGTTCATGGGTAGCTGTAGCAGCATGCTGAAGTCATGGTTCGATTGGTGGAGTGGGTGCGACCTGCATTTTGTCGCACTTGATCGCAACCCACAAGAGTGAGCTCACTCTCGGTTCGTTCGACCATTTTGATGAGCTCACACTTGCACGCATTTGCTTTTTGGTGGGACCCATATTTTGTTTCGAGGGCTCCACATTTGTATGTATAGAAAGGGTATCCAAGGCAATTTCTTCTACAACCTTCAGCCTTAACTAAAGGAAATTATTGGACTGAGGAGAAAACAGTCAGAGTCGTCAATCAAATGGGACACATGGTAATGCATTGTCAAAATCTGCCATCAAACCGGCTCTCAAGAACCTACCTTCTTCTTCATGCTTTGTGTATTCAGAATCATGGAAGAAAAAGAAAAGGAGAAATAGTAGCAGATGTTTGAAGGAAGTATTGAAGGAGGAAAACCTTAACTACCATTTTATAAACGTCAAGCGAAATATCTTATCAATATCAACCAATGTAATTCTTGACTTGATTTTCGAAGCAAGGGCAGAGTTGTTATGCGAAGCTAGAGGAATAAAAAAATTATGATGCTTTGGGGAAGGTGAGGTCACTACGAGTCAAATTTTGAGGATAGAATATAATACTTAGGGCAAACTAGATCTAGATCCGGTTGGATCCAAACCCACCGAGCAACAGAAAACACCAACGCTTGATTTGGGCATTGCTCAAAATAGGTGGGCCTTGCTACCATGGTAGAAACTTGTCATTTTCGTGGAATTCTTTCTTCGATTTGAGAACCACCAATGACTAAGAGAAATCCATTAGATTGTTGTTAATTGGGAAAGAGATTGGGTGACGAATCATGAAGAAACGATAAGAAAAAGTATGTTTCCCATGTATTTCCATTTTCTCCATTTTTTTGGCATAAAAGGGTGATTTTCTTCATTAATTCTTGTTTGGGTTTGTGTAAAATATTCCTGCTTAATAGCAGGAAGTATAGCATCCATAATCGCTGACGAAATGGCTGGAAATTGGTCCTTTTGTTAGTTTTTGCATGAAAGGAACCCAAATGGGTTCTGCATGATTTTTCAATGAAAATGCCATCAGCGACAGCTGTTGATGGTTCAAATGGGGATGGGGGAGCCGGGAGGTCACTTGGGAACCATTGGTGGCCTTGATCATGTCAAAAAATGGCAAAATCACTCATGAAAAGGGCGGCATATGGTTAGGGTTTGGTTGTGTCGGGCATGTGTTCTTACACTATATATAGGTCATGTCATGACATGACACATATCGTGTCTCTATGTCTTCTATCACACTAGTAGTTTTGTGTGAGATGTGTTCTATTTTGTATCATAAACTAGTTCTAGGTTTCATTTCGTATCAAAATTAGCTTAGGTTATGTCTTGAAACATGTTTAGGGTAAGAAACAAAACCTATTTAAGCAATTCAAGGTTTAGGTTAGGTTTTGTGTTGAGCCAGAAATACATAATACCTACTATGTGTTCCAGTTTGGATCATAAACAGATTTAGGTGACAGTTTGGATTCAGGAAAGCTTATTTAGATCGAGGTTGGGTTTTGGATCGTTTCAAGGGTTTTAAGATCCTGTTTGTTGCATTAGAGTCATAGTTAAATAAAATTTAATATGATTATTATTATTCATAATTATTTAGAGATTAAAATTGAAAGATTTGGTGGTAATAGGAGCGGTCCAATGGTTTGGGTTTTGATCTTGGTTCTCCTTTAGGTTGGGGTTATGCATTCTTTAATAGAAACATGCTAGGAGTTATTTTCTTTGTTTTCATTGGATTTAAATATGCATGATTGTTAAATGTTTTATTGATGGTCCTTAAATGATGTTTTGAAATTATGGGATATTTGATATACTTTTGAGGTAAATTTGTTTATGACTTGGTTGTTAAAGAGCATGTTTTGATATGCACATGTTGATATGAAAATGGTATTTCAACATTGTATTGATATGGTTTTGGATATGTGGATCTGAATATGAACTTTTGAATGTGATAAGATGTTATTGGTTTTAAAACATAATAATATATGAATATATAATCATACTTGTATGGTTTGTGTGGAGTCCCTAAAGAGTTATAGGTCCCTCGAGTGCTTCGGATTAGGGCAAATATAGAGTGTGTTTTCAAACACTCTGAGAGTTGAAATGGTTTGATTGTCATGGATGGGGTGACTAAGGTCGCGTAAGGGAGGGTCGGATGACTCTTGTGGCCTTGTTACAGACACAATAAAGGTTGTAACTAGCACAACGATTGTGTGTGTGGGGTGTATGAGATCAAAAACATGAATTGAAATGTGAATATTATTTTTCTACAAAATGTTTATGAAACTTACATGCTTTGGGTATAAATGTTGTTAAAAGATGTATAACTTTTCTACTGAACTATAGGTCGGAACTCACCCTATCATTTTATAGTTTATCTTGAAGCTAGTATTTCTAGAGCGTATAGTACCGAATAGTTGTTGACTCAAGGGTGATCATCGAGATAGAACGAGTTAGATTAGAGATTGACTTTTGGACATATGCTTATTTATATTTTGGGGTTTGTGATCGGTGGACCTCGCACCATTTTGGATTGATTGTTCAAATTTATAGATATTTTATATATTTAATATTGACAATTTATTTGAGTTAAAATTTGATTATACATGTCTTTGAATGTTGCTTACGCTCATGCTTGTGCGGAAAGAGGTTGCGTGGCATCGATTCGGGTTGGGTCGTGGTTGCGACTCGTGCGAGTGTGACATATACCACCTAAGAAAACCTAAATGTCTATATTTATAAATATGGGCGGCTTGTAGTTTTAGTAGTAGCAATAACGGTTTTGACTAGTAGAAGGCAGGTTTGGACTATAGAGGGTTGGTAAAGAGTGGTGGCTGATAGTTTTAACCGGTGGAGTCATGCGAAATAAGTGATTAAGCACCTTGCTCGGTTGAACTTGGACCACTCTCTCTCTCTCTCTCTCTCTCTCTCTCTCTATATATATATATATATATATATATATATATATATATATATATATATATATAGAGAGAGAGAGAGAGAGAGAGAGAGAATGCTTCTCTTTAAATGGAATGACTCAATTTGAAATCTGAGCATCCCTCTCTTTAGCACTTTCAAGTGGCTTGATTCAACGCGGAAAAGAACACCCTTTTTTAGGCAAACCATATTGTCTAATTCAATCTGCAATCTCACCATCTTCGGTCTTCACGCGCTTAAAATAACAATAGAACTTCATGTTGATCTCCACTCCTTGTCTTTGGACCTGTCGTAAAACTTAGACAACAAGTAAAGCATCGAAAAGGAAAAGCAAGTCACCTTTAATACCCTGTAAAAGGAAATAGTACAATCAAATGACGGTTCTTTTCTTGCCAATACAATTATGTAAATAGAAGCGAGGCACGTCTTTCGTTTCCCGCCAACAGGAGCATGCATGCCTATTTCATTGGACAGAATCTGCACCAAGAAAGTCCAAGTGTACGATGCAAACATTTTATACACACATAGAGAGAGGGAGAGAACATGGTTATCCACACACTCATTTATGTTTAAATCCACTTGAACATGTATGTCGATCAACATGGTCAATGACAAAAATTTGAATCTAAAAAGCATTTAAATCTACTTGAACATCTCAATCAGGTGCATTAAATATTAAGTACAAAAATATAATGGTATTCAAATCTCTATTTTTTATTATGCTGATCGAAAGAAATAGATATCTAAGCAGATTTGAGCATGAATAGGTATGCGCATACACCAATTTCTCTCTCTATATATATACATATATATATATATATATATATATATATATATATATATATATATATATATATATATATATATATATACATGAACTGGTGTATGGGTGTGGCTGGTTTCGCCTAAACTGGCACTGCAGTACCAAGCTGCAGATTCTGGTTCCAGTAGAGGCAGAAGACGTAGCTGAACTGGTTTAAGGTGCTTAATTTCAATAGTTCACCGACTTAAAGTAAGTACCACAAATATACAAGTGTAGGGGTGGCATGTTTGCTTTGTGGGGATCATTCATAATACAGAATAAATCGTCTCTTATGTATGATTCGTATCCAACAAGGGCAAAGGCTGTTGCAATAGAAGGAACGTTTTTAAGTGGTGTTAATATTTCAGGCATAGGTACCCTTTTGTTCAAGGTCATTCATGCTGTTCCTGGGAGTATGATTTAAAATTTTTTAAGGGAACGTATGGGCAAGGATAATTGGGGATAGGAGTGACAACTAGTTAGAGACATGGCGAAAATCGGGCAGCCTAAGATCTGAAACCTTTTTCTATATATATTGTAACATAAGTATCTTTGGTTCCTCTTTAGGATAGAGTCCAAATCCAAACCCAATTTTCTCATAAGAAAAGTTAAGTTTGTCTCCTTCAAAACCCAAGTTTTACAAAAAAATACATATATTAGTATAGAGTTAAAATCCAACCCAAGTTTCTCCTACTTGATGTACTCGTAAAGTCTGTTTCCCTTAGTTTCCTATTTTCATATATATAGAGAGAGAAAAGATTTAAGAAACCCATAAAAATAGAGAATCACAAGGAACCGATTATAATCATTCGATCTTTGAGATGAACGGTTGAGATTGTAAAATAGAAAGCATTTATGCAACATATTTATTGTTTTAATTCAAATCCAATGGTGCTAATCAAATGATAGAGTTGATGAGTTCTTTGTCCTCTATTTTGGAGGTTTCCTATATATATATATAGGGAGAGAAAGAAAGAGACGGGTTGAAAAAAATGTTGGGAATTAGAGAGGTCTTTGGGGTCGTTGGTGGTGGTTTTTGTGTGAATCAGATTAAGAGTTTCTCTGTGGTCAAATCATGCATGTCCTATTATACGCATCTTTTCTTCGTCTGTCATTGTATTGATTTAATGATTCTTATTTGCTGCAATCGAGTTTCCGTGATCCGTTTAGATTTTCTCTTATCCATTGAGTTGAAGAGGTTGCTAGTTGCAACAAATCTAGTTGGTGTAATATTTGTTTATTGTGTTTCTTGAAACTACCGCTTAATTCAAGACATGACTCGTTTAAATTGGCTTGGCGTTTCTAACCGAAACTGAATTAACTTACAATAACTACTGAATGGCCACATTCATCTATCTATGTGAATCGTGATCCCATGAAATCAAGAAGGAAGGGCCTTCATTCTTGATTTTTATGGAAAGATATTTAATCAAATAAGCGAGAAGCTCAGAATGGAACAAACACATAACTGGAGAGGATAAGAATGAACATCATAATATATATATATATATATATATATATATATATATATATATATATATGTGAAATCTTCAAAGAAAGAGCTTCCAAAATCCAGAATGAACATCATAATATATATATATATATATATATATATATATATATATATATATATATATATATGTGTGTGTGTGTGTGTGTGTGTGTGTGTGTGTGTGTGTGTGAAATCTTCAAAGAAAGAGCTTCGAACAATCCAGAACGAACATCATAATATGTATATATATATATATGTGTGTGTGTGTGTGTGTCTGTGTGAAATCTTCAAAGAAAGAGCTTTCAACAATCCCCTTTTCTGTGAAACCCTTTTGAACGAAAACCGCCTACCTTTTCCATGCCCAAGTTCATCTTCAAGCTTCCTTGCAACATGATTTACTTCAGTATTCAATGATGGTATCATAGCCAGATTTTACCAACTCAGAAGCACAAACTCTAGCAATCATTTTGATTTGTTTGGTAAAAATAACATATAGAAGATCTAATAATTTTAAGCAAGAAACCACGAACAAGCAACATATAATCATATTTTGGTATGTATTTAAATAATAAAGGTAGTTAACTAGTCACATACATATTTGCAATATCATAAGACAATGTATAGTAGTTTTCCAAATATTACGTGTACTAAATAGAAAATACCCCCAGTATAAATTGAAAACAAAATTCTGGAATTTACATAGAAGTCAAGAGTAACAAAGTAATTTTCTTGCCTAACATGTTTCTTAAATACCCAGCAAACTGGATGGGTAGGGAAGTAAATTCTCAACATCTCTACAATAACTAGACAAAACAATAAAACCTAACAATATACATTTCTGAAATTTCAGTAAAAGAATAGGGGCAGAATAGTAAAAACAAACTACAAAGGTTCTCCACTTTTTCATAATTGTGAGGGATAAAAAGATAATTTCACATCTAAAACAGGAATTCTGGCATGACTCATTTCAAATTGGCCTAACGGTTCTAGTCGGACCCACAATTAGCTCAAATTCGATATGGTGAAATCGGAATCGGAATTGGGGACCATCAAGTTCAGTTCGAGTTTCACCTTTCATTAAATCGGAATCGTTGGTTCCTATATTTTAAAAAAATTTAAAATTCCCGTATAGAATGGTTTATAACTCAAACCATAACCAACTCTGAGTTGGTCCAATTATGATTCTAGCTTTTAATGTAGATGAAACTAGCCATGTATACTTAGTCTGAATCCTTAACACAAAAATCTTGAATTTTATCCATGGTTTTTTTGTTCTTAATAATAAAAAATATAATTTTGTAGCTATATACTTACTGAAATTAGCTAAATTTGTGGTGAGAAAGTTATGAAAAGAGCATCTCCCAATTGGTTTACTTAGGCACTCAAGGTGTTAAGACACTTGGTACTCCACAAGACATTGGGTGCTAGTTCAATGCTTGAGACATTGCTTCCTAAACGCATCAATTAGCCCAACTGGTTGCACTCTTCAACTTCCACGCTGTCGGTGGGAAATTGATTTTTTGGGGTTGCATCTGTATACGTGTGTGTTGGATTTTTGTCTCCCCTTGTAATTAAGAAAAAAATTTACTTGGTAAACAATATAAACGGATTTTCAGCTGGATTTCCACATGTCGAGAATCCAAATCTGAAGCGAGGGAGAAAACAAAGAAGCCGTACATCTATAATAATATGACTCGTCTTCATCCTTGGACTTCTTTCAAGCTTTCATTCATTGTCATTCATCGTCCTCCAAATGTGATATCAAAGCGTAACATTGTCCCCTTCCTTTCTCATAGTCTATTTTCATACTAATACTCAAGGTATTTCTCAAACTCATGTGTAACATGCTTTGTAAAGAAATCTTCAAAAATACTTTTAATGAAGGAGTTACCATTATGTCTCTAGTTGGCATATAGGTTATAATTATCTCATTTCTCTTAAGCATATCGTGAACATAATAATATTTAACCATTATATGTTAGCTTATAGAGTTATCAGTTCCACTTTTGATGAGAGTGATTGTTGCACTATTGTCATAATAAATAAAAATGGACTCATTAGTTATATCAAGCTTCAAATTATATATGAAGCGACTTATTCAAATGACACTCACATACTACAAGCAAAATACTCAACTTCTTATGTATGCAATACTACACAATCATGTTTCATGCAAGCTCAAGAAGCATCATCACCTCTAAATAAGAATATTTAATCGGAGGTAGATTTGTTGTCATCTTTGTTATCAACAAAGTCTGTATCTGAATAACCTACCACTTTTGATCATCTACATAAAAGCATAACTTTAAATCTTTTATTCTTTTAAGATATTTCAAAATCATTTTACAACAACCTAATATTACCAATTAAGATTACTCTGATATCAACTTAAAAGATCAACAATAAAGCTTAAATCAAGTCTTTTACACAACATAACATACATCAAATTATCCACAACCGTGACTTATTTTAACAATCACTCTCAACAATCACTCTCATCAAAAGTAGAACTGATAACTCTATAAGCTAACATATAATGGTTAAATATTATTATGTTCACGATATGCTTAAGAGAACTGAGAGTGTATTTGTAGGTTTGTAATTACTTATTTTAAAATTCTTGAGGATATAATAAATATAATGCTCTTCAATCAAACATAGAAGTTTAGGTTATCTATAGGATGTCTCCCCATATCCTTCATCTTAAACTTGAAATTCAACCATGACTTGGTTTTGACAATCATCTCATTGTCATTTCCCGTAAATAATGTCATCTATATATAAAGATAAAATGATAAAGTAGTTTCCATTATTGCAAACATAGACACAATAATCAAGTTCATTAGACATAAGGTGATATAGGGATTTCTTCAACCTATATACTTTATCTTCTTAGTCTTCAACAATATACCCTTTTGGTTGATGTACATAAATGATTTTATTTAAATCACCATTTAATAATGTAGTTTTTGCATCAAGCTAATATAAATATAAATAATAAATAGCTAAAATGGCTAAAATAATTCATATAGAAGCAAATTTTGCAAGAAAATATGTATCTGCATAATTTATTCTCTTTTTGCAAAAGTCCTTTTGCAACCATCATCGCCTTAAATTTATTGATTGTTTCATCGATTTTATATTTATTTTAAGAACACATTTACAGCCTATGGTTTTTTTTCTTTTAACAAACCTATCAATTCTCTAACTTTTCAATGTTTTCAATTTCCTCATTCAATATTTTTTATATATTATAAGAAAAGTGTTATAATCTTTTAAGTAGCATGGTGTGATCTTAAGTCTTTTATTTCTACTTTCATCAAGGCTATTAGTATATAAAGATTCAAATGATGATAGGTATAGGTCTTCACTACTATCAATGACGAACTACGTGGAGGGATTGCAATTTCATTGTAAAGTGAATATATGGTTGGGATTCATAACCCAACATTATTTTCTAGATCCCTCACTAGTACTCATTATTTTCGAATATGTCATCGTTAATATCTATCAAAAATATTCAACGGTCTCATCGTGCATTTAGACATCTTTTCCTTAGTCTTGGTCTCTATCCTTGAGTTTTGGTCTGCTTTTGTTAGATTCATTAATACTGATTCTCTAGCGTCTCTGTCAATTTACAATTCATTACTCGCCCTTTTAATTTTATTCCCAGAAAGAAAACGGAGAGAGAGAGAGAGTTGCATTTTCCGAGTTTTCGCATCTATATATGCTTGAGAGAGAGAGATCTTTTGCAAAAACATCTTCCCTTTATTGTTACAGAACGGCTCATCGAAAGGATTTTCGAGGAACTTAAGCGGGGCACGTTCTTCGTTCGACCTAAGGCGCTATTGGAGAAGGAACATTGATGGATTGCTCGATTCTCCCGTCGGTAAAATACACCGAGTACCTGAGGAGGTGCGAGAAGTTCTCCAACTCGCGGGCGCCGTCCTCGAAACAAAGGAACTCCAGAGACAGTCGGAATCCGGCACAATCCATTGCGCCCAGGACCGTCCGGCTCAGCGTCACCGACGTAGAGGCGACGGATTCGTCAAGCGACGACGAAGCTCGACGCCCGTATCCCTATCAGCGTGTCAAGCGATACGTCCATGAGATCGTCCTAGAGAAACCGTGTGGCATCCTTCCGTGCGTTAAACTCGGAGAGACAAAGAAAATGTTAAGTGAGGATAGGGCCTGATCCGGTAACGGACGATCAAATTCGGGCATATAGATAACATAAAAAAAAGAAAGAAAAGTTAATACTGTGATAACAATATATAGAAAAGAATCTTCGTCCCGCATCACATTCCGTTGCATCTTCAGAGGGCTGCTCACCACCAGACAAGCCATCACTAGAATTTGGTCGTACAAAGAAAGGTACACGAGTTAGAGGGTTAGCAAAAAAAAAAGAGGGAACGAGAAAAATATAATGTAAGAGAGAAAGCGACAGTCGATAGAGGCGCAAAAGTCATAAGACCAAGGCCGAACGACCGAAGTTGAACAGCCACGGCAAAAGTTCGAAGGTAAAACCCAGAGGCAAGCCAGCAAAAGCCCCAAGGCAAAACCTAGAGGCAGGCCGGCAAAAGCCCGAACACAAAACCCAAGCAAAGGCAGGCCGGCAAGAGCCGAAGGCAGAGGCAGACCGACAAGAGAAGAAGCCAGGAACGCCGACAACCAACAGCCATCGAACGACAAGAGGAACCCGTCGGCAGGATCCCCTCCGGCCCCCTCCCACGCTCTCAGTTTCCCTCTCTCTCTAAACCTTCCAAAGAGTCTCTCTCTCCCTCTCTCTCTCCGTGAAATAAAATGTTGTTAAAGCATTTTTGTATATATATTAAAAAAAAATTTGAAATCAACGGTTTCGGAAAACCGCGATGGGAAAACCAATGGGGGTTCATGGTCAAAAGTCAAAATTGCCCCTGTCCGGTTTCGAATATTATGCAGTTGCCACTAGATAAAAAGACTGATTTGCCCTTATTGAGAAAAAAGACAATTTTACCCTTTGGCTGTTTATGAAATTTACTGAAAAATTGGGGCTGCCATTTTACTATTTTATCCATCCCGATTTGAATAATTTCAATTCTGTCACTCTGTCAAAAGACGGGTTTCCCTATTCTTTTGAAAAATTACAGATTCGCCTTGAGGGTTAAAATTATGATTTTAACCCCGATCAGTTATAAATTTTACAAGAATATCAAATAGTGATTTTACAAGTTTGTCCTCATGGTTTTACAAAATTACAAAAGAGGATAAATAGGTAAAATTACAGTTTTATCCTTTGGTATCCTTTTAGGGGTTCAAAGGTAGAAAACCCCTTAGAATTTTTTTTACATATTTTGAATCACTTTAACATGTCTCTTGCTATGTATGCCTTTGTTTTTGTGATGGTTTTCTTTTTAAACCACTTGATTGTTATTTTTGTCAAACACTTAAAAACGAGTTCTAGGATATGTGTGTTCAAACTAGCAAAAACAGAAAAATTGAATGGTCTGAACTTCCAAACATGGAAGAGAAGAATTCCGCTAGCTCTAACACTAGAAGATATAGAGTATGTTTTAAAGGCAACCGTGTGTCCTCCATCGCCAGATGCAAGTGAGCAACAATTAGAAACATTTCTAAAAGATGATACCATAGCAAGAACAATCATGTTAACTTATATGGAGGATGATCTGATTAGGGTCTTTGAAGAATTTGAGGCAGCAAAAGAGCTATTTGACTCACTAACAGCTAAGTATGATACAACTGCAAAATTACATGTGCAGTTGCTACTACAGAAATACAACTCCTTCATAATGAAAGAAGGAGAAAATGTAGTAGAGTATGTAAATCAAATGCTAGTGATGCCTAGAGACTTAGCCGTAACAAAATCAGTCATCCTTAAACCGATGCAGATATCAACCATACTGAACAGTCTACCTTTATCATGGAACATGGTCACCACTGCCCTAAGATTAAGACCTGAGATCAACCTTTCTGAGTTGCCCCTAAAACTAGCAATAGAGCAAGAACATATGCTCAAAAATAAAAAGGAAAAATTGCTAGTGGTCTAGGATGAGTTAGCGTCTAGCTCCAAAATCAACTAGAAAAATAAACCAAATAAAAGGTTTGGCAAGAATAATAGGAAAGACAGTCAAAGTTTTAAGAAATCGCAGGAAGCCGATTGTCGGGTCAAATGTTTCAACTGTGAAAAGATGAGACACTACAAAAGATACTGTCGTAATAAGAAAGGTGGAAGAAAAACCCACAACACGAACAATCAGAGTAGCAGGATATAATCTGCGTGATTTCAGAATGCCTATACTTAGATCGCCTAGTGACAGGTTGGTGGATAGACTCGAGAGCCATAAGACACATATCGAAGACCAAGGAAGGGACAATAGACCTGAAGGAATATCAACCCGGAGAACATCGTGTGTATATGGGAAATAATACCTTCTCAGATGTTCTGGGTATTGATCCTTTAGGATATTTATACAAGGCAAACCAATTATACTGACCGATGTGTTAATTGTGTCATCTATAAGGTACAATCTGGTCTCGGTCCCTACCTTAGTTAAGAAGGGTTTTGAAGTTAGGTTTATACCTAACAAGGTGATTGTAGGTAAATATGAGAGAATCTTGTTCTCAAGAGAATTTGATGTATAATAAGGATTGTTCAAATTATCAGATAATGAAAGTCATCCATCTTCTGCTTATATTGAGAGTGCCTTTTCTGTGGATAAGTGAATTTGTTTTTCATAAGTCTTCTTGAACTGATGCTCAAGGGTCAGCCTAGACGCTTTGAAAATTGTTTGAGATCCAGTAAGTTTTCAAAAAAAAAATTCCAATTTCAAAAGCTTGATAAAATTATGATTTTGGTTCTTAACTTAAAAATATTTCAAGTCTTAAAACACAAAAATTGGTTTTGTTTTCAGAGGCTTATTTCTGATTTTTCTTGAAATAGTTCTGAGTTTCTAAAAATTCTAAAATTGACATTGTTCGGGACGATCTATGCTAGAAAGTTAGAGGTTTAGAAAAACTATTTTAGTTTTATACTCAGACCTCCGATTTCTATAAAATTGGTCATGTTGGAAAGCTATAGATTTCAACTTTCCAATGAGACTATTTTCAATAAAATTGGTTTACTGTGTACAAAGATATTTGAGAAGAACTCAACCTATCACAGGAACTTTTGGTTTTTTAGAATCTGTTCTAATTTTAATAAAACTTCTCCGATTTTATTGATGATGCCTCACAAGCCTAAAATTCTCTAAAATTTTATTAAAAGTGTGTCTATATGTGTAGAGTATATGTGCAAAATTTTGAAATATTTGGAGTAGAGAATAATGAAGGATAAATCATTTACCGAACGTGTGCAGAGTGAAGAAAAATAGGTTTTTCAGATTTTCAGATTCGTGCTTTTGTTTTCATTTGAATTAAAATTGAATCTACAACTATAAAACAATAAACAAAAAATATAATTATCACATGAGCATAGAGAGATTAAGAGGTCTATAATCTTATATTATGTTATGGAGTAGAAAGAATGAAAATTAAAATATATAACGAATAACATACAAATGAAAGAGAGGCGGGACAACATATGAACCTTGATTAATACATCATCATGGAGACCTGAGCTCCTTAATTATAACTCCATAAAGTTTAATGAAAAAAGAGATAATTATGAAAGCATGAAGAAAGAATAGACCTATGGTGGAAGGATTGGAGGACGGCTAGCGGTTGGCGGCGCACCTTCTTCTTCCTCTCTCTATCTCTCTTTCTCTCCCTCTCTTTCTTTCTCTCTTTCTCGCTCTCTTGCTGAATGATTTGTTGAACTCGGATTGATGATTTGCGTCCCCTTTGAGGCCACTTTTATAGGCCAAGGGATGCCTCTTTGCTGCAAATTTTTATAAGGAAAGTTGCCTTATTGAAAATGGCTACATTTGGCAAGTGAATGCTGGTCATTCTTGTCAAAAACTGTCCTCTTTGGATAAGGTAAGTGAAGTGTTGTACATGGCCTTTCAAATCGGTCCAAATACTGCTGCACACACTTGCCAAAGGTTGATGTGGAGCTGCTCACTTGTTAAGCCAGTAGTAAATGAGACCTTCTATACATGGAACTAGTCAAGAGTTCAATTTTGGCTTCTCAACATCCACCTTTGTGCATAGGTTGGCCTTCTCTTTCATCCCTTTTTTCTAGTTTCTTCTTTTCAGCTTCAACTTGTTTGGCATTCTCGTCACGAGACTTGTTAAACAAATTGATAAAGCTTACCAAAGTTGTTGTCACTTGCTTAAAAGGGCAACGAGCTAGGTCTTTTCCAAAATACTCAACAAGAGAATCTGCATTCCTTCCCACTTCAGAATACAAAGATATCAGGGCCCTCACATCAACCTCAGCATAATCAAGAAAGCCTTTCAAAACTCTTCAAAAGCCCAACGAAACATGGCCATCATTTTCTGATGCAACAAGTTCCTGTTCAACTTTTTCAAGTCCTTTACTTATAACTTGCATTTCTTCTGCCATGGATTTTATTTGAATCTTAGATATTGATTCCAAATGAATAAGGTCCTTGACAAAATCTAGCAGCTCTAGCATTTGCTCAGCAAGTACCTTACAAAGATAATGCATCAATCATTTTATGTCAATTTAAGAAGGTTGTCTAACGTAAACCCTATTGTAGATCCTCTTGTTGTACCCTGATTCAACCCATTTCCTAATGACATAATTGTTTGCATTATTCTTCTCAGCTTTAAAGATTCTCTGACCTCTCTACAGACATCTTTTGTTGTATTCAAGTTATTCCGAAGTTCAACAACCTGTTTCGAGAAAGTAATCCTGAATGAAAACACTCTTAATTTGGACTCCACATGAGGAACCTTCATCAGCTCAAGAAAGAACTGCTCACATTTTCCCAACATCTCTTTGTCTTCACTGTAGTTATGTATGGAATCAGTAGTGTACCTCTGACTATTTCGGGATTCATCTCATGATTAGCATTACATGAAAAGCATGTTTGGTCATTGCAAAGGTTTCTTGAGGACTAGAAATTGCAACATGTGTTTGGCAGTTCAATAGATTCTACAGTTTCGCCTGGAAAGTAGAGACTGGACCAGAATCCATGTTAATATCCCAAAGCTTTAGAGTCATGTAATCACGATTAAGAATATATCTTCCATCCTTGGAAAATTTGATGTCCGATATGGAAGCAATAATTTCGGTGAAAAAGGACCTTAAAGTAGCAGCCTCATGCTCCTCAAATATTTTGGCATAACTATCATATAGAGGAGATTGCCGCAAGTCAACAAGACAAATTAAACCCTTTAAGTTGTTATAAGCCAATATATTGCAATGAACTGGATGAAATTCAACAGAAGTGATCACCTCAGTGAGGTCTTCCATGTTTGTAGGCTTAACATCAACTATGTGAAAACTTTGATTGCTTATTTCAAGGCTCTATAAATTAATCCGCAAGTCATCAATAGATATAAAGGTCTCTCCATCACTGTTGTTAGAAATAGAATTAATGTGATAGTCATGCACATAAGCATATACTCTTCTGCATCTTGCAATAAGGTTGGTTTCATAGCTAGACACCACAGGCAAGTGTAGAGATGAAATTCCTCATTGAAAACTTCCAAGCGACCAAACTGTGGACTAAGGCTACTTATGGCAAGTCACATAATTCACCCACGTTGAAGTTGGTAAGTTTCTTCTTGGTGGCTTGCCAAATCGAGTGTCACTTTCCTTTTTCGGAGATGATGCCAACTTTCCTTCCTGGACACCGACCTTTCTTTCTGTGCACCGACTTTCCTTCTTTAACGTCGGCTTTTCTTTTTTGACATCGACCTTTCCTTTTAGTACCTGAAACTAAAAATAACATGTTACCTTACCCAATAGTGCCAAAATTGGCAAGTGCTCGGTGGTTGCCTTTTTGGTCCATACCACCTTTTCTTTTTGGGGAATTCGTCTCCTTCCAGTCTGAGTTTTATACATGGCAAGTATGGTTTCAACCATTTTTTTAAAGAAAACATTTTTATATTTGGAAATATCAAATTTAATAGAATCTTCAAATATTATTTTTAGAAAATACGGGGCTTCATTCCCACTACTTTCCTTTTCATTTGTTTCTTTAAAGGAAAATTGTTTGAAGTCATTTTCCTTAGAAGACAATCATTAAAAAGGTAAAATCCTGCCAATTTGGTCCTGAGGGCAAAATAGTTATTTTATAAAATTCTGTCCAAATTTAATTTTTTTCGAAAGGGATGCAATATATCATCATTTTGAGGTTGCTAGAAAATTTTGATGCCAAAATGAGTTCATTTGATGTGTTTTTATTTAAAATCTCAAAGTTTCCAAAATAAGATTTCTAAAAGATGAGAAATTTTTTATTTAGAAAAATTTTTGGGTGTTTAAAGTAGTGCATTTTTTTTTTGAAGTTTACATGTACATATATATATGCACATATAGGGCACAAAATGAGAGTTTATTTGCAAAAATAAGGATTTAAATAAATAAATAAAAAAATATATATATATATATATAGGGGAGTGGTTTTTCACAAATACTTTATATTTGAAGTGTTATTGAGAATATAAATATATGGGGGAAAGTGAAATTCGTGGAAAGTATTTTCTAGAAATCCTCTTTTGCCTCTTTATCTTATCTTTTTATCAAAAGGTTATATATTTATTTATTTCAAACAAAAGGTAAAAGAAAACCATTATTCAAAAAGCTTGTATTATATTGATGTGCATGACTCAAACTTTAACCCAATTAAACCTAAGTTCCATTGAGTCTAACCCACCAAACTACAAGAAGATGCCTCGTCTTGGTGCATCATGGGCAAGGATTATCAAAGCTAAGGGTTTCTAGATTTTGGAAAGCATGCTTAAGGGAATCAAGATTAGTGGTGATGAGAGCAAGGAAACTAATGGAGCATAGTCATGGCAAGTTTTTCCGTCATTTTTGGCTGTCAGAGAACGATAAAATCGATTAGGTAAAGGCAACGATAGATACAAGCTTCTTTGTTTTTTGTTGTGACTCTATTTTTTACTACTCTTCCTCATTTAACTCTATAAAACTATTGTATTCATTCTGTTGCCATCATCTGTAATTGGAGAAACCATGCATACTTTTATATCAGACAACTTATGACAATAGAAGACTGCGTAGGGATATGACTAGTTGTGTCATGTCACTGATTTCAACTATAGCATCTTTGCTCTAGAAACACAAACCCCTTTAAGCATATAAGATTTGAAGATTTATGGATATTCTACTATGTGGAATGCCATCTAGATGTCTTCACAATCTCATGATGGCTTGAAGGTGTGTCATGTTGCATGCTATGTGTAGATCTATGCTACTGTGAGTTAGTCTTCTTTGGTTTGTAATCGCATTTGTCATAGGTCGTTCTTTAGATTCTACTTTGCCTTTTTTATTGTATTTTTGTTTTCCTTCGTGATCACATTTGCATGGTTTGTCTTGCTTTTGTTTAATCGTATTTGCTTTATTATGTTTTTGAAATTCGGGGATCTCAAATCTACCAAATATATGAAGTATTTGGGGTGAAACATGTCAACTTTTAGGGGAGTTGTAATCTTTGTTTGCGGTTTTTAGAAACTATTGCATTTATTTTTTATAAATCTGAAGTTCGCTCGTTAGGAGCTTTGTCAAGGAGTTAGAGTTTCTAAGTTTCTCCTTCAGGAGAGAGAAAAAAGAAACCCTTCTTCATGTTCCTTGCAGCTACCAGAGGTTAGTGGGTTTAATTATGTTGATCTTCAGGTTGTACTTTTTTTATCATACTGTATCATCGGCACAACAAAAGGAATTTAGTCTAAAAAATCATTCTACTTATCTCTATGTCATCTTATTGCTCGGTTTCATGATAATCTTGTTCTACCAAAGTGATGCTTCATTTCATTTTTCTTGTTCAGCCCTTCATGTTTGCTATTGTATGACATAAAGAAGAGTTCAACTAAAAGATGAAGTTTGCAAGTTATGGTCTGCATGTTGGTGGGCCTTCTTCCTTTCAATGGTGTTATATCACAAAACCCAATGCACATAAAGAGCCTCATTGTTCTCAAGAGGTAGGTCAACTAAGAGAATAATTGTTTCTTGTATGTATATATATACACATATATGCATGTATATACACACACACACATATATATATATATACATCTACAGTATCTTTGCTTTGTTTGCAATTGTACAATAACATGAGTATAAAAATCAAATTAACAACTTTGATGAAGATCTTTTCACCAACAAATGTTTGCAAAGAATAAAGGTGTCATTATTGTTCACCCACACAAAAGGCACTATATTAAAGCAAATACAAACTCATAATCTCGTTGTACGATAGATTTTCTAAAGGGAGTTGTATTTTTATTGGAAAAATATCATGGATGAAGCCTCGTAATGCTTCTTGTGTCATTTTTTTTATTTTGTGTTATGAAAATATCCTTTTAGTCTCCTTGTTCTTCATTTTTATTAATTATTCCAAGTGCATTCATACTGTATGGTTCTCATTGATAATTAATCCGGAAGAAGATGGTAATGAGTGCTAAAGAGAGCATACAAAGGCAAGCCAACAAGAATAACATATAAAGATGCAAGAAGTACTTGTTCAAATTGACAAGAGCCTAGCAGTATTGTATTCCTCTCTCTGATATTTCTCAATCTAAAGATGTTGGCATCATATTCATTTCTTCTTTACTCTCTTTCTGTTTCAGCATATAAGATAATAACGAATAGGTCTTCTTTGTTTTTCTTTTACTTTAAGTTCTTTGGAAGAAAACAAAGTCTCTTGATAGAGATTTATTTGTTCCTTTGTTGGACACATTATGCTAAGCAAAATATCTCAAGGTTGCAACATTTTGTTTATAGTTTATTTTATTATTGATTTGGTGTGATTGACCTATTTAATTGAAACATCTGGTTGTAGCTAAAGAGTTGAAGGATTTGAAGGATGCTATATTAGGAAGTATTGTAAATACTGATTTGATGAAGATTTTGTATACCATCTATTTTAAATACTATTGATTACGGATGTGTTATTGTATTATGTATTATAAGGGTCAATCAACTCTTCTAAATGTTGTTGTAAATTGTAATCGATTCACGATTTTTGCATTTCAGGTTAAACAAGGAGGTTGTAGGGTGGAGTGGGTTGAGTGAGAAAAACTTTTATATGGGTGGGGTTCGGTGGAGACCCACCCACTCCATTGCCACCTCTAATAGGGATACCCTCTTATATTGTACACTTGATGAATATGATATAATGTTCCTCAAGCACCATTATCTCGAGAATCAAGAGAGTTTCTCGAGAACTAAAAATGTTACCTTGAAAATTAGAAAATTTATTAACTTAATTAAGTCACTTTAAGTTAGAAATTAGGACTTTGGGTACACCAATTAATTCTCAAGGTAGATATTGGAGTATAATAGAGATGCCAACTAGCACCAGTTGAATCTGTTTCGATCCGCGATTTGAGACCTCTTGAGATAGAGCACTTTAACTTTGACTATAGGAATTGAACTTATCATGCTGGCTGCTACGACTACATGTGCATCCACAATAGTGTCTTAGAAGCCAATAGTCTCCTTGCCATCTTTCCCAAGTGAATCCATCAACCGCTTAGGATCAAACTGTTCTACATTCAACCATGTCATGGTGGTCCTCAAGGGTGTGTTTGATTCATGATATCGGGCCCTTGGTACTAGAACTTCAGGCCTAAAGCCACATGAGCGTGTAACTAGGAACCTTGATTTTGTTTTTGGTTTGCAAGTGACAGTAACGCGTAGGTTTTCATACGAGATGGGATAACAAGACGAGAGAGACAGAGAGGAGAGGAGGCACTTTGGTTTTCTTACGAAAACCATGGTCTAGTTCTTGTGATTGAGCTCTCCTTGGTGTCCATGTTTATTATTTAAATTAACCCTATAGAACCATAGTTTCACACCAGCAACCAGTTCCATGTTTGATGCAGAACGGAACTTGAAATTGTAAACATTGGAAATGGGGGTCCAGTTTTTTTGAAACATTATATCAAAGACACCCCAAAGCATCAATGGGTGGAAAACAACAGGTTCCCAAATGCACACCCGGGTTGACCGGTTTGACACAAACATGAAATGACGTGACACAAACTAACACACCCACCATACGAAATTGACCCCCACACGTATGAGAATATTCAAATGCGATTTTCTATCTTTTAGCTATTGTCCATCCTGAAGTTTCAGTATTCTGGCCACCGGGAATTTGTCTCCAGAAGGCGCTTGCACCTGGGGAATTCATCCCAATTGACACCCAGCTCTTCAATTGGCATAAGTAGTACCCTCATCCGTCACCAAATGCACCAACAAAAAGGCTGTCAACTTTGTTAGTGGGAATGCTGGAGTCATACACGAATCTAGCAGCAGAATTAGCTCTCTGACAGAATTTCCGAGTCGTATTCCTCAGGTTTCTGTGTCGTATCTAAAATTACAGCCCCGCAATTCAGGATAACACAGATGTGCCACTCTACGAACATTAGCTCACCTGGTTACAAGGTTGACGGACAAGTCGCCATGAGTTCCATACCTTGGACGTGCATCTGGCTTCGGCCTCCTCATTAAAAAAAAAAAAAAAACTGGATGTGGCACTGAACTCACAAGTGTGTGTACACAATAACGTGTATGGGTGTGCACTTGAGCATGTGCATGAAGACATATGTGTACATTTAAAATTTGAAACCTATGAGAATCACAAGAACCTCGAAGTTCTTTAACAAAGACTAGAAGTGTTGAAAAGTAAAGAGCATGTTTCCCGTTTTGAAAATACAAAAAACTTCTTCACTGGAAAAGAAATATATAAAACATACTTCATTTAAGTTTTCATATCTGTAAAACATATTAAACTGCGTCCGGCCCACCCAGGCATGTTTCCAGCTAGTGGTGCATGAGAATATGTTTTCAGATTCCTCTTGTGATAATTCATACCCTCCTTTTTACTAAACATATATTTTCCTTTTTTACAAAAATTACTGAGGATGACGTACATCTCTTTGTCGGTTATTGTTTTCTCCACTCAGCGTCCATTACAGTGACTAATCCTTTAGAACTTTATTTTCTATCAATTTTTAATAAGATTCATCTTGAGAACGAGATAAAAGTTTGAGAGTGACAGAAAAAGGTTTTAAAAATTTGATAAAGAGAAAAAACAATTCAAGAAAGTTTTGGAAAGAGAATTGAAGAAAGTCAGATTTAAAATAAGATTAAACGATTAAAAGAGAGAACGAGATTTAAAAAAATAATCAAAAAGAGATCATTGAGAGGACAAACAGCATAAGAACAGATTGTTGAGAGGAAAGGTCAATAGGAAAAGAGGAGAGAAGAGAATGTACAACCAGAATATTTTAAAAAATTTGTAAAAAGAGATGTATATTGTAAACCGCAAGTTCAACTCCCACGGCACACATACTCGGCTTCGCCCTCCTGTAAAAAAAAAAAAGGAGCCTCCGTTACACAGCTTGTCAAGCCTCAGCTGCAGCATACACTACCAAAGGGAGTGGTGGGGGAGGGGGAGGGGGGGTGCAGGCACTGTCTACAACCTTTAGGTGGTTGTTTAATTAATATGTACTGTCAAAAATTATCTTAGAATAGAGAAGTTTTCAAAGAATGTTTTCTAGAATTTCAAAAACAAAACAAAAGGACACATTTTTATCATTTTAGTAAAAATAGGGTTCATACATCTGCATTTGAATATAATGAATCAATTGCAGAGAGGGTTTTTACGTCATGAACGGGTGCAGGTAAAGAAGTTAGTATCACTACATTGTCACTCGAATGTAGTGAACAAATCGCAAAGAGGATTTCCACATTTTCAACATGAATAGATGAAGAGGATACAAAAGCTAGTAATAGATAATAAGATTCATATTGATACTTAAAATATCGAAATATTAATCGGCAAGCTAATGAAAGCAGTAGATACTATGATTAGTTGAAAAATTCACGTTTTATGTTTATAAGAGACAAATTGGGTTGGAGAATAAGCAAAGGAGATTTACAATACATGTTTTAAATTATGATACTCAAGAAACAAAAAGACTCGAAATGGAGTTTGTATTATTACAAATAAAGATTTAAAGCATAGTATAGTAAATATACAACCATATAGGTACAAGATTATGATGGTGAAATTAATACTAGGAGTTAATGTTTTGAATATAGTTTTGTGTATATGCACCTCAAGTAAGACTAGGCGATAGTATAAAGAAGGCATTTTGGGAGGAGTTAGATAAGGTAATTCAACAAATTCCACAAAGAGATGATTTGTTTGAGAGGAGACTTAAATGAGCATGTTGGTAGAGAAATATTAGAATATAGGGATATTTATGAAAACTATGGTTTTGTAGATTTAAAAGAGAAAAGTAGAGAGATTTAAATCTTTATAGCCAACACAATTTTTAAAAAAATAATATAACATTTAATTACTTATAAGAGTGACTTGTTACAAATGCAAATTGATTATTTTGTTTGTAAAAAAAACATAGATCATGTTGTAAAGATTGTAATATAATTTCAAGAGAAAACTTAACTACCCAATATTGACTTATGCTTGAAATTATATAGGTACACATTCTGATATGCAAAAAATGTCGTTAGTGAAGCAAAAGGCAAAATTTAAGAGGATTTATATAAAAAACCCAACTCAAAAGAAGGTAAAAGAAATATTTTTAGGATAGCTAAGGTTAGAGATAAGAAATTTATTATCTTACTTTTATTAGATGTATCAAAGATGATACTGAGAATATTCTACTGGCAAATGATGGTATAAAAAATAGATGAAAAATTATTTCTATAAGTTTTTAATGAAACCACGGATATTAGTATTAGTTTAGGAGAGTTAACAAAAAAGAAGTATATAAACCATAATTTTCATTGATGTATTCAAAATAATGAAGTGAAAGAAGCTCTTAAATATATGAAGGTTGATAAATCTGTTGGACCAGACAATATTCTTTTCGAAGTATAAAGAAACCAAAAGATGAATGAGAAATTGAGAGGGAGTATACTTATACCCACCATATACAAGAACAAGAGAGATATCAAGAATTATGTGAATTATTGGGATATCAAGTTAAGAGTCATACTATGAAATTATGAGAAAAATTATTAAACATAGGCTAAGACAAGTATCGAGTACAACAAAGAACTAATTTGGATTCATGCCAAGCAAATCTACCATTGAAACAATTCAGCTATTGAGACGTCTTATGAAATATTTTAGAGAAAAAATGAAAAACCTTCACATGATATTTATTGATTTAAAAAAAAAACATATGATAGGGTGTGAGGAGATGTTTTTTAAAGAACCTTGAAAAAGAGAGGTATCTCATTGACTTATATACATCTTATAGGAAACATGTATGATTAACCAAAAACATGTGTGAGGACTCATGAAGGAATGACAAACTTCTTTTAAGTTAATATTAGGTTATATAAGATATTAATTTAAGTCCATATTTATTTATATTGGTCCTTGATGAGTTAACAAAACATATTTAAGATGAAGTACTTTAGTGTATATTATTTGTAGATGATATTGTGTTAGTGGATGAGTCTAAGAAAAAAATTAATAAAAAATTGAAACTATAGAGAGAAATGTTAGAAAGTAAAGGCCTCTAACAGAATATATGGAATATAAGTTTGATCATTTGGTTACTTCAAAGTGTATGAAAATTAAATTTGACACACAATGCATCTTTCAAAAGAAAAGTTTTAAATACCTAAGGTCAGTTTTTTTATAATAATGAAAAATTTGATGGAGATATTATGCATAAAATTAATACAGGTTGGTCAAAATAGAGAGGGACATAATGTATTTTATGTGAGAAGAAGATGCCATTAAAGTTGAAAGGTAAATATTACTAAGCAACAATTAAACATGCTATATTTTATGGTTATGAGCATTAGAGAGTTAATCATCAACATGTACAAAAGATGTCTAACAGAAATGAAGATATTGAGGATGAGTGGTGACATAAGAAAACACTTTATACATAATGAGGTTATCAGAAACAAATTGAAAGTGACACCAATAGAGGATAAAATGAGGAAAATTAGTTAAAAATGGCTTGAACATTTTTAAAGATGACCAAAAGAAGCTCCAATAGAAAGGTATGAAAAACTAGATTATAAAAATCTTAAAAGAAAAAGAGAAAGACCACAAAAGTACAACAACAACTAAGCCTTTTCCCATACTAGATGGGGTCAGCTACCGAAAGACCACAAAAGTATTTAAAATAAATAATAAAGAATAATCTAGCTCATGTTGAGTTAACTACCAACGTGACACATGATAAGGCTCAACGGAAACAAAGAATCCATGTAGCTAAACCCCAAGGCTTAATAGGCAGACATAAAGGTTTGACAAGAAGGCAAAAACTTCAATAATGCTGGCAATCATGAGCAAAGATGGTATTAAGCCCTTAAATACGTTCATTTTTGAGATGGCACGGACGACTTATAACCTGGTAGGCAAGAATTCATTAGACCACAAATACACCAAGAGAGAGAACAAACTATCAAAAGTAACGATTAGAGAATATAACCCTATTGTGTTTTCACGGTTCAAAATCTTCTTTTATTTTTGATGCATTAGCCCTTTGAGCCGATCTGAACCTACAAGGCAAAAACAAGCTATTCATTTAAGTGAAACATGCAACTCTTTGCATGTAATTTCAAAAAAAACTTAAATTGCCTAATTAGACATACTTTATGCAATTTCCTTGTGAAATTGAAAGAAATATTTGATTATGTAACTATATTGTCCCACCCAATTACTTCAGTCAACATTGCTTTCCCTAGTTTGTGCATAAAATTTAAATGCCTAAATAAATAAGCTTATACAGGCTTGAATTTAACAAATCTACATGAGCTTAGGCGGGCTAGCACGTACTTGATTCATTTAGATCATGAACTCAATGTAAACGAGCTTGAGCTTGTCTTGGCTTTCAGGCGAGCATCGACTGCCTCGGTCCCGTGGGTGGGGTCCGAGTCGAGGCCCGGATCTTGTCACCTGGACCCAGTTACCATAATTTCCCTATTCTACTTTTACGTCACTGCCACTATTTTACATTGGTTTTAAAATCCTTTATTCAGAAACCGGCCGATTCTTTAGGTCATTGTGCAAACTGACCCGATTCAGAAACCGATTTGACAACTTTGAGGGTCGAGAGATAAATTGTATTACCGGGGGCTTTTTGATCGTTAAGAATATATAAAGCGTACACCGTCCCTTTGCCTCCGTCCAATAAGACGGATAAATATCGCGATTCACGAACCAATAAATACCGCTTTTTTTTGGGAGTCCGATCGAACTCTTGCTCTCCCTCATTTTTCCTCTCCCTCATCCCCCTCTCTGGGTGATCTTCGACGTTCTCTTTCCTTCGCGAGATCTAGGGTGTCGTGAGGGAGACGCAGTCAAGTATGGCGTCGAAGCGCATTCTGAAGGAACTCAAGGATCTGCAGAAGGATCCTCCGACCTCATGTAGTGCGGGTAATTTTCCCGCTGGAAGATCCGTGGGTATCTTGCGATGAACGTCTTAGACGATTGATCCTGCCCGATCGGTGATTTCGGTTCCGTTTCGGAGATCTCCGGTGCCAGGCGGAATCGCGTGCAATTATTTGTAGTTTCTGTTAATTGGGGTTCTGCGATTTGAGATTGTTGAGTCCTTTTCTTGTTTCTAGTGGGATTCGCCGTCACAGTGATTTCCTACGCCTTGCTGGATTATAGATCTACATTCGAATCTGCCTTTATTAGAATCAATTATGCTTTGATGATGCGCGTGATACTTAGGTAAAGAGGGCCCTGTGTAACTGTTTAAATCGTTGAAGGACCAAGGCTTTATCAAATATATGATTTCCAAGTTTAATTTTCTTTTTCTAGAATTACTGTTTTGCTCACCCTAATTTGATTAGTTTGTGCAAGACTTACGGCTTTGTCTTATGGCTTAGGAAACCTATAAGAATGGTTCGTGCTTGCACATTTAGTAGTTTTCATACACCTAAAAGTTGTTGTTTTCAAGCCTGCTGATTGGAGGTCTATGAAGCTGTTGTAAGTAAATTTGGGCTTTATCGCTATTTAACTCGATGAACGAACTCATCCTATTGTTTTGGATTTTAATTTTGTCATTGTGAAGCTTACATTCAGTAATGTTGTAAAAATTGTATCGGTGCCCGGATCTAAAAAAAATATTAAAAAATATAAAATTTTAAATTAATGAACAAAACATATATAACACAATGAATAAGCATGCATACCATAACAAAACATCTCATCCATACCATAACGTGAATACTAAATATTACCTAAACAACAAAGTTACAACTTACAATCGTTAAGAGATTCAAGACAAGAATGTTACAAAGTTACAATTAAAAGTTAAAACAAATTACAATCATCCACAACGTGGATCATAATCAACAAAAGCATTATAATCGATATAGTGAGGATCACCATCATCATCTCCTCTCTCTTCCTCCTTAAGATTTGGATCCGCCCATCCAACACCTTCATTTTCTTCGATCTCCAACTCTAAGTTCTACTTCGGCTTGGAGTGTCCTTCAGTTTTCATCCCCTAAATTGATAGGGGCCTCCTCCTCTTCAACCCATTCATGAAGGATATCAACATTTTTGTATCTCAACGGGTCATATGACAACTTCCTTGCCCTAAAGAATTAAATAATCAAATTATAAAGAATATCAAATGCAATATAATAATATCAATCATTCATTATTAATAAGATTAAGAAAGAACTAGGCAACAACAAACAATACATATTTTAAAATTATTACCTTTGCCTTAACTTCATGTTGTAGACAACGTATACCAAATCATGTAGTCGAGCATGCTCCAGTCTGTTTCTTTTTCATGTGAATGTGTTTGAAAAAACTCCAATTTCTCTCTCACCCACTCAAAAAGTGGTTCAATATACGTTGAGCAAACATTGTCTTCGGTGCATCTACACAAAAGCGAGCCCACTATTCATCTGAAATAAAACACGATAATGATTAATAAGAAACATTCAAAGTAATCAATTGATAACTTAAATGAATATCAATAAAAACACGTAATACTTGGTTGCATTTGGAAGTGGTGTTGGATTGCAATTGGCCTTCCAAAATCTCCAACACTCTGTATATACTTGCTTAACTGTAAATGGATATTGCAACGAGTAGATGAATCTTCAACAAGGTCAATTGCATTCAATATACCCTTTTTTACTTCTTCGTCCTCCACAAAGGTAGGAGAAAATCGAATAAAAGAGTTAAGGAAATATGCAGCAACATTCAAATCATATGCATTTAACGGTTCCAACGCGCATCAATTATCTTCCAAACCTTCTTTAGAAGTGATTGCTTGCGATCAAGGTTTGCTTATATTTTTAATTTGGCCTTATTTATAGCATTATATATATAAGGCATGGCCTATCTTCAGTGTCCACCATCCTCATTATCTTAACTAAAGGTACAGTCATCCTAAAAAAATTGTTGTAATTTTCTCAAAAATCAGTATTGAAAACAATATCTATCAGAGCAATCCCCTCCCGCTTTCTAGACCAACTAATAGAGCCCCATTCATCATATGCAAACAAATCTTTTAATGCATTTTTTTGTATGACAAGACTTTGCATAGAAATGACATTCGTAGCAAATCTTGTAACGAAGGCCTAATCTATTTCCTTCCACCTGTATGAATTTACATCAAATGCAATACAAAAGAATGATTATAAATAAACTTTATAATATTTTTGCATGCATTTATAGTCCCTCTTATTTCATTCATTGCACTCAAATCTTCAAGCATTAAGTCTATAAAATGTGCAACACATGGAGTCCATACTAAGGATGAATGGTTTGCCTCAAGCATCTTACCAGCTGTGCTAAAATTTACAACATTATCAGTAATGAATTGAACAACATTTAAAACACCTACTTCCTTAACAACTTTCTCGAAAATAGGGAGTAAATTATTCCCAATTTTATCAATATGGGACAAGTCATATAATTTCAAAAATAGTATCCCTTTGGGACAATAGAATAGGAACTTCATCAAAGACCTACGCTGACCATTTGTCCAACCATCAATCATAATAAAACACCTTGTGTCCTTCCACGACTCTCTAAATTTAAAACTCCATGCATTAACAATATCAACCCATTTCTGCAATAATGTGTCCTTCAAAGCATGATAAGTAGGAGCTCTATAACCCGATCACATAGTGGCAATAACATCCGTAATACTTTGAAAAAAATGAGTTTACAACATTAAAAAGGAGGAAAATTTCATAAAAAAATTGGCAAAGTTCAAACCTATTTTCTCAATTATCTCCTTTGAAGCCATAGCTAATCTAATGCCAGGTTGATTTCCAAGAGTTGTACGAGGGGGGGGGGGAGAAATGAAGGCATCCCACTATCTCTGGATCTAGCTCCTCCTCTAGTACCCCTCGTAGGAATCAGGTGAGTAGGAGCTCTTGCAGTGGAATAAGAGCTAACTCCACTTCTACTACCAACAAAACCTACATTTTTACACTTTTATCGCCTTCTCCTCCTACTTCAGCCATATTTTCTTTCATCCGAATTGTACCATGAAATTCATCACTATACATCCCTTTAGAATTATCTTTAAGTAGTTGAGACATATCTCAATCACCTATTTATGCCTTCTCTCTCACCCTTAATCTTCTTCTCCTTCAAAGCCTTCAACACCTGCTCAATCTCGTACTTCATTGCTTCGAGAACATGAGGACAAGCACTAGCATCCTTCTTGGTTCTCGCAAGGAGGTATTTTATACGAAAAATGCCATCATGCTTTAGTGCAGTGCAAAACATGTGCTTGTTCACAAGCCTATTGTCTTCGTACACCGGGGTGCAATATTTTCATGTTGGATCAACTCGATCGGAAGCCATTAAAACAAGAGTGGATAATCAACAAAAAGAAAAAAACTTTTTAGAAGTTAAGAATCACTGAATATGTAAAACTCCCAAATTTTTTAAGTGAAAAATCAGGTAGAATGGAAAAGGAAAGAGGTATGTCATGTATATGATAAAAACCCTAGAGACGAGGAGTTGGATTGTGTGAAATACTTGAAAACCTCGTGAATAAACCACAAAATCAACAAAAACAAGGATGAAAAGGATCTGGGAGCAAGGGAATGACCTAAAAAAGGATTTGGGAAGAAGTATAAATGATTTCCGCAACTTCGGATTTTCAGAATTTATACCTAAAAAATTGATACAGCCCTGTATCGTACGATACGGTATGATATGGCACAATAAATCGCATATTACGATACAAATACCTGTATTATACCATATACATATACGATACGCGATAAAATCATATCGTATCGTAAGATACGATATGATTTTTATAATATTAACATTTAGCAAGGTTGTAATATGTTAGTTCCGGTTATTTCCAGGCACTTACCTGTGATGATTAGCATGTGTAGCTATTTTGTTCGCAGCTTGTTTATATGTTTGATCTTTTATATACGTTCTGGTGATTGACAAACTTTCTGAGGCTTAATGAGGGCTATGTAAATGTGACAGGATGCAGGTTTATCTCTGATTCTCCTTGAACGAACTTGTTAAACTTAGTTCCTTTGTAATGTAGAGGCGCATTGATGTTTGAATATTCATGTAAATTGTTGGAACAGAACCTTCAATCTAAGTTGGATATCTCTGTTGGCCTGCTTTTGTCAAGGCTTATGACTTCTGTTGTTGCTTGTCATTCCTTTCTTTGTTTGTTCGGTGCCTTTATTTATTTTTCTCTATAGCTAAAGACCAGTGTAGAACTAAAATATCATTTACTTTTTCTCGTTTCCATTTAACAAAATTTTGGAAACTTATTTTGTCCCAACTACTTGTAGGCCCCGTGGCAGAGGATATGTTTCATTGGCAAGCAACCATCATGGGTCCTCCTGACAGCCCTTATGCAGGGGGTGTGTTTCTGGTTACTATTCATTTCCCTCCAGATTATCCCTTTAAGCCACCAAAGGTATATCATACTGTCATGTTTTGATTGATAGAGCTTTACTCTTGATCATATCATGCTTTTTCCACCATTAAATATCTTTTGGCACAACTTTACAATGGTATGTGTTGAAACTTCTCCAGGTGTGTGCATAATTCACATTTAGTATCTGATGTGATTGAATTTTTTCTGTGAACAACCCATGTAATCCGTAATATAACTTTGTAGGAGACCTTTCACATTTGGTCTAATTGCATCCTCTGCATTGGTAAATTCTAATTACGTAGGATAAAAGAAAAACTTGCTTTAAATTAATCATGAAGATTTCAATAATAACTTATTCTTACTCAGAAGTCTTTCTTTTTCTCTTTGCCATATTAAAGTAGTTAATTATTAAGGTAGTCAATTTTCTCTCATGATGTGGTATGTATGTAGAATCACTAGATAATTCATGTGGGATAAAATTTTTTGGGATAAAGAATCAACATAGAATTCGATCTCTGAGCTACAGCAAAATATTATTTGATATTCCTGTAGGCTGTAATGGAAGCTTTGTAAGATAGTTGAAGTTTTGAGTTTTAGGGGCTTTAATTAAGTAGCAGTCTCAAAAGGATGCCATCTTTAGGGAAGAAAGCACAACTTATTTCAAACTAATCATAGAGAAATACAACACAGAAGCCTTCTTCCTCAGATTTTCCTTGGCTTACCTCTTCTCTATATTAAACTGCCAAATTTTCTCGGACTGTGGGTGTTCCAGTAATTGTGAATTATATGTTTACTTTGTCTCGTGCACTACAGGTTGCCTTCAGGACAAAGGTTTTCCATCCAAATATCAACAGCAATGGTAGCATTTGTCTTGACATTTTGAAGGAGCAGTGGAGTCCTGCCTTGACCATTTCAAAGGTTAGTTTTTCACATGTATTTAGTTAACAACCTTGTTAATTGGTTTTTGAAACTATCATCTCCCTCTTGATTGGTGTTATTCTTTAAAGTCATTGTCCTGGAAGCTGCTCTGAACGCTTAGGACCATCTCCCTCTTGGTGGGTGTTATCCTTTAAAGTCATTATTCCTGGAGCTACTCTGAACAATTAGGAATTTAGGACCACCGTTGATTTTGAAAACCTCCAGCCTCTTTTCATGCCTTTCCTGTTGCGAATTTCTTAAGGGCTTGTCTGTTATTTATAATGATTGTTCATAAACAAACAAGGGTGCAACCCAAATCTACAATAAAATAAAAATGCAAGTACGTGGATAGACATTTAATGTGATTGAAAATGAGGGAATGATGGTAGTCAATGATGGGTGGTTGGTCAGTGTTGACATCATGGTGCTCTGGTATGCAGTGGTGGTGATGGTGGGCTTTATGTGGTCGAGGAAACTGTGATTGGTGGTGGAAGGTAGTGGTGGTATGTTGATTGCAGGTATGATTGGCTGTGGAAGGTGGTGGTGGTGTGTTGATGGCAGGTGGTGGTAGTGTGTTGATGGCAGGTGGAAGAAGGTGATAGATGGTGGTGCTTAGAGAATGAGGAAAATAAAGATGGGGTTGTATAACTGGGTAAGTTGAATCTCTCATGCAGACACTCTCAATTAGGTGGAGCGGGCTATCATTGGATAACAGCATTGATACCCTGTCGACTTTAGCAGTTTAGATAGTTCATAGTTCATTGTAGCAGGCAGAAACTGCCTCTGAAACAGTCATATTCACATTTCACAAGATAGTTGTTTAGTTTACTTGCAGCTTCCACTAAGAAGCTGCGATAGGAATAAACAAGCAAATTACATATACTGTTTGTACTACCATCCTGTGCAATACGGCACAATATTTTATTTTCTTTTTAATGGAAAATTAAAAAAAGGGAAAGCCAAAGAATTATATAAGCAGAAAAAAACATATATGGTACAAAAGGATAGTGGACTGTCTCCACTCAATGACCAGTGTGCCAGAGTGATCAGCCCGACCGGTGCAAGACACAATAAGATGCTATGTATCAGGCAGCAGTATTCTTTTCTCTATTCTGATGGATGGCTTGGAACCCGTTAGAGATTGCATTGCAACCATTCCTTAGAATGATTTTAAACGTGGGCTGGTCAATGGTGGTGTTGTGTTTCGGCTCAATGATCAGTGTGCAAGAGTGATCAGCCCGACCGGTGTAAGACACAATAAAATGCTTATTGCACATCTGTATTCTTTTCTCTATTCTGATGGATGGCTTTAGATTGCATTGCAACCATTCCTTAGGAAATTAGAATGATTTTAAAAATGGGCTGGTCTTTCTCCATTACCAGGTGTTGCTGTCAATCTGTTCACTGTTGACTGATCCGAACCCAGATGATCCCTTGGTGCCGGAGATCGCACACATGTACAAAACAGACCGGACCAAGTATGAGTCAACTGCAAGGAGCTGGACCCAGAAATACGCGATGGGTTAGTTAACAGCCTGCTTTGTATTTGATCACTATAAATTATATACATAAGTATGAACCAAACCAACTTATCTGTTGTCAAAGACTATTGTTTCATCTCATGTTTGCAAAGGAAAAAACATATCGCTTTTGCATGGTATGAATTTTGTTCAAAATCTTGTGACCAACATGCTGCTGTGTATGTTCATAGATTCTCGTGTTTTGCTTGTTTGGCTTGCTCATATGCCTCTCAGCGTGGAACGATTGAGTACCTGGTTCTATTGACTTTAGTATTTTAACTGATTGGATTTGTTTTTGAGATAATCAAAATGCGAAACCTACACAGCTTTACCCAACTAAATGAAGTCGATTACATGGATTGTAGTCGTCATTTTGCTCTATCAACATTTAACTTTGAAAAGACGAGATCAATTATGTTTCATTCTTTTACTTCTTAAAGTGTTCACCACCTGATTTCTCAAATCTCTGGGTCCACCTTATGCTGCCTCTTTCAAATACGTCCGCCTCTTTTGAAGTCCATGCTACCTTCTTTCTCTTCAAAGAAAAGGTTCATGCTACCTTTTGTTGGCACTACACCATTTCTTTTCTTCGATAACACCATTATGGATCTGGGTTTTTCTTGCGTCGCAGTGTTTCCTCGAACATCTATATCATTTTCATCACAGTTATCATGTAAAACATGTTGAATTTCTCAACACTTGGCACCATAAGTCATAAAAAACTTGATTTTTTTGTTTTGGTTACAAGAGGAGGCTGAATAACTCCGCCCATGGAAGGATCACCCTTGCATTGCCGGTCCCAAGCCCGGATAAAGGAGGAGGGTTGTGTTAGGCTTCCGACAACTAGCGTAAAACTTCGTCAGATTTTTATAACATGGATTACAAAAATTATGAGCATTGCTTTGGGGCGTTCCTGCCTAGCGACGTGTTGCAGAGCACGAATGTAGTAAGAAGTAAGCAAGGGCCACTACATTTCGCCCGAATGTAGTGAATCAATTGCAGAAAGGGTTCCCACATCATGGACGGGTGTGGGTAAAGAAGTTAGTCCCGCTACATTGCTGCCCAAATGTAGTGAAAATTTTTCAGAGAGGGTCTCCGCATTTTGATTATGGACGGATGCGGGGGGTAAGAAAGCTAGTCCTAGATAATAAGATTAATATCGAAACATTATCCGGTAAGCTAATGGAGGTGGTAGATACTATGATTCGGAGAAAGATTCATATTCTATGTTTACAAGAGACAAAATGGGTTGGAGAAAAAGCAAAGGAGATAGAGGATAGAGGTTTTAAATTATGGTATTTAGGAAAAGAAAAGGCTCGAAACAGAATTGGTATTATCATAAATAAAGATTTAAAGGAGAGTGTAGTAGACATACAACGATATGGTGACTGAATTATGACGTTAAAATTAGTGTTAGGAGCGAAGGTTTTGAATATAGTTTGTGCTTACGCACCCCAAGTAGGATTAGAAGATAGTATAAAGATAGTTTTTTGGGAAGAGTTAGATTAGGTGTTTCAAAAGATTCCACAAAGGGAGTTGATTTGTTTAGGAGGAGATTTAAATGGACATGTCGGTAAAGAGGCATTAGGATATCAAGGGATTCATGGAAACTTTGGTTTTGGGGATATAAATGAGGAAGGTAGGGAGATTTTAAATTTTGCTATGGCATTTTATCTCTTTATAGTCAATACAATCTTCAAAAAACGAGATGAACATTTAATTACTTATAAGAGTGGCTTATCACAAATACAAATTGATTACTTTATTTGTAGAAAAAAAGGTAGAGCGTGTTGTAAAGATTGTAAGGTAATTCCAGGAGAAAGCTTAACCACCCAACATCGACTTTTAGTTATAGATTTACAAATAAAAAAATGGACAAAGAAGAAAAGAGTGCATCGAGCTATTCGGATTAAATGGTGGAACCTCAAAAGCGAGAAAGAAGATATATTTAAACAGAAAGTCCTTCAAGGAGATGTTTGGAATTATGTTGGCACACCCTCTGATATGTGGAACAATATGGCTATACATATCAGGAAAGTGGCGAAAGATGTGTTAGGGGTATCTAAGGGAGGTGTACCGGCACAAAAAGAAGCTTGGTGGTGAAGTGAAGTAGTACAAAATAAAATAAGGCAAAGAGGGCATGTTACAAATTACATTATGCTAAGAAAACTAGTGAAACTTTAGAAGCTTATAAGAAAACAAAGAAGGAAGCGAAAAATGCCGTTAGTGAAGCAAAAGCTAAGATTTGGGAGGACTTATATAAAAAACTCAACTCAAAAGAGGGTGAAAGAGATATTTTTAGGATAGCTAAAGCTAGAGATAAGAAAACTAAAGATCTTAATTATGGTAGATGCATAAAAGGGGAGGATGAAAAAATTCTAGTGGTAAATGATGATATAAGAAATAGATGGAAAAACTATTTTTATAATCTTTTTAATGAAAATAAAGATGTTAGTATTAGTTTAGGAGATTTAGCCAAGTCAGAAAAGTATATAAACCACAATTTCTACCGACGTACATATGAAGGGTGGTAAATCGGTAGGACCAGATAATATTCCTATAGAAGTTTGGAAAATACTAGGAGAAATAAGAATCACTTGGCTCACAAGACTATTTAATGAAATATGGAAAAACCAAAAGATGCTCGAGGAATGGAGAGCAAGTACACTTATACCCATATATAAGAACAAGGGAGACATTCAAAATTGTGCAGATTATCGAGGTATCAAGTTAATGAGTCATATTATGAAATTATGGGAAAGAATTATTGAACGTAGGTTAAGACAAGAATCAAGTACAACAACGAACCAATTTGGATTCATTCCAGGCAGATCTACTATTGAAGCGATTCACCTTTTGAGACGTCTTATGGAACATTTTAGAGCAAAAAAGAAAGACCTTCACATGATATTTATTGATCTAGAAAAAGCTTATGATAGGGTACCGAGGGAGGTTCTTTGGAGAACTTTGGAAAAAAAAAGGTATCCCATTGACATATATTAACCTTATAAGAGACATATATGATGGTGCAAAAACATGTGTGAGGACTCATGAAGAAACGACAGACTTCTTTGAAGTTAATATTGGGTTACATCAAAGATCAACTTTAAGTCCATACTTATTTATAATGGTGATGGATGAGTTAACAAAACATATTCAAGATGAAGTACCTTGGTGTATGTTATTTGCAGATGACATTGTATTAGTGGAGGAGTTTAAAGAAAAAGTTAATAGAAAATTGGAATTATGGAGAGAAACATTAGAAAGCAAAGGCCTCTGACTTAGTAGAACAAAGACAAAATATATGGAATGTAAGTTTGATCATTTGGTTACTTAAGAGGACATAAAAATTAAAATTGGCACACATTGCATTCCCCAAAATGAAAGTTTTAAATACCTAGGGTCAATTTTTCAGAGTGATGGAAGAATTGATGGAGATGTTACACATAGAATTAATGCTGGTTGGTTAAAATAGAGAGGAGCATCAGGTATTCTTTGTGATAAGAAGATACCATTAAAATTAAAAGGTAAATATTATAGAGCAACAATTAGGCCTACCATGTTTTATGGTTATGAGTGTTGGGCAGTTAATCATCAACATGTACAAAAGATGTCTGTGACAGAAATGAAGATGTTGAGATGGATGAGTGGTCATACAAGAAAAGACCGTATACATAATGAGGTTATTAGAAACAAATTAGGAGTGGCACCAATAGAGGATAAAATGAGAGAACATCGTTTAAGATGGTTTGGACATATAGAAAGAAGATCAAAAGAAGAATCTTTAAAAAGGTTAGAAAAACTAAATTTGGAAAGTATTAAAAGAGGTAGAGGATGACCACAAAAGTGTTAGAAAGAAACAATAAAGAATGATCTAGCTTATTGGGAGTTAACTACTAACATGGCACACGATAGGGATCTATGGAAACAAAGAATCCATGTAGCCGACCCCGTCTAGTATGGGAGAAGGCTTAGTTGTTGTTGTTGTTGTACAAGAGGAGGTTGAATCCTAATACACCCACAGATGCACCCTTCGGGAATCAAACTCCTCACTAGCAGCAATGGTGATAAAGCACCCTGTTGTTGAGCTAAGGCTCTCGTGCATAACTTGATTTTGAAATAGGTTTCAGTTAATCTTATCTGGATAATTACATATCTGATCTAGAATGTTGAGTTAAGTTTCTCGTGCATAACTTGCTTTGAATTTCTTCCTCCCCATCCCTCTTTTGTTGGTCCTTCAAATTCTCTCACCAAATGTTAGCATAATCTGAAAATTCTAGGATTGCAAGACGACATTAAGGTTGCTCAGAATAATTAAAATATTCAAATATTTTATCCACTCCTGAACCCATTCTAAGAATTCTTTTGAGGATCTCATCCCTTTAAATGATGAGATTTGAATTTTGGGGTAGTATTCATTTTCGTCTCTATAGTTTATTATGTGGATTATAGGGGGAGGTATCATGTCTTTTTCCTTGAGTTCCTAGTCATTTAAATGTGAATAGGAGCCTCTTGAGTTGGGATGGAGTAGAGTAGCAGGTGATGACTCAATCGTTATATGGTCGTAACTAGAAATTGAAGTTGGTCCTATCATTTCTTCTTGTTGTCTTTCTAAGACTACAACTCTAGCTTCATCAAAAGGCATGCCTCTCGAGAAGTTGGGAGTTTCTTCACTGTAATTTTGGTTCAGAGTGTTTTGGTGGTTTGTCATAGTTTGGGATATAATAAGAGTTAAAAAGACTTGAGAGAGCTTACATGTTTTGAGGCAAAATGAAATGTGGTTCTGGGTTGAACCACCTCTTTAGCTAGTAGTAGGCGTGATTAACTCGAATGGCTAAAGAGGATCTCAATAAAAGCACCAATCATGCATTCTTGTTCAGCAAAGGCACCTACCGATTCTGAATGAGTTGAACCGCTATCCATGAATAGTTGTACTAAGGGTAATTCTTATTTACTCACCAGAATTTTGATTGATAAGAGAGAACAAAGAAATCAATCTCACCATAAATTCTAAGTTGAATTAGATAAGAGAACACAAAATTCGTTGGATAATGGGCATTACCCTTTGCATTCTAACAAGAGATCTATTTAAGCTTAGAGAAGCGATCTAAAACTAACCATACAGCAATAACTCACAACAAAGTTCCTGTACAAAAAATTAACTCATAATATAGATTCCAAAGATGGTAAATGATCGTTTTATTTTTCCAAGCATTGAGAACACAAAAGTTGATTTCCTAGATTGTTTTCACGTTTTTCATTGTGTTTGATGAATTCATGCTTTGATTACCATAGAAAACACCATCATGAAAGGTTTTTAGTATTTAAGGCTTATGGTTCTTAGAATGAGGATGTTTTTGGGACTTTCTGCACCAGAACTCCAATCACTTCTAGTGGGGAAATTCTCATTAACATATTTATGAATCAATTGAATGAATTGAGAAAATTGTCTTGTCATGGACTTGTGTGTGGTCAAGTGGGCTCTATTGGTGAATTTGGACTGATGTCCAAGCTTCCTTTGGCACGGTACCAGAACTTGTGAGAGTGAAACCAGACTCGGAGATTGAACCAGAACTGGGTGGAGTCCAATTTTGTCATGGTTCCTGGTTTTAATTGAACCAGAACTAATCATTTGGATGCCCCGGCATGGGTTTACCCGAAACCAGCCAAGTCTATATGTTGGACTAGGATTCATATGAAAATAAAATAAAAATAAAAATAAAAACCTAAACAAATCCAAGATTAGGCTGCAATGATATGAAAATAAAATAAAAATAAAAATAAAAACCTAAACAAATCCAAGATTAGGCTGCAATGTAGTCAGCGTTCACCAAGATATGATTTCCATGAATGCTATCTTTGACAATTTTATACTGGACACGGATCTAGATATTCTGAGTGCACCCGATATCCCCCGATCCTTCGACATCCCTAATTAAAGAGTGGTAAGTCTTGTGTTCATACGGAGCTGAGATGGGTCCACCAGCTGAACCCTCCGTTATGTAAGCTTGTTGTTTCATGAGGCTTCCAATGCTTGATGAAGAAAGCCGGTCTCTCAAAAGGCTAACAAAATCCATAAATCTCATTCCTCAAGATTGATTTCTCTGAACGATCAATTCCAATTGCTACTGCATTTGGCCCTAGATTCGAGCGAAAGATTGAGCAATGCAATCTGACTCCTCAATTGAGGCACAGTTAATTGAAAAGATGACCACTTCCAGTAAGAGCAACACAACCAAACTGGGCCCATCTCCGACAACAAGCCCGGCGCGCCAGTGTTTGTCGCACCAGGGTGGCATTGAAGCATGAGAGCCTGAGAGGCCCAACTGTATTCATAAGAATAGTTAGCAGAACTTAATTGAAAAAATTGTATCGTAATGTAATCCAGAATCCGGATCCAATGGTCCAGTTCAACTGGTAGTTTGGAACTGATTCGAGGTTCCAAATGGAGCTGTACGGGTTCATGTATCGGCTGGAACTGATCAATCCATACCTGAAACCGAGAATCACCTGGTTTATTAGTTCTGGTTCCACCTTCTATAGAACCAGCACCGGTGGTGGATCCATCTTTTTTAAAATTTTAAAAAATAAAAAATTTAATGATTTTTTCCGGTTCCAAACACTCTTGGACTCGAACAGAAACCTGAACCGACCTAGTTCCGGTTTGGTTTCGATTCCTGTTTCATTTACCCGAAAGAGCTACAATCATCCATGTCTAAGTGGGATGAACATTCTCACTACATTCAACATCGATGAAATTATTTCGGATTAGAAATTCTAAGAAATTATTATTTATAAACAAGAAGATAATCAATATATATAACACGGCGTATCTGATGCACTTATATAAAGAATGCATCACGTTGATCTATAATTGCATTTTTCCAAAATGCCCGTGTTGCCCCTGAAAGGAACCTAGCAAGTCTCATAATTACTAGGTAACACCTTCGTGATTGGGTCCTTCCTTAAGAGTGTGCGATTGGCCAAATATCTAGTTTGGTTGGCCAGGTCTCCAAAAGGCTTAACTGGGGCCTATGCAGCACAGTAAGTACATAGAAGAAGGAAATAAATGTAAAGGGACAAAATGGTTCTTTGATTCTGAAAATTGCGTGTGTGCATGCGCGCATGCATGAACGCATTTGTATATGTGTATATACACATACCTAAGTATGTATATCACATAAATACAAAACAATAGGATCATGAACCTCCTTCGCACCGTTCGCGGGGACGAAACGGTTCATCAGGGATTTCAATACACACCCTAAGCTTCTGTCATCAGTAGGGCCTTTTATCAAAGCATTCGTGCTTTTTTTGAGGTTAGAACGGGAGGCCAAAGTTTAACACACACACATGCATGCACTCATCCTGGGAATCGAACTCACCACCTGTCAGTGCCAGCTGGAGAGCCCTATGAGATAAAACGCTCTGAGTGCAAGCATTCTTGCTTTTGGTCATGATAATTCACATATTGTGTCTCACATTCTTCCATGATCGAGCACGGAGGAGAATTCCTTGTAGCTGTTTTGTCGTGAACTCGATGGAGTTGGTTATGATTTTGGATCCAATTGACTCGACAACCTAACCTACAAAATCCATATCCAGATCAGGATTCAAGCACCCAGCCCAGGTTGCGCGTGAGTCTTCCTAAAGCAACCCCACAAAAGTCAGCTTGGATAGCATCAGCCTGGATCCAGTCCTGAAGTGGCCAACTATATATGTTTATATATATATATATATATATATATATATATATATATATATATATATATATATATATATATATATATATATATATATATATATTTATTGGATCATGTTACACTGACGTTGTTCATTTGGCAATTCTTTTTTAAGGGCAGGAGTGTAATAATATTATCCTTCATTTTTCTCAAAAAAACTCTTAAAATTTTTAAATTATGCTGATACTACCAAAAAAAACAATGAGCATGCATTAGTGGGCAGATCAAAGGTGTGTAATATCTAGTTTTCCTTTACACATATAGATATAGATATACTGGATTTACAATAACATAGTCCCAACCTACTGTTTGCACTCAGAAATAACAAGCAGAAAATGATGTGGCAATCTCCTAGCTTACATTTCAAGAACAAAAATAGTACGGATGTCTGCAGAACAAGCAATAGCTCACGTGGCTAGCGGATAGACTCACAAGTTTAAGGTTATCGGTTTGATACCGATGGGTGTGCATGTGTCTTCAACCTCTGCTCAGATCAGGAGTGATTTCCATTTGCTTGTATTCGTTCTCACCATGACGCCTCGGAATGGAGTCATTTTTATCTCATGTTTCTTGATACTTGTTATCAATTGATGTGAAATGGATCTATTTCGGCATCATATATTGTGTCGACACATTCTGGATTTATAGTTAGCAGCTCCATATCATTGATCTCATCACTATCATGTCAAGGATGGTATATTTTTTGAATGACCTTAGTTTAAGATTTTTTTTGTTGCAAGAGGAGGCCGAAGCACCCTCTGAGAGTTGGACTCCCCACCAGCAACAACAATGCTAGAGCATCCTGCCGTTGAGCTAACGCTAATGCTCTCAATACAGTTTGAGATATTTAAGCACATTAAATTCAGTGGTCAAATCTCAGAATTAGTATCAACCTTGGGTTATCTTGATGGGTTAATAAACCAAGGCTTATCGCGCACTAAGTGGGTAAGCTAACACGTTATCAATAAATAGGTCAGCTACCAACCGAAAGATGCATATACAGGTCGCGCTAAGTATAACGAAAAAAATGAGCCAAGTTGAAAGAGTTGGTAACTCGTCCGGTTGTTGCTTAATCATCTCCGTTGGTCATTTGACATGAGCTGAAAACTAGGTAAAAGTTGCCCAAGAACTTTCATTCTTGTGGAGTTTTCACGGAATGACATCTTTATTTAAGAAACAGCATTTGCTTATTCTCTCTCTCTCTCTCTCTCTCTTAGAGGATAATATCGAGGGCCATGTACATAAAGTCATCAGCATGTCTTAATAGCATCCTTTTCTTTCCACCTCATTAATGGTAAAGCTATTTCATACTGGTGACCACTGTTTTCTTAAGAAAGATGCTTCTTTGAATTTTCTTTCATACCGCTTCGGAACTGCTTTCATAAGAAAAACTCAACTTCCTGCCATGGAGGATGACCAACTGGAAACGCATTCCTAAACAACCCCGAGCTGGGTCTTTCCTTTGGGCATGTTCGGTTCAATATGAGCAAATCATGGAGAGAATCTTTAATCCAAACGCATGCACCGACTGCTCGCATTCAAAGAACTTGAATGTTAGGGTCCTTTGCTGCATTTTTAGCAGTACTTACATGTTTTAATAATTAATTCAGTTAAGGGCCTCGAAACTCGGTGTTCATATGTGTGCTTGTTTATTTTGAAGTGCATTATGTTAATGAATGCCGTTATTCCACACTAATGAGAAGGCGGGTTGGGAAGGTATACATATACTTTGGGCCTCATATCTAAAACCTCAACTTTCTGTTCTATGCACACACTAATGAGAAGGCGGATTTGGGTCGGGCTAGTCTTGCCATCCCTATTATATCCTCATGCTTCAACTGGACCTGATCCGTGTCGGGTTGGGTTTGGTTCCGCATTCATCCCTGGCATGCCACAGGTATTCCTGGCAGTTTCGCCAACTAGCATGCACGGCGGCACGAACCTCGAATCGGTCAAACCGAGTTGAATTTCATATCGGAGTGTGGCTTCGCACGTACGCAATTTGCCCAAAACGAGCCGTCACTGGTCGACTACATAAAGCCGCTGGTTAAAATGGGAAAAGAACTCGTCGGTTCATTCTTTTCGTCACCCTCCCTCTCCTGGATTTGGTGCAAGCGGAGGGCCTTTGTTTAATCGCCTTTCGGATCTCCGAAGGCTTCTCCATTTCTCCGACGTTCGATTCCTAGCCAGATTGCCGATCTAGGGTTTGGAATCTCCATTTCCCCGGAAAATCCTAGGGGTCTTCCGTCGCTGAATTCCTGTTAGCGGATCTTGAATCGTGGGAGCAATGGCGGCCGCTAGCGCCCCGATCACGATGAAGGAGGCTCTCACGGTAATCGTCTTTCACAATGATCTCATTTTGTAGATCTTTCTCTGGCCGATGATCCGGTAGCTTCTGCGACCTGCGGGGTCGAATTGACAGTTCGTTTGTTTCTGTATGGAGAGCTGGTCTCCGATGGTTCTATTGGACCGACTTGATCATTTCGTTGTTTGATCCGTTTGAATGGTTCCCTTCCTGCTTATTCTTAAGATCTAGGGTTTTATGTTTCATACTGAGTCTGCCCGTGTCATTTCTTTTCTCGAACCAATTGTTACAACTCCAATTTCTGTTGCGTGTGCTCTTTTAATAGATCCGTACTGTTTACTCTTGCTGATTGACGTGAAAGTGCGCAAGGCCAAAAATGTAACTCATGGATTGACACGTTGTGTAACTATGTAATCCTTTAGAAGCGGAGATCTTTATTAACTATAAAGATATTGGTATTTACGGTGTTTAGTTTACATAGAGATCTGATCTATTCGTTGTATGGCATGCATTATTTGTTTTGATCTTCTTTTTCTTTGACAATACTGCTTCATAAATCAGTACAGTCTACATCGAGCATACTCAAATTTTCCCAACTGGTTGTTCTGCATTACATTTTGGCCTCTGACTGCTTCCTTTGCTTCTTATTTTTTCCTTAAAAGGAAGTTAATTGTGCCGCAGTATGATTCTTCTGAGACTGCTATCTGATTGGATACATCTAATTCATGGTCTACTTTGCACCGTTTCAGTTGACTAGCCTTGGGATCAATCCTCAGTTTATCACATTTACACATGTGACTATGGAATCCGATAAGTACATCTGTGTCAGGGAAACATCACCTCAGAACAGCGTCATTATAGTCGATATGAACATGCCCATGCAACCCCTCAGAAGACCTATTACAGCTGACTCGGCATTGATGAATCCAAATACTAGAATATTGGCTCTTAAAGGTAATTATCTTTCATTGGGTTTCATATGCTTCTCTTCAACATGAGACCATGCAAAATTTATCTGCTATGATCGGTTTGTTCAAAAGTGCACCCCTGCTTATGGCAATTATTTTAATTCTATCAGCAGCTTTAAATGTCATATTCCTGGTGTTTCTCATATTCATGTTGTATGGAGCATGGTAATTGATTGACAATGTAGTTTGGCTATTCATATCTCATTTATTATTTCTTGATGGTGATTTCCTTCTATTTTGTAGACAAATTTTGTGTCTCAATTTGTAATTTAATCCTTTTCATGCACACTGCAATTCATTGTGAATGCAATCAATATGATAGATAGACCTGTAGTGTTGACCCATTTGATATGCCTCCTGATACACTTTTTTTTACAGATGCTGCATTTCTTTGGGAAAAAAGAGAGAACATTTCACGCTTGCCTGCTTAGTTACATGATTGTTGGTCCAGGACTCTTCATTCCTAAATAGTTTCTTTAGAGCAATGGAAAAGCTCTTACCACTGAAGTTACTATAGTTGTTTGCATGTACTTGTGTTGGAATGATAGTTGTAAACTCCTGGCATCGTCGTTATCTTATTCTTGTAATTCTAGACAAACTCTGATTAGATCTAATCTGAATTGAAGCTCAAATACCGGGAAGCACTCAGGATCACCTCCAGATATTCAATATTGAGTTGAAAGCTAAAATCAAATCCTATCAGATGCCTGAACAGGTGTTACTTCCTTCCAAAGCCAAACCGTAATATGTTATCAAGTTGGATTTTGCAAATGGAGTTAACTTGACACATACTGATCATTCATGCGTTTCTTTGTAGGTTGTCTTCTGGAAATGGATTACTCCAAAGTTGTTGGGATTGGTTACTCAAACATCAGTATATCACTGGTCAATAGAAGGTGACTAGCAGCTATCCTTTTCTTGCTTTGATATTCTATCCACTTGGGATGTGAAGGTTGTGGACACTTCCTGAATAACACATGACTTACTTATAGGGGAGGCAGAGCCTGTGAAGATGTTTGAAAGGACAACTAACTTATCCAATAACCAGATAATCAACTACCGGTGTGATCCCTCTGAAAAATGGCTTGTTTTAATTGGAATTGCTCCCGGTGCACCAGAGGTATGTTTGCTTGGTAGAGTTAATGAACCTCATCTCGAGTCTCTATCAATTTTTCTTAAACTTATTACATTCGTACATGGAAATATTTGGAGAGGTCAACTTCACATGCATTTAACCTCAAATTCCTTTTCTTATTTTGTTTCATGAATCAAATCATGTATGCTCACCTTGAATCTTGTTTGTTTGAGACAACATAATCATGTATACTCAGCTTGAATCCTGTTTGTATGAGACAACAACAACAACTAAGTCTTTTCTCATACTAGATGGGGTCGGCTACATGGATTCTTTGTTTCCACAAAGCCCTATCATGTGTCATGTTAGCAGTTAACTCACAATAAGCTAGATCATTCTTTATTGTTTCTTTCCAACACTTTTGTGGTAAGCCTTTCTATGTCATCTCAAGTATCAAATGAGTAAACTTACATTCCATATATTTTGTCTTTGTTCTACTTAATTGGAAGCCTTTACTTTCTAATATTTCTCTCCATAGTTCTAATTTCCTATTAACACATCTCTTGGTATCCTATCGTAAGCTTTTCTAGATCAATAATATCATGTGAAGGTTTTTGCTTTTTGCTCTAAAATGTTCCATAAGATGTCTCAATAGGTGAATCACTTCAATAATAGATCTGTCAGGCATGAATCTAAATTGGTTCTTTGTTGTACTCGATACTTATCTTAACCAATGTTGTTCGATACATATCATATCGTGTATCGGTTCACAATACGTATCGTATCATTGTTTAATACTAAAAAATTAGAAAAAATATAAAATTCACATAAATTGAAAACAAATCATATAATGCATAAATTGATTACATATTTGTCAGTCACCATTCAATTTTTAATGTACAAAGAATTTAAGCAGCACATCTTTAGCAAAAAAATTGCAACTTTTATAATTGAAAAAAAATTATATTTATATATTGTAATCAAGATCAACTAAATAATCTTCATCTTCTCCTCCTTGTTCAAGATCATCACCACCTTCAACTTCAAAATCAAAATCATCATTCCGATGTTGTTGTGCACCTTCCAAATTAATCCATATGTCTTCTTTAGTTAGGAGTGTATTTGTTTCACTATCTTCTATAATTCACTTTTCTAAGATATCAAAATTGTAGAGACTTATTGGATCAAATTGGTTCTCCTCCCTATTTAACTTTATTAATTGCTTGCAAGAAAGATAAGTAAACGACATTAACAATTAAATAAAATAAAACATTGAATTGAATACTTAAACTCTGCCAATGTAAGGGATCACCCATGCATGGCCAGTCCCAAGTCCGAATAAAGGAGGAGGGTTGAGTTAGGCTTTCGACAACCAACGTAAAACTTTATCAAATTTTTATACTATGGTTTACATAAATTATGAGCATTATGTTGGGGCGTCTCCTCTAAGTGACGAGCTGTTGAGCCCGAATGCAGTGAAAAGTAAGCAAAGGTCTTTACATTTTCACCCAGATGTAGTGAATCAATTGCAGAGAGGGTCTCCACATTTTCACTATGGACGGATGCGGGGGGTAAAGAAGCTAATCCTAGATAATGAAATTCATATTGGTTCTTGGAATATTAGAACATTGTCCGGTAAGCTAATGGAAGTGGTAGATACTATGATTTGGAAAAAGATTTATATCCTATGTTTACAAGAGACAAAGTGGGTTATAGAAAAAGCAAAGGAGATTGAGGATACAGGTTTTAAATTATGGTATTTAGAAAAAGAAAAGGCTCGAAATGGAGTTGGTATTATTATAAATAAAGATTTAAAGGATAGTGTAGTATATATACAACGATATGGTGACCGAATCATGACATTGAAATTAGTGTTAGGAGCATAGGTTTTGAATATAGTTTGTGCTTACGTACCCAAAGTAGTACTAGAAGATAGTATAAAGACGACTTTTTGGGAAGAGTTAGATAAGGTGATTCAAAGAATTCTACAAAAGGAGATATTTGTTTAAGAGAAGACTTAAATAGACATGCCGGTAAAGAGGCATTAGGATATCAAGGTATTCATGAAAACTTTGGTTTTGGGGATATAAACGAGAAAGGTAGGGAGATTTTAAATTTTTCTATGACATTTGATCTCTTTATAGTCAATACAATCTTCAAAAAAATGAGATGAATATTTAATTACTTATAAAAGTGGCTTATAATAAACACATTGATTATTTTGTTTATAGGAAAAAAGATAGATCGTGTTGTAAAGATTGTAAGGTAATTCAAGGAAAAAAGCTTAACCACCCAACATCGACTTTTATTTATGGATTTACAAGTAAAAAGTGGACAAAGAAGAAAAGAGTGCATCAAATGATCAAACTATTCAGACTAAATGGTGGAACCTTAAAAGCTAGAAAAAAGGTATATTTAAAAAGAAAGTCCTTCAAGGAGATGTTGAAATTATGTTGGTACACCTTGTGATACGTGGAATAATATAGTTATACATATTAGGAAAGCAGTGAAACATGTGTTAGGTGAATCTAAGGGAGGTATACCACCACAAAAAGAAGGTTGGTGGTAGAGTGAAGTGGTCCAAGATATAAATTACATTATGCTAAGAAGACTAGTGAAATTTTAGAGGCTTATATAAAAACAAAGAAAGAAGCGAAAAGTATGTCAGTGAAGCAAAAGCTAAAATTTGAGAGGATTTATATAAAAAGCTCAACTCAAAAGATGGTGAAAGAGATATTTTTAAGAAACAAGGAATCCATGATCTAATATGGAAAAAAGGCTTAGTTGTTGTTTTGATGAGATTTAAATAATGGGATGCACATAGTGTCCAATAAAAAGTCTCATAAGTATCAGTTAACTCTTTTTTAGTTGCGTTATAGTTAGTTGCATTATCTGTAATTAATTGGACTATATTCTCAAGCCCAAGATCCAAGATCACCTTATCAAATTCATCCCTTAGAACCTCTGCAGTATGTCGTTCCTCTAACATGTCTAGAGATCTCAAAAACACAAGTCATTTAGGACAATAGACAAGGAAGTTTAACAAAGTTTTTTCTCGCCTATCTGTCTATCTGGATGTCATGATATTTCATCTCGTCTCCTTTTATGACTCTCAAAGTTGAACAATATTTTTGCACTTTAAGGACAGTCTTATCTAATAGTTTTCCTCTCAACTTTTGATAAGATGTTTTATCTAATAGTTTTTCTCTCATCTTATACCCTGGACCAATGTTAGTAATGGCATCTGCTAGTGCTTGAAAATGAAAAGAATTTGCTGCATTAAATGGAATGCACGCATCATAAAACCATCTCTCCACTATAAGGTTTGTCAGCTAATGCAATTGCTCTAAGGCCATAGCAACACAAATTATAGGTTGAGCATCAGATGTACTAGGAGGAAAAAAAGATTGTATGCCAAAATAAGATCTTCCTTCGGTCCTTCTTCTACCATTTGCAACCTCTTGAACAACCTTGTTTCCCCTAGTTGGTGGTCAAGAATTACTACTATCAATCTCTATCCTAGTATCATAAGGGATACTAAAAGTCCAAGATCTTCTTCCTCAAACATCACTGTATCTTTTTTTTCTTACCTCTTCTCAATTATATTTTCAATCATCTATAGACACTGAGATTTAATTGCTTCTGGCACTCTCTTAACTTTGTCCGTGTAAGGAGCAACCTCTTTCCTATTCCCTACTAGGTGATGTTTCAAATAAGAAATTTCATCATTAATTACCTTCTCACAAAAAAACACATTTTATTTTTAATCTGTTTCTCTCAATTGTAGTACCCCACTGTCATGTCGAATTATTAGACCGAGATTAGAAGTCCCTAACACTCTTCATGTCATCTTAATACCATAATACGGTGTGATACGGATAACACTGGTCTTAACTTACGTTTGATAATTCTTTTCCATAATTTCATAGTATGGCTTATTAACTTGATACCTCGATAATTCGAACAATTCTTAATATCTTCCTTGTTCTTATATATGGGTATAAGTGTACTCGCATTCCATTCCTCGAACATCTTTTGGGTTCTTCATATTTCATTAAATAGGCCTGTGAGTCAATTGAGGCTATCTCTCCTAGGATTTTCCATACTTTTATAGGAATATTGTTTGGTCCTATAGATTTACTCTAAGTCACACAAACACTTCTAAGGGGTGGAGTGTCAACCCCGACACTGGTGCGACACCGACATCGACACCGTGTCGGTGCGGCATGTCCAAAAAAAATTTGCAAAAAAAAAAAATTTGCAATTTTTTTTTGTTAACTCACGGATAAATGGGTCTGGATAATGAAGATTGATTTGTGTATTATGATGAAATTAGTAGTTTTTTACCATTTATATGTTTTGCTTTAATATAAAGTTGTGTACTTACTATTATAGCTTTATACAATATAAAGCTGCGTAATGATTTTGGGTGCGAACAATTGGACTCAGAATAATCTCTGTCACCAAACACATTTAAAGACCAGGAACATTGTCAGATCAATAGAACAGAAGCGTATGACATCACTAGTGGATCCTAGCACAAATACTAGTATATGTTATATCCTACAAAAGATCTTGAAACTCTTTGAATCCATAACTTGGATATTTTGCAGCTCAGAATATCACTGTAAGTTTCAGATCATTATGAGGGAACTTGCTAATTGATACCTATTGCACCCAAAATTAGCAAATACTAGTTGTATTATGATTGATTTATGTAGCTTGAATATTATATATAATATATAATATTATATACCCTAGCCGTGTCGCCATACCCAAAAATTTTGAAATTTGTCGTATCCCGCACCCGCATCCATGTGACATAGGATTTACTAACCTTTATATATTTAAGAGTCTCTTTGACTTCATTCTTTTGAACCTGTTTGTTTGAGACAACTATTTAATTTGTTCCATTGAACATTTTTCTACTTAGCTTGCGTTTTTGGATGTTAACGCCATGGAAGATTCATATGCTGCTCGAGGTTGGATTTCAGTGGTTAAAAAGTTGATCTTGCATCTTTTATTCTCCACATGGTCAGATCTTAGAAACTCAAACAAGGGAGTCTCCCAAGCCTTTTACATGCAAAGGTCTGGTACCAAATATTTTGGTTTTATAGGCATTGCAGTGGTCGGTATTTTGAAAAACTGAGAGAAGAAAAGGAGACTTAGTAGCTTTGCTGATGAGAGTTTCATGGATTTTTTAGCATGTCTAGTAATTCAGTAGTTTTCCTGACGCCACCTTTTCCTTTATACGTTGTTATACTTTTTCCACGTATCCTTTTCTGTGGAAGTTCTTTGTCAATTGTTGGCTGTCAACAAGTTGGCTATCCAACCCATTTTGGTTCCCAAAAACCTGTCATTTATGGTTGGATACTGGTTAGGGTTCTGGTGGTTGTCAACTTAGATGAGATGTCATATCAGGCCTCATTATTATTTTAAGTTTATGTGTCTGGGATTAACTTAGCATCAGAGTGGATTGCAAAGTTAATCAGCCATGTTGTGTAATTGCAGATGAGTTTAGACTTCCTGCATGTGCGCACACACACATATATAGCATCAATTAGACCCGCTATGTTGTATGGTTCTGAGTTTTGAGCAGTTAATCATCAATATGTACAAAAAGATGTTCATGGCAAAATGAGGATACTGAAATGGATGAGTGGTCGGAAAGACTATACATAATGAGGTTATTAGAAACAAATTGAGAGATAAAATGAGAGAAAATCGTTTAAGATGGTTTGGACATGTAGAAAGATGACCAAAAGAAGCTCCAGTAAGAAGGTTGAAGGCATGAGAAACATGATTCAAAAATGGTAAAAGAAGAAGAGGGACACCATTAAAGTAGTGGAAAGAAATAATAAAGAATGATCTAGCTTATGTTGAGTTAACTGCTAGTATAGCACATAATCGGGCTCTATGAAAACAAAGAATCCTTGTAGTCGACCCCATCTAGTATGGGAAAAGGCTTAGTTGTTGTTATATATATATATATGCATATGTGTGTGTGTGAATGTGTAGACCCATATAACATTAAACAACATTGCCACAATGGCATAGTGGATGCTTTGCGCTGAATTAGAGGTGCCTAGTGCAAGTATAACTGAAGCGCATAAAGTTGGTATATAATGCACAAATTGAGGTAACCTATGTGCTCCCTTCTAAGTCACATAGATACTTCTAAGAGGTGGAGTGTCGACCTCGACACGGGTGCAACACCGACACCGTGTCGTTGCGGCATGGCAAAAAAAAAATGCAAAAAAATAAAAAATTGTAACTCACGGTTCTGTCGTCTATGGTGTATTTATCCTAGAGAACCCGATCAAAGAGGGAGTAATCCGCGAAGACGATGAAACCGAAGCCTCTTAGTCGACTCATGACCTTATCTCCCATGATGACTACCTAAGTTACCTCACCATAGTTTCCAAAATGCTCCTTAAGCTTGTCTTCCATCATCTCCCATGAAACTCCGCCGATGAACATAGAAAAATATCTCAATGCGGACCTTCTTCACTTCCTTTTGTGTGGATATTTCATGCTTCAAAATCTGGTATCGATTTTGAAGTTTGGGTCTTTTTGGATAAATGGGTCCAGATATGTGAAGATTGATTTTTGTATTATGATGAAATTAGTAGTTGTTTACTGTTTATGTGTTTTGCTTTAATATAAAGTTGTGTACTTGCTATTGTTGTCTCACTTGTTGTAGCTTGAATATTATATATAATATATAATATTATATACCCTAGCAGTGTCGCTGCACCCAAAATTTTTGAAATTTGGTGTATCCCGCACCCGCACCCGTGTGACATAGGCTCCCTTATACCCTCATATTACAAATAACTTTGGATTATTGGTTTTGAATAACGAACTTTGTGCGTGAACTGCGTGCTGCTTTTCTAGAGACCTCAACTTGTTAAGGGCAACATGCAACTATTCTCTGTGGATCAACAACGCAGCCAAGCTCTGGAGGCGCATGCCGCTGCATTTGCATCTTTTAAGGTGTGTTTCATTCAATTGCCTTTTGCAAGGAACATTGTTTTATCAAGTTGTGATGTCTTGATGCGCTCTTTTCGTGCAGGTTGCGGGACATGAAAATCCTTCTATTCTTATTTGCTTCGCCTCAAAAACGATGAATGCAGGCCAAATTACTTCAAAGTTGCATGTTATTGAGCTCGGTGCTCAGCCAGGTTTGTTTTTGCATTTATGAGCTTAAGCATGCATGCAAGGGTCAACTTTTAGTCTTGTGGAGTTGGAAGTAGTTTCCTTTGGATGCCGTCTGAGTAACTTTCTCTCCACTTCTATTCAGGCTTTTGCTTCCATTTGCTTTTAGCTGATTTATATATTTTGATCAGGAAAACCAGGCTTCACAAAGAAGCAGGCTGACCTTTTCTTTCCCCCAGACTTCGGTGATGACTTTCCTGTGTCAATGCAGGTGGAGTATCTTAATTCTCATAGGTATTAAGTTACAATTAGTTGGTGAACTTTGTTTTGCTCTTCTGCAGATCTCACACAAATACAGTCTGATTTTTGTGGTTACCAAGCTTGGACTTCTTTTTGTGTACGATCTTGAGACTGCTGCTGCAGTCTATAGAAATAGAATCAGTCCAGATCCAATATTTTTGACGGCTGAAGCCTCATCAGTTGGAGGATTTTATGCCGTCAATAGGAGAGGCCAAGTATTACTTGCAACTGTTAATGAGGCAACAATTGTTCCTTTTGTCAGTGGTCAAGTAAGTTCTGAAGATAACAAGTTTTTTTCTTCAATGTAATAAGTTTGGTGAACACTTATCCATGAAAATGTTTTACAGTTGAACAGTCTGGAGCTGGCAGTAAACCTTGCCAAAAGGGGAAACCTTCCAGGGGCAGAAAATTTGGTGCGCCTTCTCTGCCTACACATCCACTTAAACAAAGACTTGCATCATGTTAGAATGTTTGAAATTGTATCTCATTTTTTGGGGGGTTCGTTGAAAATGCATATACCTTCATCAAGGTGTGGTATTTTGTAGTTCTTCTAACGATAATGTCATGATGATATTGGTGTTTGAGGATGCGTTTTGATTGCAAACGGCTATTGAGATTTTTCTGAGGTCCACCTTTTGAAAAATGAGACTGTTCTTTTTATTATGTTCATTTGTTATTGTAAACCGAAGAAGTTATTCTGATTCTATTTTTTGACTTAGTTATGAAGGCGGCAGATCTGTTTCCTCTTCTTTTGTTATGATCCCCATCCTTTTGTAATTCCCATAAATAAGTTATTGCATAAGAACATTGATACAATATAAGTGTAAAATGATTTGTTTGCTGTGGCATGATACATTTTTAGGAACTGGTATCATCTCATCAATGTTTTGGTGCCTTTTATGTGGAAGATAGCTTTCACATAAAACTATCAGATTTATGTGAAAGGTTGTCTTTCTATGTAACACTGTCACTTCTACACCTTACATGATTCAGTACAATTGATGGCTCTAGTTTTTCTTGGAATTGCAGCCCCTGCTCGTTCTGGTTTCCTTGAAATTGTTATATGCAATGTTGTAAATATTGTATTGGACCCCATATCTCATGGGGCATTGATACATGTGTTTTAAAATTATTTTTTAAAGAAATCATTAAAAAATTTAAAAACATGAAAAAGTTCCTCAAAGAATGTTGAGAACAAACTAAATCACATGCATACATCGCTCTCGGGCCTTTCAAACTTAGGATTGATGGCTATTAATGAATGTTGAATACATATGTGATTTTTAGAGAGAAAGGAGTTGGTCTTGAAGAGAAGAAGGGATAGACATGCAAGAGCAGACAAAGAAGCTGCCCTGAAGGGGTCTAAACACACCTAAACCATGATTTAAAAAAATAAAATTTGAAATTTTCAGTGTATCGTACGATACAAGATACAAGGCGTATTGCACGATACAATGCCCGTATCTCAGCATATCATATGATATGCCCCAATGCAGTGCGATGAATGCGTTTTGCGATACAGGTACCTGAATAGTATCGGCTCAGGTACCGATACACTTGATACGGGTATCATACCGTACAATACGATACAATTTTTGTAACATATGTTATATGAAACAAACAAGTAGTTTTTCTTTTTTGGAGAAGATAACTAGGCCTAAATTAGAAAAAGTAGAGTTGGCTTTGACCCATGTTTTGTTGCTCCTTTGTCAAAACAGACCAAAGATGTCTGATGTCAGACTATGTCACATGGTTGTTTCTTTAATTGATTAATATATTTGTAATCGTTATATTCTATTTTTATGTAAATACATTGAAGTATTTGCATGATGCATCTAGATCCTGATGAAGACCCCTGTTCTTGTTGAAGTTTCATGTCCTGGAGATATTGATGATTTATCTTTCTGGTGCAGGTTGTTCAGCGATTCCAGGAGTTATTTTCCCAGACAAAGTACAAGGAGGCTGCTGAGCTTGCTGCTGAGTCACCTCAAGGGATTCTCCGTACTCCAGAAACCGTGGCAAAGTTTCAGGTAGTGTGCTGCTCCTGATTTTTATTTTCACGCATATCATTGTAAATGTGCTTTGAAGGTCTGGTAAAAAGTATAATTTGAACTAGATTGTTTTGATGGATATGATTTGAGAACTTCATCTTTGGGTTATTTTCACCATGTATTCTTGGGGATATGTGATAGTTTTTTCATTTCCAAATGATTTTCTTTTTTGTTCAACTTCCTCTTGTTTTTCGTTGTTATGCTGAAATTATTGTGTCATAGTCTTCATTGGTTTCCTGAGATGATTACGAAAAGTGATTCTTTTGCTAAGAGGTAGCTCGTCCTTTTCTGTTGCAGAGTGTTCCTGTACAAGCTGGACAGACTCCGCCACTGCTTCAGTACTTTGGGACATTACTGACAATAGGCAAGCTTAATACATTTGAGTCACTGGAATTATCACGTTTGGTTGTGAATCAGAATAAGAAGAATCTTTTAGAAAATTGGCTGGCTGAAGACAAGCTTGAATGCAGTGAAGAGCTGGGGGATCTTGTGAAGGTATTATAATTCTTTGGTTTTAAGAATGGCATGGTGTCGGCCTTATTATTTCTTGTTTTTTTTCCTTTACGTGGTTCTATATCAGATGAGGGTATGTTTCACTGATCTGGGTTATTGCTTCTGTCCTACCTTTGAATTAGCTGTTCCTTATAGAGTACTCTGTAAAATTGCACTTCTGTTTGTGGTCTTTCGTTGGTTATAAAGTGCAGGTGGCATGCGTTTTCAAATAATTTCACTTTATCTATTGTGCAGCTTTGTGTTGGGTGTAGAGTGCATGAGGTACACTTTTGGATCATTTGGCTGTCTTGTAGAAAAAATCTACATTTTTAAGGAGAGTTAAAGTAAAACTCATGGAGAAAATAAGAGAAAATGGTTACAGCAGATACATCACATAACCAGAGTTCATTCACTGTAAATGAAAGGAAAGTCATCGATCAGTAGGATGCCACAGCTCAATTACAATCTGCTTAGTTTGAGATTATCTAATTTTGGTCATACAACTGCAATATAGCAGAATAAGTAAATGCACGTATCAGTTCTGTTTGTGTGCCTGCAGTGTGCAACGTGGTGAAGATTTTGTGTTGTCAGTCCTTGATATTCTACAAATGGCGACAACAGTTTTTTTCTCTTTTCAGGGAATAAATCGAGTGCATGATTCTTCACGTTCATCATGGCAGGAAGACATTTAAAACTGAAAACAATGTCAGCTTCATAATGAGAAGTTGAAAGATACTTCCTCACTTTTTGTGGGAAAATAAGTCTTTACATCTATAAACATATTGTAAGATACACAGATATAGAATAGTAGAATAAAAGTGGTTCTGATTACATTGCATATACAATTGTAAATTTCACGATAAATTTGGTCCAAGGCACTAAGCACTCATGTCAAACATTTTCTGCTTCAACTGTCTGCTGAGTATCATACTTTCTGGTGATATTATTCTTGGCCACTATGTCTATACATGGTAGAAGATGTTCTGAAATGAATTTTGGAAATTTGTTTGTAGCGTAGCTCTTCCTGTTTGGTTTTTCTTGAAAAATGAGAAGCAACGGCTATCCATCACTTTGTGTGGCATAGCCTACTAACTTTTACAAGAAGAGTGTCATATGCTAATATTTGTATCCATTTTGTTGATTAGACTGTGGATAATGATCTAGCGCTGAAAATATACATTAAGGCGAGAGCCACCCCTAAGGTTGTTGCGGCTTTCGCCGAGAGGAGAGAATTTGACAAAATACTCATTTACTCCAAACAAGTAAGTTGCGACTCTTTTTTTCTTTCAGCATTTATGAAGGCTTAAAAAAGTTCATTTGTTCTTTATCCCCACTCAGGGTTTTCTCCACAAGCAATCTTTATTTACTGTGTACACTTTCTTGATCCAGGTTGGTTATACCCCTGATTATCTCTTCCTTCTACAAACTATTTTGAGATCTGATCCCCAGGTACCTTTTTTGTTTTTTGGTGCTATAACAAAATGGAATTTTATTCTTCAATTCTTTTATGAATGGTTAACTTCTCTTTTAACTATGTTATTCATTTCCACATTCACTATCCATCAAAAGATAATTTACATGCTTTTCTTTGAAAAAGATGTCGCTTCATGTTTATTTATTTTACCACCGGGGCTATCTTCGACTGCAGGGTGCTGTCAATTTTGCACTTATGATGTCTCAAATGGAGGAGGTTGTCCAGTTGATTTACATACACCACATAACTGATCTGTTTCTTCAGGTTGATTATCTACTGTGAATTAAACCATTATGGTGATTAAATAATTTAATATTCCACACTTCATGGTCATATGTGATGCAATTATGGAAATGTTTCTTCTGAAGTGGCATTATCTTGATTAAGACATATAAGCATCTTCCATGTCATTTCCCCTCATTATTTTAGCAATGTATTGTTGGACAGTCCATTTATTAGCTTCTGGTTATTTTTTGTCCTGCTCAGAGAAACTTGATCCACTCCGTCCAGGCAACTGCCTTTCTCCTAGATGTTTTGAAACCAAATCTACCAGAACATGGGTACCTTCAAACAAAGGTTTCAGTCTTCATTTCTCATTTGGTATAGGCATTTTACTCCTTTAATTCTTTCTATTTGCAGTGATTCAATCTTCTTGTGAATTGTTTCTCAGGTGTTTGGAGATAAATCTGGTAACTTTCCCTAATGTTGCCGATGCAATTTTGGCTAATGGCATGTTCAGCCATTATGACCCGTCCTCGTATTGCCCAACTTTTGTGAAAAAAGCTGGTCTTTATGTGCGAGAGCTTTGCAAGTAATTACTACTTGAAAATGTGTTGTTTTCTTACCCTTTTTCCTAGTTTAAGCTGAAAGTCATCCCTTTATGTTGATTGCATTATTCTTGGTGCAGCATTTACATTATATGCAGAGTTGCCAGATATAAAACGTGTGATTGTAAATACACATGCAATTGGAACCACAGGTTTACGTGCCCCATTGCTTTTTTAAGTTATCTATTTTAACATCATTTTAGTTTTAAAATACTTACTCATTATGTGATTGTTGCAGTCACTTGTAAAGTTTTTTTGGTACTCTGTCACGAGAATGGGCATTAGAGTGCATGAAAGACCTATTCTGCTAGTCAATCTTAGAGGAAACCTACAGATAATTGTGCAGGTATGGAAGTGTCATTGTCTTCTAGAACTTAAGTTATTAATAATTAATTGATAACTTCAGAAGCTTTACTTATGTCTGCCCAGGTTGCTAAAAGAATATTGTGAACAATTGGGCATTGATGGTTGCATAAAGCTTTTTGAGCAGTTCAGGTCCATATGAAGGACCTTATTTTCCTTGGATCATATTTGAGCTCCAAGGTAATTTTTTCATTCATTTGGAAAGAACTGTTTTGGCTGGTGGACAAATGATCCCATTTGTACAGGAGATATTGTCCAATGTATATCTTCTAATATTTACCTCTCTGAATAATATGGGACAGTAGAGGATCTGACATTCACTTTAAGTACATTGAGAGGCAGCAGCAAGGGCTGGACAAATCAAAGAGGTCGGCGTGTTACAAGGGAATCCAGTTTCTATGATCCTGAGAAGACACAAAGAACTTTTTAATGGAAGCCAAGCTTCCAGATGCTCGCCCTCTTATAAATGTCTGTGATCGATTTGGTTTTGTGCCGGATCTTACACACTACCTATACTCGAACAATATGCTGCGATACATTGAAGGTTATGTGCAAAAAGTAAGAATCTAATTAACATGTTCCTGTTGGCTTGTCCACTTTTTTTGTTGCTTCCTTTTATGGACATTGAAGCAAAATATTTATACAAGTTCTTTTACCATCAAATTCATTAATTCTTTGGCCTTTCTCTTGGAGGGCTTTCAGATTTTGGTAACTTGATGGCTTGTTGCTTGTTGCTTTTTTTTTTGGTTGTTAAGTTTCTGTGTCCACTGGAGCTTTAGGATGCTCAAATTCTGTTAAATGCATCAAGTTGTCGATTTTCAACTGCCTATTAGATGCGCAGATGGCCTGAAGGCTGAACAATTACCAACACAATCTATACATCCAGCTTATCTTTTCCTCAGAATAGTACGTTAGGCATCTCCAACCATGCTTTATCTGGGTTAATATGGCCATGCTTGAAACTTGTTCAGGGCGTATCCATTTCTGTAAGAGGCAATCACATCTTTCTTTGGTCATGCTCAGCCACAGATCCACAGCGTAATTATTTTGAAATCTTTTAAGCCTCCAGCTTTTGTTTTGGGGCAGAAAACTTTATAAGCCTAGTGTTACATTGTGATAGATTAGTATCCTATTGTTTATGTGCCCTTGCTACAACACTCGGTGAGGAAGGATTATGCCTGATTTTGCTTTGTTTGGTGCTTCCTGTTGTTTATTGTCATTATTTACATGTTTGGTGTGTTAATATAATGTCTTTTAATGTCTTCAGGTGAATCCCGGGAATGCTCCTTTAGTGGTTGGTCAGCTTTTAGATGATGAGTGTCCTGAAGATTTTATCAAAGGCCTCATTCTTTCTGTTCGTTCGTTACTGCCAGTGGAGCCTCTTGTAGCCAGTGGGCCCCTTGTGGAGGAATGTGAGAAGAGGTGGTGTCTGTCCTCTAATCCTATGTATTATGCAGCATTGTGCATTCATGTTTCCTGATTTTCCTCCTGGTGATTTTGGCATGGTCTGTAGGAATAAACTTTCGTTTGCTCACGCAGTTCTTGGAACATCTTGTAAGTGAGGGAAGCCAGGATGCTACATGTATCTCACAATACACTGGGTAAAATTATCATTGATAGCAACAGCAACCCAGAACATTTTCTCACTACCAACCCATACTATGATTCTCGAGTTGTGGGCCAAGTATTGTGAGAAAGCGACGTGATCCCACCTTGGCAGTTGTAGCCTATCAGACGAGAACAATGTGATGATGAACTTATCAATGTCACAAACAAAAATTCTTTGTTCAAACTGCAAGCAAGGTTTGTGGTGTTTATGTGGCCTTTTCTTCCACCAAATCATTTTTCTTGGATTCAATGTTTACATGCTTATATTGTGATGACAGATATGTTGTTGAGAGAATGGATACTGATCTGTGGGCTAAGGTTCTTAACCCTGATAATGACTACAGAAGGCAACTTATTGATCAGGTTGTCTCTACTGCTTTGCCTGAAAGCAAGAGCCCTGAACAAGTTTCTGCAGCTGTTAAGGCTTTCATGACAGCTGATCTGCCTCATGAATTGATTGAACTTCTTGAGAAGATTGTGCTTCAGAATTCTGCGTTCAGTGGGAACTTCAATTTGCAGAATCTTCTTATTTTGACAGCAATAAAGGCTGACCCATCTAGAGTTATGGATTATATTAATAGACTGGATAATTTTGATGGGCCTGCAGTTGGAGAAATGGCTGTAGAAGCTCAGTTATATGAGGAAGCATTTGCAATTTTTCAAGAAGTTCAACTTGAATGTTCAAGCAGTCAATGTCTTGCTAGATAATATTCATAGCATTGATAGAGCTGTGGAGTTTGCTTTCAGAGTTGAAGAAGATGCTGTGTGGAGTCAGGTGGCCAAGGCTCAACTCAGGGAAGGGCTAGTAAGTGATGCAATTGAGTCATTTATACGAGCAGATGATGCTACACAATTTTTGGATGTTATCCGTGCTGCTGAAGATGCCAATGTTTACCATGACTTGGTGAAATACTTGCTGATGGTAAGACAGAAAGCAAAAGAACCCAAGGTGGACAGTGAGCTCATTTATGCGTATGCAAAGATTGATAGGCTCCAGTGACATTGAGGAGTTCATTCTTATGCCGAATGTTGCTAATCTTCAAAATGTTGGTGACCGGTTGTATGATGAAGAATTATATGAGGCTGCAAAATCATATTTCTTTATATCTAACTGGGCCAAGTTGGCTATCACACTGGTCAAGTTAAAACAGTTCCAAGGTGCTGTTGATGCGGCAAGGAAAGCCAACAGCTCAAAAACATGGAAGGAAGTTTGCTTTGCTTGTGTTGATGCAGAGGAGTATTCCAAAGCTTATCCGTGTATGTGACGAGCAGCAGCACTGGAAAGAACTCACTTACTTGTATATTCAATATGATGAGTTTGATAATGCTGCCTCAACAATTATGAATCATTCGCCAGAAGCATGGGATCATATGCAATTCAAAGATGTGGCTGTCAAAGTGGCTAATGTGGAGCTTTACTACAAGGCAGTGCACTTTTACTTGCAGGAGCATCCTGACCTAATAAACGATCTTCTTCATGTCCTTGCTCTTAAGGTGGATCACACACGTGTCGTCGATATAATGCGGAAGGTAATCTATTCCTCTTGCATTTCCATTGGAATCAAAGATGTGTAATTGCATGGTGGTCTATTATGGACCCCATGGATATTCAAGCAGTTCCCAAACAGCATTGTGTTTTTGCTCTTCCGCTTTTCTGGCTTCCTGTGTTCCACTATGAAAGATGTTCTGGTGTCCTGAATTTGTTCCTTTCGATGGTTCGGTTCATGGGATAGGACGGATGTTTATAAGGCCTTCATATCGATAAATTGACTATGTTTAAAATGAATTGGCTGTGCCTGGTCTGGCCTGACCTATGGAGTAAAGGGCCGAAGTTGAACCTTCAGTAAGGGTGTCAGTTTCCTATTCCGGGTCGTGTTCATGTTGAATCATTTCTTGTTCACGTCAATAACATGTTTACGTGAACTTTGAGTAGATACATTGTGGACTCTAAAGATCGTATCCTTTTTGGGTTTCCCATCATGTCTGAAAGTTTTTGTTTCATGTCGTGTTTCTTTGTTGTATCATTTAGTGTTCTTTTCAAAATTGGACAACCAGAACATAACCTGAGTTTTCTCATGCCACTTTGGGTTGACACAAACAGGAAATTTCCGAGTTCCATTCATGCTGGCACTTGTCTCCGTTCGTCATGGTTTTTTTGTTCTATAGGTTTGACCATCAGAATGGTCTTGTTGATGCCCTAGCTGGTTGTGATTTGGACTTGGATCTATCTTATTTCATGTTGTTTTAACCACAGGCAGGACACTTGCTTCTTGTCAAACCATACATGGTTGCAGTACAGAGCAACAATGTGGCTGCTGTAAATGAAGCTCTGAATGAAATTTACGTTGAAGAGGAGGATTATGAGAGGCTACGAGAATCAATTGATATTCATGATAACTTTGATCAAATTGGCCTCGCACAGAAGGTTAGTTACTTCTTGCCTACAACCACTTTTGTTTTTTGTGTATGCTCTTCTCCATCCATCCTTTTTCACCGACAGATTGAGAAGCATGAGCTTCTTGAGATGCGGAGAGTTGCTGCTTACATATATAAGAAGGCTGGTAGGTGGCAGCAGTCAGTGCAATTATCCAAGAAGGACAACCTCTACAAGGATGCCATGGAGACATGTTCCCAGTCCGGGAACCGTGAACTGGCTGAGGAGCTGCTTGTTTACTTCATTGAAAAGGTAGTTTTCCAGTTTAATCATGTTCGATTTATACCATAGAAACCAGATTAAATCATAGGAATCAAGGTTCCTTTGACCAAAACAGCCAACCCAGCTGCTATGCTAGTGCTGCCTTGAATGGGCCTGTGAGAGAAAAAAAGCTTGCTTGTTTACTTTGATTTGACTTATATAAAAAACTCAACTCAAAAGAGGGTGAAAGAGATATTTTTAGGATAGCTAGGGCTAGAGATAAGAAAACTAAAGATCTTAATTATGTTAGATGCATAAAAGACGAGGAAGAAAAAATTCTAGTGGCAAATGATGATATAAGAAATAGATGGAAAAGCTATTTTTATAATCTTTTTAATGAAAATAAAGATGTTAGTATTAGTTTAGGAGATTTAGCAAGTCAGAAAAGTATATAAACCACAATTTCTACCGACGTATTCAAAAGAATGAAGTCAAAGAGGCTCTTAAACATATGAAGAGTGGTAAATTGGTATGACCAGATAATATTCCTATAGAAGTTTGGAAAATACTAGGAGAAATAGGAATCACTTGGCTCACAAGACTATTTAATGAAATATGGAAAAACCCAAAGATGCCCGAGGAATGGAGAGCAAGTACACTTATACCCATATATAAGAACAAGGGAGACATTCAAAATTGTGTGAATTATCGAGGTATCAAGTTAATGAGTCAGACTATGAAATTATGGGAAAGAATTATCGAACATAGGTTAAGACAAGTATCAAGTACAACAGAGAACCAATTTGGATTTATACCAGGCAGATCTACTATTGAAGCGATTCACCTTTTGAGACGTCTTATGGAACATTTTAGAGCAAAAAAGAAAGACCTTCACATGATATTTATTGATCTAGAAAAAGCTTATGATAGGGTACCGAGGGAGGTTCTTTGGAGAACTTTGGAAAAAAGAGGTATCTCATTGACATATATTAACCTTATAAGAGACATGTATGATGGTGCAAAAACATGTGTGAGGACTCATGAAGGAACGACAGACTTCTTTGAAGTTAATATTGGGTTACATCAAGGATCAACTTTAAGTCCATACTTATTTATAATGGTGATGGATGAGTTAACAAAACATATTCAAGATGAAGTACCTTGGTGTATGTTATTTGCAGATGACATTGTATTAGTGAAGGAGTCTAAGGAAAAAGTTAATAGAAAATTGGAACTATGGAGAGAAACATTAGAAAGCAAAGGCCTCCGACTTAGTAGAACAAAGACAGAATATATGGAATGTAAGTTTGATCATTTGGCTACTTCAGAGGACATAGAAATTAAAATTGGCACACATTGCATTCCCCAAAAGGAAAGTTTTAAATACCCAGGGTCAATTTTTCAAAGTGATGGAAGAATTGATGGAGATGTTACACATAGAATTAATGCTGGTTGGTTAAAATGGAGAGGAGCATCAGGTATTCTTTGTGATAAGAAGATACCATTAAAATTAAAAGGTAAATATTATAGAGCAGCAATTAGGCCTGCCATGTTTTATGGTTCTGAGTGTTGGGCAGTTAATCATCAACATGTACAAAAGATGTCTGTGACAGAAATGAAGATGTTGAGATGGATGAGTGGTCAAACAAGAAAAGACCATATACATAATGAGGTTATTAGAAACAAATTAGGAGTGGCACCAATAGAGGATAAAATGAGAGAACATCGTTTAAGATGGTTTGGACATATAGAAAGAAGATCAAAAGAAGAACCTGTAAGAAAGTTAGAGAAACTAAATTTGGAAAGCATTAAAAGAGGTAGAGGACGACCACAAAAGTGTTGGAAAGAAACAATAAAGAATGATCTAGCTTATAGGGAGTTAACTGCTAACATGGCACACGATAGGGATCTGTGGAAACAAAGAATCCATGTAGCCGACCCCGTCTAGTATGGGAAAAGGCTTAGTTGTTGTTGTTGTTGTTTACTTTGATTTGTAACTTGATGCATGGACCTGAATGCTCATATAGCAGAAATCTTCCTTAATCCATTTGACAATCTTTATTGTTGAAGGGATTTAAGGTTGTTAGTTCGATACTTGGTGCATGCATGCTTGGCTTCAGCCTTCCTTTGTAACCAGAAAAAAAAAATCAAGGATGCTTTTGTACCCTTTATGTTTGGTATTTGTGTGTCTACATTCTCCTTGCCACCTTTTTAAATTTATGAATTATGTTACCTTACATGGTCAACCACTGTCTCTTGTTTATAGTGGTTTACCTGCCTGTTGTTCTAGCGCATATCGCTTCCTCTATCATTTAATCATCTATACATTTGCAAAAGGTTAACATGATCTGACCTGCAGGGAAAGAAAGAGTGCTTTTCCGCATGCTTGTTTATATGTTATGACTTGATTCGGCCCGATGTTGCTCTTGAGCTTGCTTGGATGAATAACATTATCGATTTCACTTTCCCATACCTCCTTCAGGTGAGTGTCGGCCATTATTTCTGAGGCTTTCTCGAGTTTTTGATAATTTTATTTAATGGTGTATGCTGTCTTCAAACTGCAGTTTATTCGTGAATATACTGGCAAAGTAGACGAACTAATAAAGGGCAAGCTTGAAGCACTGGAAGAAGTAAAGAGTAAAGAGAAAGAAGAGAAGGATTTAGTATCCCAGCAGGTAGTCATGGGTTAAATTCATTTTCTGTATCGGTTTGGACTGTCATCTGTTGCTCTGATGGATTCCTGTTCCTTTTGAACTAGAGCCGTCAAAAGATGGCTCAGGCCCATGGACCTGGCCCACCCTAAAAATATAGTGTGCTCTACCAGCAAATATGAGCCCATATTTTAGAAGGGTTTTTCAGCCCAGCCCGCATTAGTATAACCCTAGGGGCTGAGACATATATATATATATATATATATATATATATATATACACACACACACACATGACTGCAACGCAAGCCATATTGACATAAAGCTTTGTATTTATATGCAGAGAACTTAATTATATACATCACATATGGCATAAAGCTTTGTGTTTTCTTTTTGTGATAAGGGCTGGCCTGGGTCAGGCCATATTGATAGTTCTATTTTTAACGAGTCTTTTGTGTGTTCTAATATCTTTTCCATGTTGCTCTCTGATGTGACACGAACCATATCAATCAACTTGGTACCGAACTTGGAAGTGTCCAACTCCAGCAGAGCCGAGTTGTCTAAAATCAACAACTTTGAATGAGATGAGAATACTAGGTAGTGTCAAGCATTGGTACGCAACCCCTGTTTGAAAGAGGCCCCAATCCCAAAAATCTACTATGATACGATACAATACTCCTACGTCTCAAACGCAATCTGGAATACAATGTGGAATGGTATCAAAATTGGGCTTGATATGCTTGATATCATTACTTTTAGTATGATATGGACGCATATAAAACAAAAATAGTTGGGTAATTAGTAAACTTTTAGTTATTCCCACATTTCAACAGTGACATGTTTTTGAAAAAAAAAATTCTTTTTTTTGCTGACTTTGCCATGTTGTTACTGTGCAGAACATGTACGCCCAGCTTCTTCCACTTGCATTGCCTGCACCACCTTCTATGGGTGGCATAGGAGGAGGGTTTTCAACGCCACTGCCACCAATGGGCATGGGCATGGGAATGGGAATGGGAATGCCTCCTATGGCACAATATGGAATGCCGCCTATGGGTGGATATTGATGTTCAAGGCGGTTTGTGGTTGCAAGTTTTGGAGAAGAGATTTTTGTAGGTGGTGGTCTTGGCCTTTAAAGAGTAGTTTCCATTCGGCACAATCGCATATCATACTCCTTTCCCGCAGAGTTGATGGTATGGTGTATGCCTGTGTAGCACTATTCATTGAACCCTGATTTTAAAAAGTTTAGTTTGTGCAGAGAAGGTCCATTCCCTTCCTCTTCCTGCACCGTCTTTTACAATTTTTTTCTTGGAGAAACTGCTCTGTTCAGGTTTTCTTTTTCCACTTCTTTTACTTCGGCAATGAAGGTTGGATTCTTTTAGTCTTTGTATAATTGATGCTGATTCCACACGGCAGATTACTGGAAACAGGTATCATGTGGATGCACTAATAATTCGCAACGATGTTGGTAATTATAAAATAATGCCTGCTCTTTGACTCGGTTTATTTGGTATCTAGAGTCGCTATTAGTTTTTATGACAATGAAGGGACAATGATGCAACCTCACATATCTGTCAACATCAAGCTCGACGTAGGTTTTCTAGACCGAAAAACAATTTGATTACTTGGTTTTCTAATGATGTTGCCCAATCAAGTATGTGGAGCCACTGACGGGCTTTCGATAGGAGACTGGACGATGGTAACTCGAACAGAATCTCCTATTTATACATCTGTTTGTTCATTCTCCATCTTAGGAAACCGCATGCGAGTATCAGCAGTTGGATTTTAGAACTTTGAATATGTAAAATAGAGAGGAAAGATGATGGGAAAAAATAAGTTGGAAGAATTCCTGCTCAGGTAGGAACTGCTAAAATGGGAATTTCTAAACCAAGGCTTATGCTACACTAAAGTGGGTAGTAACCATGCTGAAGTAACCCGAACGATTCAATCAACGGTTCTGTGCTTGAATCGGACACGCACATTGCCGGCAGCAGCGACTTGGTTTTTTTGCAATTGATGTGTTGTCACGGGCATCCTAGTTTTTCAGCAATACTCGGAAGAAAAGAGGTTCACTAATGTTTGGGGCGTTCAATGGCTTGGAATTGTTTGTCGATGGTTTTACGAAGGATAATGTTGGAGTTAGATTCCTGTAAGCTGCCTTGCCATTTTAAATAAGGTGATTAACACGGAGAAGAAGATGAGAGAGATTGGAGGGTCATTATCTCACATACACCTCGTAGGGGGAACAAGTGTGTTTTCAAGCTTGCCAATATCTCGAACACAGGCTTCATATTTGAAATTAAGCTCCTCTGGATCTATCCCTGCTTGTTTATGCTGACCGAATGGATGTTTGTTTTGACTGTAAAAACTAGTTAGAGTTCCCCCACTCGGGGCTTAGGCCCTCACTTGTAACAAAAAAAAAGGAAGTTCATTAAAATTGGCTTTCAATGGGTAGAATGTTTCTATGTTAGGGTGATCAAATGCCTTTTCAAGGTAGAAGGGCACTTGCCCTCTTTATGCACAAGGCTTCAGCATAAAGCATCATTGCTTGAATCGCACTTCACCGGCTAGGCTAAAAATTTTGCCCAAGACAAGTTCTTTTCTGTCAATGTCATCAATCTTGAACTGGTGCTGCCAATATAGTGGTGCATCCTAAAGTCAATAACTGGTTCCAGCTAGGGTGATAAATCAGTTAAATAGGTTGAGTTCAGGTCACTCTGGTTCCAGGTCCAAAGAAGGTTGACTTAGACCCCACTACAAAAGGGGCTAATGAAAGAGTAGTGCCCAAAAAACTGAAACAACAAAACTCAAATGGTCTATTAAACTCCATAACAAGAGTAATTCCAAGAAGTATAGAACCTTAAAAAAAAATTGTCCGCTTGTGTGCTAGGTGCCGGTGACCTGGATAAATCTTTGTGAGATGCTCTGTCATTCCGTCGCTGACCTCGAGCTCCAGAATTTTTGAGCAGTAGCAGTACCGGGATGATGGATTTCCCGGGAAATCCATGTACTACAACCTCTGGTTGATGCTGCCTAGCGCAGAAAAGGCTTGGTTAAGACTGGATCCGATTCTCTTGTTCACTAATACCTGCTTTATTTGGGATGGATTGTAGGCATCCGGTGAAGTCTTATGTTCTTCATTATCACTTTCTTTTCTTCTTTTCTTTTCCGAGTTAGAACATGCTTGGGAGTGGGGCTCTTAATGAATCAATATTAGATAGTTACTCCTGGTGAGTGCCAAGCCTGAGACTGATTATTGCGGCCTCAGGAGGAAACGATCCAGACAGGGGGGAGATTCATCATCGTCTCTGCATCTACTCGATCCGATAAACTAATGAAGGCAGGATGAGTTTGCTCAGATTCTTGTAATATTAAGAAACATGTCAATCCATTAGAAAAGAAAAAAATGTGCATGTTCGACGAAATGCTTTGAATCATTGGTTTAATTGAATGATTTAAATAAAATAGATAGGCCTCCTCTTAGGCCTCGGCAGATCAATGAACCGGTTTGTCCTATTAATACAATAATTGGCCAGCATTTCTGGTGCAAATGAACCTTTCTTTTGCAATGATTGGGGTTTTGTTGGTACAAACTAGAACAGGCGTGATTTGTGACTGAATAACATGCTTGCAACCACGAAAACATAAATGCTGACATGTTTATAACCATGAAGACATAAAATTCCACTGCCATTCTCATGCAGTATCGAAAAGATGTAGCTCAGTAACTATTACTCCATCTTATTTCTTTCCCATTGAAGTGTCGAAGGACCGATACTCTGCCAAAGGTTGCCAAAGAATGGTGCCGACAAAGGTATCAAACTATATATACTTATTATGGAAGTGTTATCACATTCAGTGGCACAAAGAGAAATAGCTCACCTGGTTAGATGGTCACCTCACAACTTGAAGTCATGAGTTTGAAACACAAAGGCATGCATCTGGTGTCGGCCTCTCCATTCTATTGAACAACAAGAAAGAAAATCACGTCTACTGATTTGAGAAGAGTCAGATCAATTCGCTTGATTACTGCATTGAGCATTTGTCATGTATAAATTCTTCCTCTCTTTTCGGTTTTAACAGGATTGATCTTAAAATAAATTTTGGTTCTTTTCTAGACAAGTAGAAACCAGGGTTTGCCCTTCTAGCATAAACTCCGGGCTCTCAACCACAGGCCCTACATATGGCTTGTGTATAGGGCTGTAGTCTGGTCGACCCGAACCCAACCAGAACCAGGGTCAGATCTGTGTCAACCTCCTTTTTACCGAAATCCAAATTAACCCAGCCCATTAGCCTAGTTTTCCACCCCTATTCATGAGAGTCCAGCCCTGACCGTCCATCTAGGCAATCAAATTTGATTTCTTATCATGGATGAATTAACTATATGCATTAGAAAGAGTAACTTATTGAGCAAAGCTTTGGTTTAGTCAGACAGATTACTAGAGGCACACCCATGATCGAACTACTGACCTCTAAACAGAGGGTTAACCCACTATTGGAAGTATGTTGCCCCACTGCCCCTTTAGGGCTTATTTATGATATTTTGCCTCACGGGCCTAACAGATATAAATGCCTGAATATCGAACTCGTGACCTTCAACTCGAAGGTTCTCCCTAGTCGAACCCATATTGAGGAGTTGTGCTTGTAAATAGGTCGATATAGTGGCTCTGAAGAAGACTCCTTTGTTTCCTTTTCTTTCCTAGCATGACGAAGCCAAGCCTAGAACCAGAGGCTTTGCCACCACCGATCTGGCCGGTGGCAGATACAACATTTTTGTTTAGGGTGCGGCAATTATTCAAAGGATTCAACCATGGGTTGTATCTTTTGCGTGGGAAATTTTTTCGAGTGGGGGCTAAAATCGCATGATTATATTGTAGTTTCCATTATAGCCCACCTATTCAACCATAGGCTATTTTTAATACTCAAAATGTTAGGCGAAATAGCGCAAGTATTGGAAGGATACAATAAAACATGATCTTGCCTTTTCGGGTCAATGTAGATCCGCTACTGGGCTTCCGGATACCAGTAGTATGTTTAGACCCTAAAAAAAGAAAGGAAAAACTTTTGTAAGAGCGAAGGGCATCAATTCAGTGCAACAAACAACCATGAGAACAGCTCATATGCTGATGCACCTAAGCTGTCTCCATGAGTGTATTCAGTGAATGATGGCCAGGGCATTGGAGCGGTGAGATGATAAACAGTAGTGGCATTAACACGACTTTTTTTTCCTTAGGGGCGGGGAGGGTTCAGAACGAGCCTTTTTGGTCCATCGCTTTCACGAGTAAGAGAAGAAATGGGAATCACATGTGGTGGAAAGGAAAAGTAGTTGGTGTGTAATTGAAAGGAGGAGATCACGGGCTCTCTCACAACCCATGGTGTATATCTAGATTTGATTTTGGTACTTGTTTTATTTTATCCTTTTAAGCCATTTTCTGCTCTCTCTCTCTCTCTCTTTCTCTCTCTATGTATATATATATATATATTACCACTATCCATCTAACTAGTAGACATTTATTACCACTATCCATCTAACTAGTAGACAACATTGTGATATATAAATATAAATATATATATATATATATAGTAATTGCTCATGAAACACAAGTTCTGCTCACTTTCATGTACTTTAGTTAATTGCTCTAAAGAGTTCTCTCTCTCTCTCTATCAAACATAAATGCTAACCATCATATTCTTCTCTCTTCAAAATGAACTACTTCTCCATGTCTAATAGTGATACCTTTGTGTGTCAGTACACACATGCATGCATGAATACCTTGGGACCATTCTCTTGCAAAATAGCTGTCACAGCATGGCAAGAAACTTGCATACATGTTCATACACCCAGTCACTTTTCTCTTGAGTGTCCCCTCATTTCAGTAACATCTAGCTAGGTCTGAGAAAGAAGCTCATGAACAACCCGAACACGGGCTGTTTTATCTTATTCATCTTCTCAGTTAGATGAGCTGAAGAATAGCTGTTCATTAATGTTAAGAAATACGATTTTTAAATATGTTTTTATCAATGTAAAAAAATTAGTTACTTGATGAGGAACTAAGCCAGAATTTAACATTTCATATATTTTTCTTGCACACACAAGTATAACATGCACTGACCAAACACAAATGAGCACCACATGGGTCGAACCAGCAGCTTCTCGGTTCATGTACCAGCCTATAGTAACGTGTTAAAGTTTGATGTGATGTATATCGATTCTTAATCAAGTACACAAGTTCCTATGTTTTTCACCAAACCTATAAAATCTATTACCGGTCAGCACTTTAACTAGAAAACTTTTATGAGAAAGACGTTGATAGCACAATGACCCAGACTCCTCGGGTTGGCTGAAAAGAACCTTGAAGTTGAAGGTTAAGAGTTCGATACCAGGGGTGTGCACATCTCGTACCGAGTCCGCCTAACCCCAGCCTGGCCGATCCCCAACAAAAAAGATAGAGATTAATGAGAATAACTAACCCACGATTTTCATTTAAAGAGTGCCTCGTCCTAAATTCAGTATCCAAGCGGGCAGGTTATGGTTTGGAACGATCCAACTTTGAGAATATGCTCAGTAAAGAGCACCAAGTGGCCCCTTCAAGACAAAGCATAAGAAACAAGGCCAGCACACTCTAAACTTGCCATTATTTATGTTATTGACACCTTTGTCGATACAGCATATAGCAACTCCAATGGATCTGATATATCCAATATGCAACCCAATGTACCAAATCCAGATACTGTTTGGGATCAGACTTCTCCATACATGGTAATATGACACAAAATAGAGTAAGAAGGACCCACTTAATCTGAGATAAGGTTTGTTTTGTTGAATATACCGGACAGATATCCATTATCTGAACCCAGTTTTGATGTTTCTGAAGACTATTTAACTGTTTTATATTGAATCCAAATACAATTGCCCTATGATCTGATTATTGGATTCACTATGAATTTGAATCCAATCCATCTGCATCCCTAGAATTATAAATGACAAGCCATGCATTGTCATTGCCTCCAGCCATTGTCATCCCTACAGTTATTAACGATTTGGCTAAGAATGTTTTTCAAGAAACAATAAGAAATCTTTTTCGTAAGGTTTTGGCCATTTTTGAGCACTGCAGAAAGTCGTGCAATTTAAGAGGAAATGGTTCTTGCCAAACTAGGCATTGGATCTACCACTTAAAGAATGGACCTTTGCTTAATGTCTCACAAAGTACCCCTATTATATGTATTTCAGTACATGTAGAACTACCGAGAAATGACACAGCTAGTCATGGCTCCCCAGGTTTTCGGTTTGATCCGCAAGAACCTTCAAGCAAAGGATTACAAGTTCGGCACCATCGTCAACTCATATAAAACCTTCTCTATATTGCTTGGCTTTATAATGGTTGAGGTAGATTATTTACAGGTTAAATGTACAAGTTTCTCTAGGCAATACCCTAATATTGTTTTGAAACAAGCATGAGATGCTCCAATAAGGTGAAGCATGAGTCGATACAACTCAACTCATTATGTTCAAATCGAAGTCTGCCTAACCCCAACTTGCCAATATTAGAAAAAATATAAGAAGCAGATATAAAAGAATCAAATATGCTAATGGTGCCCACATAGAATATGTTAGTGGGTGAGCTATGCAAGATCACTGAGTTGTACTCACAAATCTTTTGTATCTACCCTAGATAGTGACACCCCAACTGAAGGATCTTTCGGGTTGTGTTTCGTTCCATAAGGAAAGACAGCAGGAAGCCACATTGTTCATTTTGGTTGTGGGAGACTGAGAAAAGCCATGCTCAAAAATAAAGAACTATGAGCGAGATTGCCTTTTGACTTTTGACCATCTTCTTCGGCAAAATCTGGATGAACTCTTCAATGCATGGCATTTAAAGAAGTCAAAAGTAGCATACACGTTATCTTGTTGTTTTCTTCATTCATCATATGCCTTTTTAGTTCGTAACTGTCATGACTTTTGGATCTTGATATATATGGTCTCTCTCTCTCTCTCTCTCTCTCTCTCTATATATATATATATATATATATATATATATGCTAGCAACCACATATTCTGACATTTAAACAAATCTCAACGGTTTATTCTAAGAGATGGATGGTTTATTTTTTATTTAAAAAGCAAAAGTGTATAAGTATGAACCAAGTATACTTGTTGACCCCAAAATGATGCGTAAAAAAGTATAACTATATTTGCTACTTTTCGAACTCAAAAATTAATCATTCATGTCTTGTAAAGGATTGTATAAATTTATTTGAATATGCTAGGATTTAATGTTGAATTTAAATCTCAACTATTAAAACGGATGGTTGAGATTTATCTAGAAATGTTAGTTTGTAATGTTAGTATTATATATATAGTGATTAGATCTGGCTCACTCCTGATATTGTTTGCTCGAAGAAATAACAGAATTTCTGATACAGCATTACTCAGACTTATATCAGCTTTTCCCTTTGTTTTTCTCAAAAAATAAATAATATTTCTGATTAGACCCTTTTCCCTTGCTGATCTAAGCAGTCCGGATTCGGGTCAGAATTTACACAGTATCCGACTAACTAGAGATGAGAGAGAGACGGAGGGGTTGACCAAAATCCAATTGCGTCTCGGGTTTTGACTCGGATCCAACTAAAATTGCAGACCTGTCGGCGGGTGATGGTAGAATGTTGAGAAATGGAAACACATAAATGACCATAAAAATTACTGCACAGGGAAACATGGATTATGTGTTTTTTCTAGATGAGACACAAAGTCACGGAAGAGTTTCCAAAATCATTTTCGCGACTGAAAAAATAGTTTTAGTAGTCATGTACTAAAACAGTATTCATATAAAACTAACTGTATCAACATTATTCGAGTCTTTTACCTTCCATTAGAATCGTGCTTAACTAAGTTGGCGATCCAGGTTCAAAACCAGGTCGACACATATAACTTAAATATATGGGGCGTGGGGGGTTCAATAGTAAGATTCCGCTGCGGGGTGGGTGTTGCTGGTGTAAAAACCCGTCTCACACCGCCACATTGCCATCCTACATCAGACCTAGATTTATGGGTTAAGTTCGGATTTGGTTGTCAGAGGGTCCGAAATTGTCAGTCCTATCGGCCTACACTTACCTGTGCCATGGTCGAGTCACGTAAGACAGGGTCACATGTCCGCTGGGAGGGTGAGCCCACAGCCCACATGTCTGTTGTTGCCTATGTAAGCAACTTCGCTAACGAAATGCATGTATCTCTTTATTGGTGTAATTAATGCGCACTTTGAAAGTATGTTTTTATGAAAAATTGATAAATAACGAAAAATTTAGGACTAACAACAGATGCAGATGCTACGGTGAAGGTGATCCATTTTCATTTTTACTATGAGTGGCAAACGATTGATGAGCCATCAGGTTAGGGCGGTTGAGTCCAACTGTGGGGTAACTTGATACATATTAGGACACTTTGGTGAAAGTAAATCTATATAAATCTCAATCATCTATCTTAAGTTGATGAATGGTTTGAAATTTAAATTTAAAAAATAAAAATATACATGTTAATAAAATATACTTACAAAATGTACATATATAGTTTCTATTTTGTATTTCAAATTTCAACTATTCATCACCAAATGTGATAAATATATATATATATATATGTGTGTGTGTGTGTGTGTGTGTAGAGAGAGAGAGAGATGTATACATGTATGCATCGTGTACAATTTATATCACATAACAATATATATAGCTACAATCGGAAATTGCCACTCCTAATTTTCACGGTAGTGGATGGTTTGTCCAAGATTGCTATAGAATATGGACGAGCACCCTGATTGAGGGAGACATTTGCACTTTTGGTGCCATTATAAGAGTGGCCACTGCTGTTGGGCTTCATCCATGCATCTTGCCAGCTCCTTTCCTTGTTTTTAGTCATGGCACTCTTTGGACCTACCTGCTCCCACTGGTCCTCTACTGAGTTGCATCAATTGTTTTTTTCCCAAGACCGGAACTTGTGACCGGGCTTATCCATCGAAATTAGATGATCCAACAATCACTTCTTACACTAAATCAAGCCCAACCCGCATTCTGAAAATTTTTGAAGGTACACTCATGAAGGGTTAGTTCAAAACAGTCAAGTTAGATAATTGATGCTTGGGATACACTCTCAAGATAAGGAGCTCTAAAATTTGTTTTCAGCAAGAAATATTTCACAAGGTTTTTAGAGTTTTATAATGCATTCAGTACAATGGGTTCAAGGAATTACTCAATTACAGAGATAAAAGGTCCTAATTCGCAAAGCCGCCCTCAGGATTTGGTATTGTTTATCCCTATTATTGAAAGATGAATCCTTCTCGTGTGTGTGTTTAGGAACTATTAATCCTTAATTTAGAGTAGCTGATTCTCTTACTCGCAAACACCTAACCATAGTCTTTTTCTTTTAACAATGTGCAGCTGCCATGACAAAAGCGTCGCGTGTTTGCTTTGCTTGTGCAGCCTGGACAAGGGACAACAGTGTCTACAATTGAATATACGAATTCCATGCTTCCCATTATTGACAGGAAAAAGATGATCACCTTCTTCAGTTTTCAAATAAATAAAATGGAAACTTTCCTGGAACAAACAATAAATATTTAAATAAAAATCGTCAACAAGAGGACCTCTATTTCTCTAAAGAAAAGGACTTTTTCAAAAACAATATGCCTGAATACAGAAGCCTACCTTTCTCTTATGACCCTACTGAATATTTTGACGTGTGGGCGGTTCGCAACCTAGACCAAACGAAAACCGAACCGTTATACCACGGTCAGTTAAATGAATATTGAGCTTGATCTTGTGTCACACTAGCGTTCACTCCAAAAGAGCAAAGATTTTTTTTTGTAAATGCTAACTCTAAATAAGAATACAAATAAGAATATTGTTGGCGTTGAAAATCAAGAAAGAATCGTACAACAACTAACCTTTTTCCCATACAGATGGGTTGGCTCCATGGATTCTTTGTTTCCACATAGCCCTATCATAATTTGTACAACAACTAACCGTTATACCACATGAGTTCGATTATTGGGCCATGCATGTGTGGTCAAGACACAAGCATTTTTGACAGGCATCATCTTCTTCTCTCTATGACGAGAGGTATCCTTTCACCTGGATAGTGAGAGACTAATCTTCTACGTGGGGATCCCTCCTAACGATGGTGCTCCATACACGCAACTTTGAGGAATTGATTCTGGATTAGATATTAAGGGTGTATTTGATGAAATTTTATTGAACTTTTTTATTTTTTGTGCTCTCAGTTTTAAGTTCCTTTATTCACCAAACAGAACCTGTTGCTGCTGACATAAAAGCTTTAATTTGATCATCGTATGCGGTGGGTTTCGCCTCTTATTTTGAAAGCTTTAATTTCATATGAAAACGCCTCTTCTTTTATTCGAAGCCACAGCACGTCAACACGATGAATAGATCGGTTCTACCGAAAATGCCCATGGTATGGGGTTATCTATAAGGCCCGCAATGGGCCGGTATGGTTTGGGTCTTTTGTTTTTCGTGGGTAATAGCGTCGGTGCGCCACACTCCCACAAATCCACTCCAATTCAAATAATTTAAGAGTGTTTTGAATTAAAATCAATCTAATAAAAAATTTAAAAACTTTTTAAGGTCAAACGGTTGAACTTTGAAAATTTAACTCTCTCTTTCACACACACAACTTTGAGAGATAATGGTGCTTAAATCTATTCAAACACCTCTATGGTTTAATCAGTATAATTAATGGTAGATACTTGAATTTTAAAGTGAATTATAATTTTAGTATTCACAGTTTGTATAACAGTATAATTTATTTTTTAAATTAAAAACTGTACTATTTATTGTGCTCGATCAAACGGTGAAAATGTTGGAGTAGAATTAAGTCTTCATAAATTTGAATATATACTACTACTACTACACGCGCGCGCACACACACACACACACACACACACACACACATATATATATATATATATATTCCCAGTCAAAGGTGGTTAGGTTTTCCAACTGAGCTTGGTCCTAGTCAAAATGGGTAACCCCCACACCATTCAGGTTGGACCCGTTCTCCGTGGACTGGTTTGCCACCCTTAGTTATTAAGCTTTTAATCGTAGACTTTGAATCAATCACTAGAATCAGTAAAACTAGCCGAACTTGGGTTATATAGTGGGAAAGACACATTGCAATAGTGGTATACGGTTTACAATGTAGGACGTGGTACTAAGAAATATAAAAGTCAGTATCTATGTTCAAGTTACACCAAAAGATTAGGTAGTATTTTGGTTGACCTATTTTTGACACGAGCATGAATAACATAACACGAGTTCAGACGAAAACAAGAAACTGCTGGTGATATAACACTTGACACGGATATGACCCGAAGAGTTCACCCTTGACATGTTTTTGACGCAAACACAAATGCTCATAAGATGATAAAGACGTAGAATATTCCATCACATGATAAGCAAAAGACACCCTTTATTCTTTACTAGAAACGCGATGTCAGTTGACATCATCACTTTTTTTTATAGATAAAATTAGCTTTGTGGTGAAATTTAAGCAATCTCCAAAATACCCCTATTCTAATGCTGCAAGTTTCGTGACAGAACCAGTAACTCCATCATCAAAATCATCTCAATAACCTAAATATTTGTATTTGCATAGTTTTGTAGTTTTTAAGTTGACGGTACCTACAAACGTTTTGATTCCTCAAGGATGGTCTTTAAAATTAGAGAAGTTATAAAAAAGTGATGGAGGGTATCGACTGGTAATTGAAATGACATGTGAAACGGGAGATTGAACACCTTGCTTAATTGTGCGGAGATTGTCTCTCTCTCTCTCTCTCTCTCTCTCTCTCTCTCTCTCTCTCTCTCTCTCTCTCTCTCTCTCTCTCTCTCTATATATATATATATATATATATATATATATATATATATATATATATATATATATATATATATATATATATATATATATATATATATAATCCAATTTGAGTTGGATCAAATGATACTAAACCCAACCAATCGTTCAGCAGTAAGTTTAAACATTTTTAGTCTCGAATTAACTATTCAACAAATGCAATATAATTGCAACATGAAAGCCAAGAGTGTATAAATGTTTAGATCTACTCCTAAACGTTGTTCATGGTAGGTTTAACTTACTTCGGATGGATAAAAGCATCTAGATCGAGCAAGTAACAAGCATATTCCGGTCATTAATTAATGTACATACACGCGCACATGTAGACACACACTCCTACTGATGCACACTAGGGTATTGTACTCTTCACGTACCACCGACGAGCCAACTCTAAGGATTCAACTGGAGACCTCCGATGGAAGAGGTCTAAGAGTTTCACAGCTTGGGAAGGCATCTCATAGGGGCTCAACTAACTCAGTTTCCCAAATTCGAGCGAGCAGACGCGCAGCAGGAGCTATCAAACCCACAACCATAAGGTTTCCCAAATACAAGGTGAAAACTTTTGGCTGCTAAAGTAAGCGACCTTAATATAATTAGGAAAAGACATTTATAAAACAGGTAGATCCAAAGTCAGCATAAACTACTTACAATACATACATTCACACTTCACACACACCGATATATATAATAGGCTTAGGTCGACAAAACCAGTAGGGCATGAAGATATTGCATTTAGCGTGTATTTAATTCGTGCTATTCGGCTGTTCTTGGTACGAGAATGATAGACATAAACTTGTGTGAACATCTGATTATGGTTGTGGGTTTGATTCACAAGGACCACTAATACTTGAATTTTCATGAAGACAAGTATCAATACAACAGAGAAAAGGTACTTGGGTTTTCACACAAAAGCCATAGGTTCAGTTGTCATCCAAGTTCTTTCTTGTGCCAAAGTTTTTTATTTATATTGGAGGTATAGAATTATAATTCCACCAAAAATAAAGGTCTGTTCCTTGAAACCTTATATAAAGTAGGTCATATACTTGACTAGGTACCCTAGCGACATAAACTCGTATGATCATCACCTCCAAAGCCTACTCGAGGCATCAGCTTAATAAAGAGAGAACATCCAAGGGCTCGGTTTCCGGCACCAGTAAGGCGTGAAGATGATGCGTTAGGGTAGTGGAGTGGCAGGCTGTAGCGAGGCGCTCAGTGCACCAGAGCCATAAACCCCTGAAACTATGATCATCACCTCCAGGGCCTATGCAGGGAATCAGCTTTTGAGAGAGAGAGCATCCGTGAGAATTGAACTCAGGCTACCTGCGATATTCAAAACCTTTTCCATTGCGCCAACTGTTGGGGAAAAAGAAAGAATTTATTCACTGTATTTGTGTGCATTATATTGACTTAAAGCGAATTTGAAAATCGAGTACTAGCACGGTGCCGAGTATGACTATTAAACCAGCTTTCCTTTTAAAAAAAATACTTGAAGATATTTCTCTTTATATATGACGTAATTTTATTGTGGGAAAAAACAATAAATGAACGCCTAGAAGAATTAAGTAAAAGTTAAGGTTTTTATACAATTTCTTTCATAATTAAAAAGATGGACTCTACCCGTTATTGTGAGTCACATTGAACAAACAAGTGGTAAAGCTTAACAAGGTTTGGCTCCTTTACCCTCTAACAGAATGTCAGTAGTTCGATACCCGGACGGGCATGTGGCAGGGCTCTACCCAACCCCATCTTGGCTATAAAAGAAAAAAACTTTGGCTCCTTTAACTCATGTACAACCTTCAAAATGCTCATGTCAAGCTGATCGGGAGAAGTAAATATAACGGATTTTTTATTTTATTAACAATATTTCCATAAGATAAATATATGTACTCCTTTTTACAGCAAACATAGCAAGGAGAATTTAAAAATTTAGGGAAAAGAAAAATAGGAGTGAGCTGACGCTGGGCTGGCAGGAAGTGAGATGCGAGGAGCAGAGGTCTCCGGTCATGATCATCCTCTCCGGAAGAGAGAGAACGTGGATGACAGCTCCCCTTCGAGTCAATGTCTGCCGTCCAACAGGCGTTTAACGTTCACCAAAAGACTCGAGACGCACCACCCACACACTTACCCAACCTCGTGACGGAATATCCCTCCGCGTTAAAGCCGTCAACTCCCCCCGTTACCCCGTCGCTTAGCTGGCAGGCCCCGTTATGTTTAGGGTTTTTTCCCAGAATGGGCCAGCTGGAACGGCACCCCGCACGTGGCCAGCTGCACCTTCTTCCTTCCTTCGCTAGCGCTCTAGAGAGAGAAAACATTTTGTTCCGGTTTTGCGCTTCACCATAGCTGACCTTCCCCTAAAAAAGAACTATATTTAGGAAATTTATGAAAAATTCAAGCTTCATAAACTTGTTCTCTAAGTTTGTTGTAAGATCAATACTCAAAATTAAGTCATTAAATATTCAACTTCATATGGATGAATACTTGTACTGTGAGAACGAACATGTTTCACGATTCTTTTTAATATTTTGAGTATTTTTAATATTTATTATTTAATTTATACCTATATTTTATGATAATTTCTCTCGAATATAGTAAACAAGTTGCAATGGGGTTCTTATTTTCAGAATAGATGGATACATGAGATAAAAAAAACTTGTTTTAGATAATAAGATTTGTATTAGTACTTAAAATATTGGAACATTGATAGTTAGGTTAATGGAAGTAGTAGATACTATGATTAAGAGAAAGATTCACATTTTATGTTTACTAGAGACAAAGTGGATTGAAGAAAAATAAAAAAGATTGAGAATATAGATTTTAAATTATGATACTCAAGAAAGAAAAAAGCTCGAAATGAAGTTAGTATAAATAAAGATTTAAAGGATAGTGTAACAGACATACGGTATGGTGAGCGAATTATGATGATGAAATTAGTGTTACGAGTATAGGTTTCGAATATAGTTAATACTTATGCACCCCAAGTAGGATTAGAAAATAGTATAAAGAATGTTTTTTTGGAGAAACTAAATAAGACAATTTAAAGAATTTTACAAAGGTAAATGATTTGTTTAAGAAGGCACTTAAATGAACATGTAGGTAAAGATGCACTAGGGTATTAAGGTATTCATGGTACTATAATTTTGGGGATATAAACAAGGAGAGCAGGGAGATTTAAAATTTTATTATTGCTTTTGATCTTTTATAGCCAATACAATTTTTAAAAAATGAGATAAGAGTAGTTTGTCATAAACACAATTTGATTATTTTTTTGTAAAAAAAATATATTGTGTTGTAAATATTAGAAGGTAATTATATGAGAAAGCTTAACTACTAAATATTGACTTTTAGTAATAAATTTAGAGGTAAAAAAGTGGACAAAGAATAATATAATACATAGAGCTATTCGAACTGGACGACGAAACCTCAAATATGAGAAAGAAATATTTAAACATAAAATTCTTCAAGGAGATACTTTGAATTATATATGTACACCTTATGATATATGAAACAATATGACTATACATATTAGGATAATGAGAAAAGATATATTAGGTGAATCTAAGGAAGGTATATCGATACACAAAGAAGCTTGATGATAGAGTGAAGTTGTGCAAGATAAAATCAAGGCAAAGAAGGCATATTACAAATTGTATTATGTTAAGAAAACTAGTAAAACTTAAAAGGCTTATAAAAAATAAATAAAGAAGTGAAAAAGGCGATTAGTGGAACAAAAACCAAAATTTGAGAGGATTTATATAAAAAGCTTAACTCAAAAGAAGGTGAAAGAGATATTTATAGGTAAGGCTAGATATAAGAAAACTAAGGATCTTACTTTTGTTAGATGAATCAAAGATGATGATGAAAAGATTTTAGTGGTAGATGATGATATAAAAATAGCTAAAAGACCTATTTCTATAAACTTTTTAATAAAAATACAGATGTTAGTAATAGTTTAGAAGAGTTAGCCAAATAAAAAAATATAAACTGTAATTTCTATCAGTGTATTTAAAAGAATGAAGTCAAATAAAAAAAGTAGATGACATTATGTTAGTAGATGAGTCTAAAGAAAAATTTAATAGGAAATTCAAATTATGAAGAAAAACATTAGAAAGTAAAGGCTTTCGACTTAGTAGAACAAATACAGAATATATGGAATGAAAGTTTGATCATTTGGCTACATTAGATGTCATAGAAATTAAGATTGTCACTCATTTCATTCCTCATAAGAAAAGTTTTAAATATCTAAGGTCAATTTTTCAAAATGATGAAAAAATTGATGGAGATGTTATGCATAAGATTAATGTCAGATGATTAAAATAGAGAGGAGTATCATGTATTCTGTATGATAAAAAGATATCATTAAAGTTAAAAGGCATATATTATAAAGCAACAATTAGACCAGATATATTTTATGGTTTCGAGTGTTGAACAGTTAATCATCAACATGTGCAAAAGATGTTCATAGCAAAAATGAAGATGTTGAGATGAAAGCGTGGTCACACAAAGAATGACCTTATAATAATGAGGTTATTAGAAACCAATTGAGAGTACATAAATAGAAGATAAAATGATGAAAAATCATTTCACATGGTTTGAGCATTTAGAAAGATGACCAAAAAACACTTCCTTAAGAATATATGAAAAAAATAAATTGTGAAAATGTTAAAAGAAGAAAAGGACTACCACAAAGTGTTAAAAAGAAACTATAAAGAATGATATAATTTATATTGAGTTAACTTATAGCATGACACATGATAGGGTTGTATGAAAACAAAGAATTTATGTAGCTGACTCCATTTGGTATGAGAAAAAACTTAGTTGTTGTTGTATTTCCTTACAGTTCTTCTCCAAACACTTGAGTGTGTTTCTCTAGTAAATCTTGTTATGGACCCATTCTCCGCTCACATAATTAAGCTTGTTCATAGAAAACTTCTAAACTGATTGATCTGATTTCAGCTTGATCGGATTATATAAGGACTCGGTGAACCAATCTTAATGGTGCTTTGAATAATACGTGATTGAGCCACGATTTGCAGATAATTAATTTAGCGGTGAAAATATTATTACTCAAGGGTGCTTTGGTCATTTAGAATGAGTCTAACCTTAGCGCTTGTGGAGGTCGGAAGGGGATTAGTGCGTTAATACCTCTCCCTTTGAGGGGTAATTGTGACTTCAATATTTTGGGACATACTTTCCCATTAAAGTCTGACGTTGGTCATTTTTCTTCACGTAGGGAGGGGAGTAGAACGATTTCACTTGAAGGGTATTTTAGTCTTTACGATATTCTCTTCGACAGTCGGTTTTGGTTTGCGAAAGAACCGAAGTCTGAAATGCAAGGCTCGGTGTCGTAAACGCAAAAAGCCGAAAAAACCCTCGTTTTTGCTTCAAAAATCCCTGGGCAACTAGACAAAGACAGGAAGTGGCAGTTTGGTGAATTGAGCCTCCCGAAGGAAGATAAATACGTTTGGAGGAATCCAAGCCGTAGATTTCTAAGAACGGCCTCGTAGCGCCTTCTTTTTCTTAAACAGTAATAACCTTACTCATGGCCACGTGTTTCGACATGGCCCCCACTTTCTAAGGGCCTTATTGTCATTTTCTATTCCAAATTATTGCCCTCTTTTGGAGTGGATCGGGTTCAGTATTACGAGATCCGATGTATTTGCTTCTTTAATAACTGGATCCGGATTTTGAATTCGGATGTGGTGGAAAAAGAAATGATCTTTAAGTTTGGATTCCACTTGGGCTGTAAGCGAAATCCTAATGAAGGCCGATTGTTTCCTATTTCAGTTTTCGGATCTTAATCGAATTTGGACCCGAAACGGACGACTCTTCTACTGACGTAAACGCAACTTTCTTAAAAGACAAATTTACCCCTGATCAGGAAGTATTATCGTTCTTCCGTTCCGCGTTCGAAAAATGGTCAAACCACCCTCGTGATGGTGTTGCCATATCTTTGTCTTGTCTGAGGTAAAAGAAATTGTGGGGGCTATTTTCGGGACTGAAAACAAACTGGAAACTCTACGCTCCGTTGAACGCTTGCCTGGAATCCCAAACGGAGGGTATAACTGTCGTCATACTTAAACCCTAGAAGGAGACGAGTCTCTTCTTCCCAAGCGAAGAAGGCTAATCTCTCCTGAGTCGTACCGGGAAGAAGACCGAATTTAAGTGCTAAACAGGAACCAAGACAGAAATTCTAGCGATTCGTACCGGATTGCTGGACCTCAAACCAGCCGGTAAGTATGTCGTCAAGGTAAATAGGAAAAGACGGGAGGGATAATTCTGTCAATGAGTTGGAGTTAGGACTTACCGGGAATGCAAATGAGTTTTTCTTGTAAAGACACAAAAATCATAAAATCAAATTAAAAATAAAATACTTGGTAAAGGAGAGAGAAAGCGAGGAAGGGAAGTGTATTTTAGGGACAGAGAGAGAGAAAGGAGGCGTCTCCTCAAGGAGCAGAGGCAACCTCGCGAGAACCCTCCGATTTTCTTTGTACTTTTTAATACTATAAATAAATAAAATTTGATATAAAATTTTCTCTACGGGATATTGGGTGTTATCTTAAGCTCTCTATATAAACTAATTTCCTCACATTTTTCCCTTTTTTCCTCTTTCGCTCTCACTTGCCGTCTCTCTCTACCTTTCTCTTCCGACCGGTTGCGCTCTCTCTCTCTCTCTCTCCACATTCATTCCTTACTTCCTCCTTTCAGATCACGAGATCCCCATCTCTCTCTCTATGAGTAGGAGGCGTCGGTGGAGATCGTCGGCGCCTTCTCAGTCATCGGTGTCACTGCATTGCTAATTCTTGATCTGAGGAGCGAAAGATTTTGTCTTTGGGTGAGAAGGATTTTGGTTTTTTCGTTTGTTTGTTTGGGTGAATCGTGTTTCTCTCGGTGGGGGCAGATGTCTCATTCCGGCGACCGGAAACCGCAATGTCCGCCGGCATGGAACCAGAGGAGGGCGGCCGCGCCACCTCCACCCCCAGGGAGGGAGCTGTGCCTCGAGAGTTTAGCGAACCGGTTTCACGATGCGCTTACCGACAAGCCCGACTCGATCGATCCTGGGCTGGGGTCGCCGGTGTCCACGCTCGTCATCGCCGGGCCCACCACCAGCTCCTCCGGCTCGTCCGGCCCACCGCCGCAGCGGAAGCCCGGGAACAACAATTCCGGCGAACTTTCGGCCGGGAGCAGCGGCAGCTCCGGCGGTGGTGGCGGCAGTCCCACAGCTGAGAGCCTACGCAACTCCGTTAGATCCATTCGAACGGGGAACATCCTGCCGGCGGAGAATCCGTCCGAACCGTCTAGACGGTCGGTCGGGCCGGCGGCAACAGGCTTGCTCATCCAGGCTGGGAGCCCCGCGAGGGGCAGCTCTCCGGTAGTGCAAGCAAAGGTTGCACCGGCCGGCAGCCGGGGCCGGAGCGATGTGCTCGGGTTAGGAACGGGCAACTATGGGCACGGGAGCGTAATGCGGGGAGGACGGAGCTCCGGCGACTCCCCGGCTGCCACGGTGACGGGGAATATCCGGCTTGTCGGGGACTCTGTGATGGTTCGTCGGGTGATTGAGAGCGGGGATCCGGAAGTAGTGAAGCAGGCGGGGAACGAGCAGTACAAGAAGGGGCATTTTGTGGAAGCGTTGCGGCTCTACGACAGGGCGATAGAGATCTCGCCGGAAAACGCCGCGTGCCGGAGCAACCGGGCGGCTGCGCTTACGGCTCTAGGGAGGCTGGCGGAGGCCGTCTGCGAGTGTGAGGCGGCGATCCGGCTGGATCCGAGCTACGGGAGGGCGCATCAGAGGCTTGCACGATTGTATCTCAGGTTAAAATAGAGATCTTTCCCCGATCGTTTCTGAGAATTTGTTAACCTTTAGTTATACTGGACATATTGGGTAATCAAGGGTTGATTTCTGGAGTAATTTTGGGTGAGAAATCGCGCGTAGGTGTAAATTTTCTATCTTGAACCATATTATCATGAAGTTAGTATTTTCATTGTTGTTTCCTTTCTCTTCTTTCTTATTTAGCTTGTTTTGTTCATTTCTTTGGCCATTTGTGTACTTGTGCTTAAATTGTGGGCAACTCAGTCTCGCACGGCACGCACGTACACAGTGAGATTTTGTTTACTAGTGCTTAAATTGTGCGTAGGTATATTTTCGCTTGTTTCTATTGGATTCAGTTTCTTTGCTTTAGTTTATTTACGGAAATCACTATTTGGAACTTGTTGCTTGCACAGATAGCACAGTGTGCGTTCTCATATCCTGAATTGGATTCGTTTTGTTGTGTCTCGTTAGCTAAAAGCTTTGATTAATGTAAGTGTTTTTGTTGGGTTGACTTGTGGACTTTGGTGTTCTCTGTTAAGAAATTTACCTGCTTGATCTTTAATTTTGTTTCAGATCAATGATTGTGTCTTCTCAGTTGAATCATGTTCATTGGATTGGCTGATTCCAGGAGATGGACAGATTTGAAGTTTACCTCTTCTTTGCATCAACTGTTTGAATTACTGGATTTTGTCTTGCTTTCTATAAACTTTTCCTCTTTTAATGCTCAGATTGTTGGGCGTTCTGATATGATCTTTTTTTCTTTTATATTTTGGAGTTTAAATTGGAGAAACTGCCTTCTAGGGGGTGGATACTAAACAACTTAATGCAAAAACTTTGATGCTAGGACCCGTGTCTTTTCTTTCTTCTTCCATTGAATTTCTCGTTCCAATGCTCGTCTTTCTCTTCAATTATCATATCCCAGCATTTATGTGAGATTGATGCTTCTTTATTAGCAGTTTTGGTTGAGTTTGACTTCGTTTGCTTTTATGTGCTTTTGGCTTATGTTTTTTTTCCTTTCTGAATGACTACCGAATTGAATATTTGTATTGCTTCAGCTGTTTTTTATTGGATTTGTTCCACTCTTAGTTGCTTTTGAGATGTGTACCTTTCTTATCTTATGCAGATTAGGCCAAGTAGAAAATGCGAGAAAGCATCTTTACAATTTTGGTCTTCAACCAGATCCAGCGGATGTGCAAAAGCTGCAGAACATAGAGAGGCACTTGAACAGATGCTCCGATGCCCGAAAAGTTGGCGACTGGAAGAGTGTCCTCCGTGAAGGTGATGCAGCCATTGCCGCTGGTGCAGAGTCTTGTCCACAAGTAAAATTCTCTCGAGGGACTGGTATCTCTAATAAGTTTTCGGATACAATAAGTTAGTTGTGTGCTTATAGAAAATACATTGTTCTTGCAGCTATTTGCATCGAGAGCTGAGGCTCTGCTCAAACTTCATCAGCTGGAGGAAGCTGATCCAGCTCTATCCAATGCAACCAAGTTTGAATCATCCCCACCATCCTGTTCACAGACCAAGTTCTTCGGGATGATGGGTGATTCATACCCACTGCTTGTCCGCTCGCAAGTCGAGATGTCACTAGGAAGGTGTGGTTTGGTTCATAAGTCTTATATTATATTTATGAGACGGGTGATTAGAGCAGGCTGTAGATATGTTGCAGGTTTGAGAGTGCGCTTTCAGCCGCTGAGAAAGCTGGACAGTTAGATTCACAAAGCCATGAAGTCTCGACAGTTTTGTCCAAGGTGAGAGCTGTTGCGAGAGCTCGAACAAGAGGGAATGAACTCTTCAATGCTGGAAATTTTGCCGAGGCTTGTGCTGCTTATGGTGAAGGTTTGGAGTATGATCCCTCCAATCCTGTCCTGCATTGCAACAGGGCAGCTTGTAGATCAAAGCTTGGTCAGTGGGAACGTGCAATTGATGATTGCAATCAAGCTTTGAGAATTCAACCCAACTACATCAAAGCCCTTCTTCGTCGAGCTGCGTCCAACACCAAGGTAGTTAAGATATTTTATGGTTTGTTGCTTACATTCATGTGCATCGTCAGCGAATGTAGTTCTGAACTTTCTAATAGCCAATTTTGTGGAGTTGTTTATGGAGGCCATCCTATATGATCATAGTGAATCAGCGAATAAGTAAAATGTCCTTCATTCATAGAATTAGTCTGTGTCACTTAGCACTTCTACAAAGTTGCTGCACCCATGTCCAATTCTTCGATGCTCGAGACCATACTTTTTCCATCTCCAACTCACCATTCCTTTCTTAAATATTTTTTAGTGCTATATCGCTAATACATTTCATAAGTATTGACTAAACATTACTTTATTAGTAAGTTAATTTATGAAAAATAGATTGATGCACATATTGGCATTTTCTAATCGCTAATAATTTATGAGATAAAATGTGTACTCATATATAGCTGTGGATGTAATAATGGTTTTTGAAAATTGTTGTCCCTTAACCATGTCCGCACATGCACCCATGTGAGGTAGGAATTAGTGTCAAAGTATTGAATCTGTGATTTTTTAGTGAGAGTTTCAAGCTTATCTTGGTTGAAGTTGCTTAGATGCCCTCAGTTGCTCCTCAAATGCTCCTTTTGTTTTTCGATGTTCTCAAATTTGATATTTGGTTCTTGTGGGACCTGATTTTGCAAATGACAGTTGGAGAGATGGCTGGAAGCAGTTCGTGATTATGAAGTGTTGAGGAAAGAGTTGCCAGATGACAGTGAGATAGCAGAAGCACTCTTTTATGCCCAAGTTGCTCTTAAGAAGTCGCGGGGTGAGGAAGTCTACAACATGAAATTTGGAGGTGAAGTGGAAGAAATTTCAGATACTGATCAGTTCAAAGCAGCGATTTCTTCACCTGGTGAGTATGATTATATATAATCCATGTTCTCTTGCATGTTGGGCATTGAATTATTATTCATCTCAATGTGGCATCTGAATGATGAATAATGTTGCTAAGCTATAGTTACTCTGACATGCATTTGATCCTTTTTGACTTGATTTCCTTTTCCTTCTGAAATATTTATGGCTTTTCACCTTTTGTTTAGAATAAATTGTTAGCTTGAAATGTTCGTATTCCTGGGTGATGAGTAATGTCGTCAAGTTATGGATGAACATCCAGGTGAGGCTTATGTCATAGTTACTCTGACAGCTGCGCTCTTGGTGCTTTCCGTCTTAAGTTTTTCTTCCCCTCTTTGAAATGTTCATTGCTTTTGGCATTTTCTTTTGTGATAATCTGTGGTCTTGAAAAATCTTGTATTCCTATGGATGATGAGCAATGTTGACTTTCTATGGATGAATGTCCAGATGAGGCTTATGTCATAGTTACTATGGCAATGCAATTCTTTTTCAAGTTGCTTTTTTCCTTTTCTCTTATGTTTAACTGCTATGACTTTCTGTTCATGGTCATTTTATTGTGAGAGTTGCATTGCTTCTGCTAACACGTAGGGAAGATTTATAAATTAACATATTCCATGTTTGCAAAAAGTCCCCTTCAAGTAAAGTTTTGTCTTGTTTAGAGCCTTTGATCAGAGTGAGCACTAAAGTATGTTGTTTTCTCTCTGATTTCCGAACCCTAGTTACATGAAAAGATGACTTTGAATTTAATTTCTAGCCCTTTTTGTTTACATTGGGACGACCAATGGATCAAATGTAAAAGCTGTTATTAGTTCATCTTTCACATATCTGCCACCTAGATGCTCGTTGCTCACATGTTTTTCTTCTGAATTGGATTTCTCAGGAGTTTCCGTGGTGCATTTCAAGGGAAGGGCAAACCAACAATGTGATCTGATATCTCCATTTGTTGACACGTTGTGTGTTCGATACCCATCTGTGAATTTTCTCAAGGTAGATTGAATTACACTTTCTTAGGGAAGATAATCATCCTTTTCAATAAATACTCTTCTCCACTGCATCGTCCTTCTTCAGTTCTCAATCACGTCGCAGGCTTTTGAAATTTCCTCAATTGCTAAGCTGAATTGTGTTCTATGCTAATAAAGGTGGACGTTGATGAGAGCCCAGCAGTGGCCAGAACCGAAAACGTGAGGGTTGTTCCAACGTTCAAGATTTACAAGAACGGCAGCCGAGTGAAGGAGATGATCTGCCCGAGCCAGCAGATATTGGAGTCTTCTGTTCGTCATTACAGTCTCTAGGGAGTCGGCCCATTCATTCCTCATTCTTCCCTCCTTTCCTTTTGAAGATTCTTGATATGTTAAATCCTGTCACAAACACAGTCTAGATGCTCAATAATCCTCAGATTCACGGCCAGAACCAGGAGAGCCAGTTTTCCATTGTCAGCCTTACCATTCTTTTCATTGTACTCTAGCTTTATTTTTTCATGTCCTTTTTTTCCATTTTTTTTCCCTTTGACAGCCGATTCTTATCCCACCTCAACCTTGATAAGTTTGAGGCCTTGAGGGTATGTACCATTAGTTGGCTGTGTAATTGTGTGTGTGTGTGAGAGAGAGAGAGAGATTGGTGGGTGGAGAATGTGTACCGTGTATATATTGATATTCATATCAGAAGCCATCATATTTTATCTCTACTATTTGTTTGTCTCATATGTACAACTGCCCAGTGTTTGCATTGATGATGATTAGTATTATGGTTCACATGATAATTTCTGCAAACCCATCAACCAATGAGAGAGAGAGATTGGTGGGTGGAGAATGTGTACCGTGTATATCTAGATATTCATATCAGAATCCATCATATTGAATCTCTGCGATTTGTTGTCTGATAAGTAGTACTACAGTTCAGTGTTTGGAATTATGATCATGATGAGTATTGGTTCACATGATAATGTCTAGAAATCCCACAAAGGAAAGTTGAAGTTTGATCATTCTCTCCCTCTATTTCACATTTTTGGCCTTTGCCATCCTTGTTTGTGTTCCCTTTTCCTTTTCCTCTGATATGGATATTTCAGCAATGTTTTCTGCAATAGAGACGCCCACACCGTCCATGTCCTTTCCCTGCAGGTAGAGTTTTTTCAGCATCTGAGCAATCACAGCGAAGGCCCGATTCTTTCGTTCAAACCTGGCCTTTAACGGCTATATTCTGACTTTTGGTCAGCTTGACGGCATCTTTGTTGTTACCAAGGCTTGTAGGACATTGACCATTGGGTGGTTGGCTCGTCCAGGATAGGCCCGGGCTGGACCCATTGGCCGAACCGGTCCGGGTTTGACTCACATGGCTCTATCAGGGCCGGTGGAGGCTTGTCTAGGTTTAATTTTGCAGAGCTAGGTTGTCCTCAAGGCACTTCTTGCCGGAGGAAGACCAGTTTGTCTGCGGTGAGTGTAAGATGAGCTTTAGCTTATGAATGAAGTAAAACCTATACGTATTTACTTCTGTCCCTGCAAATACTGATAAAACTAGAGGGATATCAATCAATTCAATGTTGTAGAAGACTAATCCCCGTTTACAAGTCGTTACTTTCATTTTTGTATCCTTGGCTCCGTACAATCTATAGCTCCTACACAACGTAGTAAAGCTTAGACTAAACAATACACTATGTTTTTTTTGTTTGTGTGTGAGTCTGAGAGAGAGAGGGGGGGGGGGGGTTGTTGGTCTGACATGGGCAGTGACAGAGGAGGGTACAAAGTTGTAAATTAATGAGGGGTTGGCTTTCTGTAGCGTGGTGGGTGCATTCATTCATTGTCATGAGTTGGGTCGAGAGAGTAAATGTCCTTTTCTCACGCAACATAAGAGCTCTTATTTTCCTCTTCCCCGTTCCTCAGTCCTTAAAATAACTCTCTCTCTGACGCGATTTCATTCATTAATTATAATATTTTTGAAGTTCCATATGCCATGTAGATGTGGAATTTAGTACCTACACCGACAAATTGCTTTCCAAAAGTGTCTTGGTTTCAATTAATCCAAGGTTCCTTGTTCTCCCATTAGATGCTTTTAATCTTCTCCCTTGGTGCCACCATGTGCAACGGAACAAGAACTTAAAGAGTTAGTTACTCCCTCTCTCTTCTCTCTCTCTCTCTCTCTCTCTCTCTCTCTCTATATCTATATATATATATATATATATATATATATTCTAGCAACCTCACATATACTGACATATTTAAACAAATCTCAACATTTGATTGAGTTGCACATTATAGAGAAAATAAAGTCTTCGGAGAGCTTTTTTAGTTGATTCGGTATTTGAAGAAAAGAGTGTCACATCATTATTTTTGAGAGTATTTTTAGTTGATTCAGCATTTAAAGAAAAGAGTGTCATATCGTGCACTTGATTTAATTACAAAAGAAGTCAATCATAGAGAAATAGTCAATTGTTATCCATTAGTCTGTAGTTGCATGTTGCGACAATCACATGGATTACCCCATGTAGGAGACATATTGGTAAGAAAATATATCCCACAAAGAGCATCTAAATAAGGAGGCATATTGGTAAGAAGTTTGTGGGATATATTTTCTGGAGGTCTAAACACACCATGATATATATATTCTCGAATTTTAATTAGAGAGGATATAATTGATGCCATTTTTCGACGTATTGCACGTTGGGGAACAATGCATGTACACCTTATTTTTGGATGTTAATGCCAGACATGACTTTCGTTATTGCAATCTATTGGAATGTATGTTGCTTTCTAGGGTTGAATCAACTTAGTTAATCAAAATTAAAATCATCACTAACAATGTTATAAATATTTTGTATAGATATTTTAAATAAAGTTTAACTTTGCCATCATTTACCAGATCTTGTCATGTTATATGTTATAGGTAATGTGACTAACAAAACTAGGAAACAACTTAGGAATGTCGAGAAGTTCATTGTCGGTGTCAATATTTTCATGATACTGAGGACTTGCTTCATCATCATGATGTATATCAAGATGAAAATCCAAAGGTCCAATTTCATCGTCATGTTGTAAATAATTGTTATCATGAGTCCCTATATCAGACTCAAGATGTGATGATCAATATCTAAATGAAGCTCTTTATCCTCTCATTTTTATCGTCTTTGTGGTCGGTCTCCATAGGATACTGCATTATACCCTCTCGATGATGCAGTTACATTACTAGCTTCTACTAGTCCTCTATGTGCTATTTGTTTCTTAAATTTTTTTACATAAGACAAAGGTGTGCACAACATAACAAAACATATACATACATAACAAGAGAGATTTGCAGGGCGTGCACGTTTCTATAAGAAAAAATGCGTGAGGCACCCGACTCTACCAAAAGAGAGATGCGCAAGGCGTCGTCTCTATCAGAGGAGAGACGCGCTGGATGACCTTTTGATCTATAATAGAGACAGGTGTCCTTCACCTCTACTTTATAGGTAAGACGAACGGCCCACTCATTTATCTCGAAAGAGAGCCGAACATCATGTGTCTCTCTTACAAAGAAAGCTACCACCGATGAGAAGCCGTTTCTGATCAAACGAGAGAGAAGCGACTACAATTGATTGACAACATAAGCGAGTGTAAGAGAGACAAGCGTGGAGAAGGATCCGATGAGAGTGAGAGATGCGGGAGCGAGAGAGAGAATCCGGTGAGAGGGGGAAGTCCAATGAGAGTGAGAGATGGAGGTGGTAGAGAGAGCCGTTGATGAGACGAGGAAGGGGGTGAGAGTACAACAGGCAATGGGGTGCATGCTTAGTAATTAGAGGGATATGCATTTGGTAAGTATACCCACACGGACGCACACACTATAAATATGTGTGTTGAATATGTATATATTGCTGTGTATGTATGCGCACACATATATGGGTATATGGGTGCATGCATATACACACTTACCTATGCAATGACACCATCAAGCTTTAGCGCCTATATCTGAGTTTTATTTAATTGATTTTGCCCTCATGCATTTAGAGTAATAATTTGATTAAAGGGAACAAAAATGTGGGATCAAGTGATTGTGAGGGTCAAGTTGTCTTACTAAAAGGTGAATCTGTAGTAGGTTTTAGAACTCTCCCTTAAAAAGATATCTGTGGGTTGACAGAGTAAACCTACAGATCGTTTCTACGGGTTAAATTTCAAGAAAGGAAAAACTGGTATCAACATATAAGCAGTTCTATTGCTGTCAAAATACTGACGCACACAAGGAGCCTATCTATCTCATGGGCTCTCTAACTCTCCTTTTGTTGAAAAAAGAAACGAAGAAAGAGGACGTATGACATGTTTAGCGAGAGGTCAGAGATAGAAAGCACCAAGCATGTAGACCTTAGGCATGTCCCTTATATATATATATATATATGTGTGTGTATATATGGCAGAGATGAAAATGCTTAGATGGAGGTATAGCTACATAAGAAAAGGTCATATTCATAATGAGGTTATGACATATAAATTGAGTGTGATATTAATAGATAAAATAAGAAAAAAATCATTTAAATAATTTGGACACGTAGAAAGGCAGTGAAAGGAATACCTCCTAAAAAGATATGAGAAACTAGGTGATAAATATGTTAAAGAGGAATACAACAAAAGCGTTGGAATTACAATAAAAAATAATTTAGCTTTTTTGAGTTGTTGATTCTATGGAAACAGAAAATCTATGTATCTAGGGCTTATCTAGTATGGGAAAAGGCTTTGTTGTTGTGTGTACATGTGTGTGAGAGAGAAAGAGATTATATTTTAGGGCCTCTTTCTGATCCTCTCTTTTTATTAAGAAACAAGAGGATAAGAGAAGATGGTGTATAACATGTCTCGCAAGAGATAGGATCTGCATATGTGCATGAGAGAGAGAGAGAGAGAGAGAGAGAGAGAGAGAGAGAGAGAGAGAGAGAGAGAGAGAGAGAGAGAGAGAGACTTTAAAATCAAAGTTTTCGCATGCCTTTGTTTTTCCAAAGCAAAGCTGGGCAGACAGAAATGGTTGGTTTAGGTTGGACGTAGAAGAACCCTTTTCAATTGGTTATGAATGCTCATCCTTACAAGAAGCAAACCAGAGTATTGAAGTTCCAATAGCAGTAGCAGTACCGAGCCAAGAACTCCGTTATACCCTATTTCTAAGATAAGTACTTGTTGGCTTGGTTGAGGTTTCATGCTCATTATCACATTCAATAGGAGTTAAGGTTCTTGCTTCACTCAGCTGCAAAATACTTGAAACGATTGCGGCACCAAAACAGGCCCTTTCTTTTCCTCTCCCTTTCTTAAAGAGGAAAATATGGTAATTTTACCACACCTGCCCTCGTGCTATCATTAGTGCAGAAAGCTTGTGCCTCTTTTGGCCGCCCTTTTTCTCTTAACAGGTGTCACTGTTAAGAGAAAAAAATAAGATGATACTCATGTCACAGGGACACTTGAATTTTGCCCTGGGAAGTGTCCCCTTACATGCTAAGAAAGCAGGGTTTGGCAGACAGGTCCAGTTCTACATCTTAAAGGTTAACAGAACTAGATTAAAGATAACGACTTGGGTGGTCTTTCCTTTCAACAGTTGCACAACCATCCTGGCTAAACCTACACCACCACCGCTCAAAACTGGTCTTGCTGGACAGGGATAATCATGCTAAGCCGGATCAACTACATAAAACTGATTGAGTTCGTGTCGCCCTTTTGATCGTTTTATTCTTAACTAAAGTTAAGCCTTATCCCACACTAAGTGGAGTAAGCTATGTGGATTTTTAGTTGCCATCTTGCTCTATATTAGCATTCAAAAACTAAGTCGCACTTTATCCCGATAAAGAATCGGGATTTCATATAAATCAAAGATCAGCTAGATCAACGATTGTTTGCTCCGAATTGATCTGTTTCGCCTGTAATAGGACACAGCTTTTTCCATGAAAAATGAACTGTTTTCTTTGGAGGAGAGAAAAGTATCCCACTCTAGTAAGAACATCTCCCTTCCCCAACTCATACCATCCATTTAAGTTTGTCCTTGCCAACTCTTCCTTATGGCGGTATTATCATCGACTTATGATCATAACCCTTAGAGAAGCACCCGTTCCTCGACAGGGTCAGACCCCTGATATGTACATGGTGGTGTCCTTATGCTAATCAGTATGAGACCCAATAACCATAACATTTGGATCCAGTATCATCGGTCATCCATGCGTTGAAACTACGCCCAAAGGGCATGCTTGAATGCATAGACAGCGGTGGATAGAGAACATACAGGACCTACTTGCACTGGAAATGTTTTCCGGGATCTTGGATCTATGCACTGCTTTCACATTGATAAAGCAAGAAGTGAAGATATGATGGGTGTTAAGGACAATGAGTTCACGATCCATTAGACATGGATCCATGAACCATTAGAAAATCCATGATAGGCGACTGCATCACAGTCAAAAGTGGATCCTGGATCCATTAGGAAGTAAATGAACTCTCATATGCATATCTCAAAAAATATCGATCCCATTATGGTGTGACGGTATTGAAAATGCTTTCGCATTTGGTTTACGCGAAAGCTGGATTAAAAGAATCCAATAATTCCCATGGACCAGATTTCCAGGGAAGGTAAACATGCTCTCAACACGTTATAAATTTATGAGTAAATTGACATATTCATGTTCTAGCGTTCTTAGTGTTCACGTGAGCAATAAACCATGTTCCCCAATATGGCCGATGAGTCATCGACCATCGTCTTCTTATCATTAGGAAACAAGCCACACTTAGCTATTTGTCCTGTGGGAAACGGAATCCATCTCTTTCGTGAATCGTTTCGCGAATTGTAGAAAGTGGAGTTTGCGTCAGTACCCTAAGTTCTTGTCTTGGTGGAGTGAGTATACTATTGGTTGCATAATACTCATGTTGGACGTGTCTGATTTGCCAGCAAGACAAGATTGACAATCAGCGACCTGTAGGACTACGGGTCAGTGCCAAGCCAGCCAGACTGTCTGAAGGGAGGAGAAAGCTTGAGTATTTGGGATGGTGTTACTGATGGTTAATCCTAGGCCAGGGTCACTTATTGAGAGTGATTGGAAGGTGGTCTTTGGGAACACTATATACTCTCATGAGAAGATCTTATTATCATTTCTAATATATATATATATATAAATAGAAAGAGCACCTGAAAGTGAAAAACTGTAAGGTTTAAATATTGATGTTTCAGGTCGTGTTCATGTCACCCAAAGAAAACCTGATTCATTTTCTTGTTGTTCTGAATAGACACGTCTTTGATGGGTTTTGTTGCCATCTCTTGATAGTCAGTCCCAACGAGAAAAGGTGTTAAATATTAGACAATTACACGCAATTTTTGAAAATGTTTATTCGTTCAAACTGTTCTTTTTTTGCTCGAATTTTTCTTTTTCACAAGGGGGGCATGGCCCAGGAGCAAGATTCCCACAAAAAGATGGGTATCCAGACAATCGCCCAACAAAGAGGCAGTAATTTACTCAGCGGTAGACATGGCTGATTCCAGTTTTTCTACAGAAACTGAACCAGGTCTGAGTCAGTTCCAGTCTGTTTTGGAACTGCTAGTTTCTTTTTCAGTTTTGGTTCAAGTCTTAAACTGTTTGAAATCAGAAAAATATTCAAAATTTTGAATCTTCAAAAAATTTAAAGGAAATGAAACCACAATTCCAACTCAGTTTCTGGTTCTATGAAAGGTAAAACCGAAACCTTGGTTTCCGATTTGATCAGTTCTAGTTTGGACTTACTAGTAGTCCTGTTTGATTCCTGTTGAAACGAGTGACAGATGTAGAAACTCTTTTGAGTAGGACAAATAGCTCCTGAAGTCACGTGAAGGAATATTAGCCAAAGCATTTGGCATAATCGTTTAATCACAGAGCACCATGAAAAGCATTTAGTTACGACGGAAATTATTGTTCTTGTCAACAAAATAATTAGGACTGTAAAACCAAATGAGCAGCAACTCATGAACCTCAGCGCTCACGGTATTAGCCCACCCGGCAGTGCTCTCTACTTATGTTATGGTTGGCCACGAGTTCTTGAGTGCATACCTGACTTTTGCCTCGAATAGTAGTATATATATATATATATATATATATATATATATATATATATATATATATATATATATATATATATATATATATATATATATATATAAAGAGAGAGAGAGAGAGAGTGGCATGTGTACACCGATTCATGCTCAAAGATCTCCACCATTCGATCAACATGTTCAATGGTGAAAATTTGAATTTAAAAAATGAAAAATATTGTTTTATTTTTTATACTTTGCATGTAATACACATGGTATATTAAATGATTTTAAATTCAAATCTCCAATGTTGGTTGAATGGTGAAAATCTTCTAGTGGATTTAATAATGAATGAGTGTGTGGATTGACTATCCTTTCTCTCGTAAGTGCGTGATGGCGGTCTACCTAGAGTTGAGGCTACTCATAGACCCTACCCAAAATTTGAAAAGCAACGATATCACCTATGGTTGAATGCGTGGGCCATGCTACATAGTTGGCCCTATTTTTTAGCCCTTGGTGGGATCTTTGAGGGGGCTAACCATCCTACCCTAAAAGATTTTCTAAATCTGACAGTGCCCTTGGTTTGGTATATGTTGAGCTGGTCTGTAATCTACTTGAACTATAAGCAAACCACCTCATTCAGCTAACCAAAGGAAGAAGAAAACATGTTTGGGTTGGTTTGACCTAATGCATATAAAAACACAGGCACACAGACCAAATCGGCCTAATTCTGCAATCTGAAAATTAAAATATGTATTCAAAATAAAAGTTCCAAAACTAAAACAATGAAAATCGGTGGGTTCACATTGACTCAGCCAACTTGACCAAAATTCAGTTGATTCATCGACCACATTGCTGCCCCTTGGATTTGATTATGGTTGTTACTTGGTGGTTTTATTTTTGTATACTACCGTGGGGTCTTTGACTGGGTCAAGTTGTAACAAGGTAGAGTAGGCTAAGATTAGCGGTTTTTAACTCCTCTTGAAAAGGAGAAAAGTCAGTTAAGTGTGAGAAAGTCCTGAAGGGTGTGTTTGATATAAAGTTACACGAGAATCAAACTTGGATTTTTGGTGTTTACATTTTCAAGTTTCGTTGTGCATCAAAAACCTGTCAGTGGCTTAAAATTATGGTTCCATAGACCCAACTTGAATAAAAAAATGCCTCACAAATGGGAAGTAGCGCTATACTAGACATAGGATTCCACATGAAAATCTAAAACTCTTTCCTAGTGTTGCTATTTCTCTTTGCACAAAAAACTCAAACATCAATACTATTTGTGAACCATATATAAAAGTTTGGCTACAAGCCCACGTGGATCTATGCCTACGGTCCTAGTACAAGGACCTCCACTACAAATCAAGCACACCTTCAAGGTTCATCTCCTATATTGACTAATATGCCCGGTAGATGTATGCCCAATTCTACTAAAACAACGATTAAGCCTTTTTCCATACTACATGAGATCGGCTAGATAGATTCTTTGTTTCCATGAAGCTCAATCATGAGTCATACTAACACTTAATTCAACCTAACTTAATTATACTAAAAACAAAAGGAATTTACTTTTGAGAAAATAATAACATGTGTGTCGTTAAAGAGTATTTATACATAACACAACATGAAAACTCAATAATCATGCTAAGGAAAGCCAGTATTTGACAAGACTAGAATTAAATTGTTTTGTTAGTTTTTTTACAAAAAGCAACGGAATAGGCAATTCACAAATGAGTCATTTCTTGATATTCATGGAAGGGAACTTTAATATAAAATCCAGAGTCTAATAAATATAAATGAAAATCATTATGAGTTTTATAGTCCTCTGTGAGAAAACCTTCTTAAAGAAACAGTCTTAGGCGATTCATTGCTTAACAGCGACACTCATTGATTGTGCCTCATGAATTACTGAAGCTTCTACAAGCGCAAAAACTCTACATTGCTATCCGAGCAAGATCAATTTAGAGCAACTTGATGCACGATACTTCTACTAAATCTGGCGTGCTTTTTTTTTTACTTGAGGACCTCTACCTGATTGACTATGAGTGATCCACTAAAGGGAGAGTAGAGGAACAACTTAACCAACACTATTGATTGATTCTCCTTTTTTCAGTATAACACAAGAATCTTAAGAGGGTGAAGTTTCTTTTTTGAACTTTGGAACAATTTAGGAATCCCTCATCTCCACGTTCATATTTTCTTCTCCCTTATACGTATATCAGTACTATTTTTTCGACCCTTTTTTTTTCTAATTGAGCCTTAGCCTTCCCTCTTAAGGAACGGATCAAACCTGATCCACCCCACATGACCCAATTATGCTGGATCCAGTTCCAAAGCCCCATTTAGTCGGCTTGATCCACTCCAGTTGATCTGACTACTTCGAATCCGATTCTCACAAGCTCACCCTGCCATATCCAATCCGTCTCACTTGATCTGAGGACATCGGCTCCGATCTTTGAAAGTACTTTTTGTCATACTAGATCGAATCCCATCGAGATCATTTCAACCCAATCTCAATAGACCCAATCCTACTTAGTTTTGACCCCATCTAAGCCCAAAATCAAACTCGGCTATCCAAATCCCACTTTCCCTTTCAAGCCAAACTCATCCCAAATCGGATTTGATTCGACCTAAAATCTGTTTTTTAAATCAAATCCAATTGAATTCAACCAAATTCAAATTCCAAATCTATCTGAACATGAACCCAATCCAAAACCTATTTCTCCTTACCATATCCCTTCAGCCCAATGTGAAGCTCACCAAATACCTAAATCCAATGAATTTAGATTTATTCAAACAAGCTATTTTGGTAGTATGGGAGATCAACCCTTTCTCATTGGAGTAAGAAGAACTTTGGCAAAAAAAAATCCAAATGGCCCTCGTCGCACAAAAAAGAGTGTTAGGAGGTATTCCCCTTTTGAGTTTCAACTCTTAATTCTTTCTCATTTCCATTTCTCCTTCTAAGAAGATCGTATTGCGAGTCAAGGTTATATGGAACCAAAAAAATGCATAAATATTATGTTGGAGACACATGAGTTTAAGATATATTTAAATTTTAGTTATGTTGGAGACACATACATTAGGTTGTTATGTACGAAAAACATATTGATAATGAAAAACCACATAAACAAATTGTTTTTGTTAAGGAAGGAAGGATGACCCTCTTTCCTAATTGCACAAACAATTTCTTGTTATAAATAAATTGTTTTTGTTAAATGTTTTTCAGTTCTTTTTGCAAAAGGTAATGAAAGAGACAATTCATAGATGAGTTGTTTTTCTTAGGTGTAACTGATATAGAAAAAGTTAATATAAAATCCAGAAGGATTGAATCTAATGAATATAAATAAAAAAATTTGTGAGTTCTATAGTCGTCTGTGAGAAAACCTACTTTAAAAAGCAGTTCTCGAAGATTCATAACTTAGCAGCATTGCTCATCGACCGTGCCTCATGAATCACTCAAGCTTCCGCAAGCTTAAAAACTCTACATTGAATTCCAGCTTCACACTTTTCTCTAGCTGCGATAATGACGACACCTTCCGTAATCATTCATTCGAGGCTCACGGAGCTTTTATCTGAACTAACTTGGGTCAGCTATATGAGTGATTGATAGCCATTGAGTTCAATGTAGTGTCATATTAGCCTTTCACTTTCAGGAGCTTCTTGTAGTCACCTTTAAAAATGTTTTACCCACCCAAAAAGCCTTTTTCTTTATTGTGTTTTATTTGTGTCACGTCTAACATTTTTTATTATCAAGATGTCGTTAGACGACCTTATCATGTTCCTTTATTTATGTTGATCATTGAATGCCCAATGCCTAATGTCGAAAGATTTCTTGTTGAAGCGGTGTATATACAATGCTAGTTTTGAGATGCACACCCCTGGTATTGAACTCGTCGCCTTCAAGTTGTGTTGTGAGTCAACCCAAGCCAAGTGAGCTATTGTTGTGCACAAAATCTGGTTTAAGAGGGGGATTAAGCTCATCGTCTACGTTAGGGTCGGGTTGACAGAGTGCGGAAAGCAGCACCAAGATTGCTTAGTCGCTAAAAACTATGGAAGATCATTAAAGACCGGATCTGATGTACCAGACATAGATTCATATAAATTTAGGGCAAATTGAAGCGACGAACCTACCAGAATTCTCTCTCTCTCTCTCTCTCTCTCTCTCTCTCTCTCTCTCTCTCTCCGTGATTCGCGAGGGAAATAGTCTTTACGAATACCGTCAATTCTGGGTAAGATTGGATCTCATCGTACTGTTTTTTACTTATGTGCCTGCCTACGTTCATATGCTGGAAGTTGAGCAAACGACAGAATGGTACTGTTGTTCTGTGGATTTTCTACTGTTTTCCTTTGCTAAATTCTTCTCGCTTTGACCTCCACCCAAATGAACAAGAGAATTTTTTGATCAGAATCTTCCTCTGATCTAATACGGATATAATCGTTTCTGTTGCGAACTTCTTCCTCATCCATTTCTATCATTGTTTTCTTGGTGAGATCCAGTAATTATTCCCCTGCACAGTTGAGGGATTGAGGTTTTGCTATCTTTATCACCATCTGATTAGTAATCATCTATTTTTTTGGATCTAAGAAGAGTTACGTTATACTTCACCTTTCAAAAACATTAGCATCAGAAATCAGAATTCTATACACATTGAAGGAAATGAAACTGCGCATCTTGTTGTCAGGTTAAACACAAGGACAGAATAGGCCGTAAATATCTTCCCGCTCTCATCTCCACCCAAAGGCAGTGGTGGATCTATTCCTGGGCGAGCTGAGGTGTCCTCCTCACTCGAAATATGAAGGAAATCCAAGTGACCAATACAAGCAGTGTCTTTTTCTTTTTGAAAAATTATGTAGACCGCCTCCCCTGAATTTCACCCTTGTATTTCGCGGTGCCCCATAAAATTTTCTAGGTCCTTTTCCACCCAAAATAAAACGTCGGAAAGAGAAAAAAACATCTATCACAGATGGCCTTTTAGATGAGTTGGTTTTCTAGTTTCTTTTCTTGTTTTCACATATGTCAATGACATTTTAAAAATATTTTGATAATATCATCAATTTAATGATTGCTAGTAATATCAGAAAAATAATCTTATACTTGAGGCAAAGATAAAAACTTTAAGTTTCATAACTTTAAGGATAATACAACTAAATCATGAAAATCCACAGAGTTCAAGCTGAACAAATAAAGCAGACTAGAGTGAAATTTTCATACAGCTTTTATTGCTAGTAAACCACGGACAGTGGTCTCTTTTCACAAAGAACTCAAAATTATAAACTGTCTTCTAGGAAGGCTTCAGCTCATGTATCACTTACATGATAAATGAAAACTCAAATATGTAAACATCAGAGAGATTATGTAAAGCTATAAAAATTGACAATTCTTACATGGTTCTGTTATAGAATGGTTTTCCATTGATTTTGGTGATCGGATTTAGTCTTGAAAACTTTATTAATGTATTTTCCCATGTGACATGTCCAACGTGGTCATTTTGGTGTTTGGATTTAGTCATGAAGTCCTTGTTCATATATTTGCAATGTTTTGGAGATGAATTGGTACTTAGCAATTTTGAAGATGCTCAACCTGTATGTATTTTGGAGATTAGTACTTAGCAATTTTTTTTGCAGTTCTATACTAGTATTTGGATAGATTGATTGGTCCTGCTTCCTAGTTGGCACGTTCTAGTTTTCCTTTTTCAATATCTTATTCTCATGGTCTTTCTCTCTGAATCTTCAGAAATTCTAAATTTTTTTATATGGTCTCTTTTTTCTGTTTTTATATTGATGTGACAGTTAATAATGGCTGTAGACCTACCGCATGGGACTTGATAGAGCAGTTTTTGCTTTAGCTCTGGTCACATGACAACATCACATTATCAAACTGCATCTGGAGTGACAGCTACAACATCAAACTGGAGATTTGGTCCTACTGGATATGGAAAGAAGGCGACATTGAGGCTTTCTTCATCTTTGCAGGATCTTTCTACATACAACAAAATTAATCCTGAAGATGGCAATCTTGACCATGTCACAGATTCAAGTAACTCCCGTGCAAAAAATTTTCCTGGAGGTCTGCAGAGGGAAACTGCTGGTTCAAGTTTCTCAAAGGAGAAAGGCCTACCACCATCCCCATTTAAACGGAAAAAATGGCTGCGAATTGCTGCTGTTATTTTTTGTATTTTTTTGCTTATCTTATTATTTTACATTTATTCAGCAAATTTAAGTACTTTGTGGTCTCCCATATCTTCTCAATATTCTGTAATTTTGGATAGTGGAAGCACAGGCACACGGGTTTATGTATATGAATGGTTGCCCGACAACAGCAGGCGCCATGGAAATCTTCCCTTGATAGTTAAGTCCTTGCCTGAGGATCCTCTAAAGAAGCCCATTGTGAAGAATGGCCGTGCTTATCGACGAATGGAAACAGAACCTGGTTTGCATAAGCTTGTACACAACAGCTCAGGCTTAAAATCTGTCATAAAGCCTCTTCTTCAGTGGGCTGAGAAGCAGATACCAAGAAAAGCACACAGGACCACTCCTTTGTACCTTTATGCTACAGCTGGTCTTCGGCGGCTTCCATCTGCTAATTCAAAATGGCTTCTGGATAACGCATTCAACATTTTGAAAGGTTCGTCATTCACTTGTCACAAGGACTGGGTAAGGATCATCAGTGGCATGGAGGAAGCGTATTATGGGTGGATAGCTCTTAACTACCGCATGAAGACGCTAGGTTTTGGAAAATCAAAATCAACATTTGGATCCCTAGACCTTGGTGGTTCCTCACTGCAAGTAACTTTTGAGACTCATAATATTTTGCATGACAAAACTAGTTTAAATTTGAGCATTGGAGCTGCTAAACATCATCTTAGCGCATATTCTCTTTCTGGTTATGGTTTAAATGATGCCTTTGATAAGTCCGTTGCTCTTCTTCTGAAGAAGCATTTTGCAAGTGTAAACAATAAAATAAATGAGAAGATAGTACTTGGTCATCCATGTCTACAAACTGGATACAGAGAACAGTATGCATGTCCACAGTGCGCTGGAATCGGTCAAGGAGGTAGTCCTTTCGGTGGAGGGAAAAGCGTAGCAAAGAATGCATCAGGATACATCGTTGAGTTGTATGGCCTTCCATACTGGGAGGACTGTGTATCCCTGGCAAGATCAACTGTTAATTTGTCAGAATGGTTGCAGTTAGATGCTGGTGTCAATTGTTCAAAGAAACCATGTGCCTTGAGTGATGATTTACCTGAGCCCTATGGGCAGTTCTTTGCAATGTCTGGATTTTATGTTGTCTTCAAATTTTTCAACTTGCGTGGCAAAGCATCCCTAGATGATGTTCTGAGGAAGGGTCATGAGTTTTGTCAGAAAACATGGGAGGTTGCCATAAACAGTGTCACCCCGCAGCCATTCATCGAGCAATATTGTTTTAGAGCACCTTACATAGTTTCACTTTTGAGAGAGGGCTTGCATATAGATGATAAGAAAGTCGTTATTGGCTCTGGTAGCATCACATGGACATTGGGTGTTGCTTTAACAGAAGCTGGAAAAGTTTTGTCAAGAACAATCAATTTTCAGGGAACTGTTTTCCCTCAGAAGTTGAACTCAACCCTTCTTGCTGCTATCGTGCTTGTGTCGCTGGTGCTCACTGTTTTAATCGTATACTGTACTGGCAAAGGAAACTCAGGATGCTTCCGTCGAGCATATCTTCTCCTTATTATGAATCATAATGGAAGCATCTCTATTTTCAGATTTAGACGGTGGAGTTCTATTAATTCAGGTTTTACTCTTGGGCGACTTGGTAAGCTCTTATTTCTGACTGTTCAATTATGAAACTGTTATTTCAGTACAACCGAATTTTTTTGCATTTATAGTCCCACTCACAATGCTTTTATTTTATAATCATACTCCTTTTTTACTAGCTTCCTTTATGATGACTTGACTAGCTTGCTTTTTGTTGCTCTCTCTTGCTATTGAAATAATAATGTTGAGTCGTTGACTCTCATATCTGTGTGATTTGAATCTTTTGATAGCTTTGCGTTAATTTGTACTTGTGGTTTTACTTGTCCTTTTCCTAATTAAGGATACCTTACTCTTACACCAAAACCTAGTGTATTTCTTTGTCAGTTATTGCCAGTTCTGCATAAGTGGTTTTCATAGGAAATTACATTTCTTGCTACCTTAGGTGTCATGATCTTCCTCAATTTTATTATTCTCACTCCTTTGGTGTAATTCATAATCTGCGATCTTCCTTAATTTTATTTTGTAATGATAAATTGAAGCGGAGTTGGTATTATCATAAATAAAGATTTAAAGGAGAGTGTAGTAGACATACAACGATATGGTGACCGAATCATGACGTTGAAATTAGTGTTAGGAGCAGAGGTTTTGAATATAGTTTGTGCTTACGCACCCCAAGTAGGACTAGAAGATAGTATAAAGACAATTTTTTGGGAAGAGTTAGATAAGGTGTTTCAAAAGATTCCACAAAGGGAGATGATTTGTTTAGGAGGAGATTTAAATGGACATGTCGGTAAAGAGGCATTAGGATATCAAGGGATTCATGGAAACTTTGGTTTTGGGGATATAAACGAGGAAGGTAGGGAGATTTTAAATTTTGCTATGTCATTTGATCTCTTTATAGTCAATACAATCTTCAAAAAACGAGATGAACATTTAATTACTTATAAGAGTGGCTTATCACAAACACAAATTGATTACTTTATTTGTAGAAAAAAGATAGAGCGTGTTGTAAAGATTGTAAGGTAATTCCAGGCAGTGTTGTCTGACGCGTATCGTATCGTGTATCGCTGGGCTCCACGATACGGGCGTATCGTATCGTATCGTATCGTATCGTATCGTATCGTACTTTAATATTAAAATAATGTAAAAATAATTAAAAATTAATAAAAAATCGAAAAAAATCGAAAAAAATCAAGAAAAAATCAGGAAAAATCTAATAATTGCTTTAAATTCATATAATGTAAGTTTAGTACAGATTGAGCATTCAACATTGAACAATTGCATCCAAATTTATATATTTTGAATCCAAAAAATAAAATACAGACATAGTTTACACTTTACAGTACACTACAGTTACATATAATGTTACATTTTACAAATTGTAATCAGGATCATCAACTAAATAATCTTCATCTTCTCCTTGTTGCAGATCCTCATCATCATCAGCCACGCCCACACCTTCTTCTTCAAAATCAAATTCTTCATCTCCATAATGTTGTTGCGCTCCTTCCAAATTAATCCAGGCAACGTCTTCTTCTGTTAGGAGGGCATTTTCTTCAGTGTCTTCCATAACCCAATCTTCTAATATATCAAAATTATCCAAACTTATTGGATCGAACTGACTTTCTTCTCTATTTACTTTTTTTAATTGCCTACGACACAAACAAAGATAAACAATTAGTAAGTAATATTAACAATTGAAAACTGAAGTTAAATAATATCGAATTGAAAATTTGAAAGTAATACAACATTACCTTTCACGAAGGCGCATGTTACAACGAATATAAACCAAATCATTAAGCCTTTTGTGTTCCAACCTGTTGCGCTTTTTGTATGGATGTGTTCAAAAACACTCCAATTTCTTTCACAACCTGTTGCACTACAGGTTTGGCTTAAGACTCTAACTGCAAAATCTCTAAGGTTTGGACAATCACTTCCAAACCTGTTCCACCAAACATCTGTAAAGAAAATATAAACATTAGAGACATAATAATCCACAGTAATGTAAGATGGAACTTAAATATGAAAATAAACAATGTACCTGGACGCATCGTAGAGCGGTTGCGAATTGCAACAGGCAAACCCATCAAGTGAAGAGCATTATCATATATCTCCATCTCTCGATGTATCGCATCTACTATGCTCTCATCAGGGACTAATCTGTCGATGCATTCAATGATTCCTCGATTAACCTCACCGTCCCTTTTGAAGGTTGCTGAGTACCTCAATGATGGGTTTAGATAGTAGGCTGCTGCATGAATAGGCTGATGCAATTGTTTATTCCATCTACTATCAATTATTTTCCACACGGGCACATAATCTCTTTTTTTTCCATTAAAGTTATTTCTGATTGCTTCTTTTGCCCTGTCCATGGATTCATAAAGGTAGCCCATAGATGGTTTCTCCTCGCTGTCAGCCAATCTCAAAACTTTCACTAAAGGACAAGTAATTTTCAATAATCTGATACATGCATTCCAAAATGAACTTCTAAAAACCGTTTCTGCAATCTCATTTAACTTTCTGTTCCTTCTGTTTTGTGGCAACTCTGCAAATTGTTGCCACTCATCTGAGGAGAACATTCTCTTTAAAGCTTGCTTCTGTCTCACAATACTCTGTACAGATAAGAAGTTTGTTGCGAACCGAGTTGCAGCTGTGCGAAGAAGCTCTGCACCTTCTGTGTATCTCCTCATCATACATAAAACAAATGCATGGTTGTAAATAAATTTTGTAATATCTTGGCAACACTCAGTTGCTGCCTTTATTTCATCCATCTCACCGATGTCCTCGAGGATGAGATCTAAACAATGGGCTGCACATGGTGTCCAGTAGAAAGTCCCATAAATATCAGCTAACTCCTTTCCGGCTGCTTTGTAGTTAGCTGCATTATCTGTAATCAATTGGACTACATTTTCTAGCCCAACCTCTTGTATAACCTTATCAAATTCCTCTCGTAGGATCTCTGCAGTGTGCCTCTCCTCTGACATATCTAGAGATCTCAAAAACATGAGTCCTTTAGGACAATATACAAGAAAGTTTAGCAATGTCCTTCCTCGCCTATCGGTCCATCCATCTGCCATGATAGTGCATCCTGTTTCCTTCCACGATTGTCTCAAAGTCGAACAGTATTGCTGCACTTCAATCACGGTCTGATCTAATATCTTCCCTCTCAACTTCTGATAAGAGGGCATCCTGTATCCTGGACCAATGTTAGCAATTGCATCTGCCATTGCTTGAAAATGAAAACTGTTTGCTGCATTAAATGGAATGCATGCATCATAAAACCATCTGCCCACTGCAAGGTCTGCTTGATCGTGCAGTTGTTCTGAAGCCATAGCAGCACGAATTCCTGGCTGAGCACCAGGTGTAGTGGAAGGAGGAAAGAACGAATGTATGCTAAGAAGAAGCTCTTCCTCTACTCCTTCCTGAACTTCCTCTTCTGCCACCTCCAAAGTCTTCAGATGCAACCCTCTTTCCTCTGCTAGGTGCTCGCGAACTGCTACTACCAATATCTGTTCTAGCATCTGAAGGCAAACTATCAGTGAATCCAACTCCAGTGGCAGTAGCATCATCAGCTTCTTCACACATCTGGAAATCATCCTTTTGTTGTCTCCTTTCCTGTATGCTCTCAATCATCTGCAAGCATTGCCATTTAATACCTTCTGGCACACTTCTAACTCTGCCTGTGCATGGAGCAACTTCTTTCCTGGTTCCTGCTAGGTGGTGTTTCAACCTTGAAATTCCACCACTAACCACCTTTTCACAAAATAAACATCTGATTTTTAACCTTGAACCCTCAACTGGTATACCCCACTGCCATGCCGGATCATCAGACTTTGAATGAGAGTCTCTACCACCCCTTCCTGCCATCTCAATGAGTACTTTAATTCAAACAAAAACCTGAAAATAAAAGCACTTCGTAAATCCCCCAATCTTCAAATAACACTCAAATCGAGTGTCTCCCACTTCATGAATGCAATAAAAATCGTATACACACACTTAATAACTTCATATTTTGTCATTCAAAAAAAAAACCCGAAATAACACAAAAAACAATAAATATAAAGGAAAAAAAGGAAAAAAACATTAAAAATATACCTAAATCCGAGTTTGGAGGCTTGGACGGACACCGTAGGGCACGATTTTAGAGCTTTGAACACCAAGGAGGCGAAAACCGACTCTTAGGGAGCTTGAAGAACCCAAAAGGAGAGAGGAAACCCGCGAAAAATCGCGGGTTTCCCTCGGCCCGGGACCCTTTATAAGGGTCCCAGGGCGTATCGCCCGTATCGTACGATACGGGCGATACGCACCGTATCGTGCGATACGGGCCGTATCGCACGATACGGTGCGATACGCCCGCACCTGCGATACGGGGGCCCGTATCGTATCGTGGTGGCCCACGATACGATACGTATCGCACCGTATCGTACGATACGGTGCGATACGGACAACACTGATTCCAGGAGAAAGCTTAACCACCCAACATCGACTTTTAGTTATGGATTTACAAATAAAAAAATGGACAAAGAAGAAAAGAGTGCATCGAGCTATTTGGACTAAATGGTGGAACCTCAAAAGCGAGAAAGAAGATATATTTAAACAGAAAGTCCTTCAAGGAGATGTTTGGAATTATGTTGGCACACCCTCTGATATGTGGAACAATATGGCTATACATATTAGGAAAGTGGCGAAAGATGTGTTAGGGGTATCTAAGGGAGGTGTACCGGCACAAAAAGAAGCTTGGTGGTGGAGTGAAGTAGTACAAAATAAAATCAAGGCAAAGAGGGCATGTTACAAATTACATTATGCTAAGAAAACTAGTGAAACTTTAGAAGCTTATAAGAAAGCAAAGAAGGAAGCAAAAAAGGCCGTTAGTGAAGCAAAAGCTAAGATTTGGGAGGACTTATATAAAAAACTCAACTCAAAAGAGGGTGAAAGAGATATTTTTAGGATAGCTAGGGCTAGAGATAAGAAAACTAAAGATCTTAATTATGTTAGATGCATAAAAGACGAGGAAGAAAAAATTCTAGTGGCAAATGATGATATAAGAAATAGATGGAAAAGCTATTTTTATAATCTTTTTAATGAAAATAAAGATGTTAGTATTAGTTTAGGAGATTTAGCCAAGTCAGAAAAGTAGATAAACCACAATTTCTACCGACGTATTCAAAAGAATGAAGTCAAAGAGGCTCTTAAACATATGAAGAGTGGTAAATTGGTAAAACCAGATAATATTCCTATAGAAGTTTGGAAAATACTAGGAGAAATAGGAATCACTTGGCTCACAAGACTATTTAATGAAATATGGAAAAACCAAAAGATGCCGGAGGAATGGAGAGCAAGTACACTTATACCCATATATAAGAACAAGAGAGACATTCAAAATTGTGTGAATTATCGAGGTATCAAGTTAATGAGTCAGACTATAAAATTATGGGAAAGAATTATCGAACGTAGGTTAAGACAAGTATAAGTACAACAGAGAACCAATTTGGATTTATACCAGGCAGATCTACTATTGAAGCGATTCACCTTTTGAGACGTCTTATGGAACATTTTAGAGCAAAAAAGAAAGACCTTCACATGATATTTATTGATCTAGAAAAAGCTTATGATAGGGTGCCGAGGGAGGTTCTTTGGAGAACTTTGGAAAAAAGAGGTATCCCATTGACATATATTAACCTTATAAGAGACATGTATGATGGTGCAAAAACATGTGTGAGGACTCATGAAGGAACGACAGACTTCTTTGAAGTTAATATTGGGTTACATCAAGGATCAACTTTAAGTCCATACTTATTTATAATGGTGATGGATGAGTTAACAAAACATATTCAAGATGAAGTACCTTGGTGTATGTTATTTGCAGATGACATTGTATTAGTGGAGGAGTCTAAGGAAAAAGTTAATAGAAAATTGGAACTATGGAGAGAAACATTAGAAAGAAAAGGCCTCCGACTTAGTAGAACAAAGACAGAATATATGGAATGTAAGTTTGATCATTTGGCTACTTCATAGGAAATAGAAATTAAAATTGACACACATTGCATTCCCCAAAAGGAAAGTTTTAAATATCTAGGGTCAATTTTTCAAAGTGATGGAAGAATTGATGGAGATGTTACACATAGAATTAATGCTGGTTGGTTAAAATGGAGAGGGGCATCAGGTATTCTTTGTGATAAGAAGATACCATTAAAATTAAAAGATAAATATTATAGAGCAGCAATTAGGCCTGCCATGTTTTATGGTTCTGAGTGTTGGGCAGTTAATCATCAACATGTACAAAAGATGTCTGTGACAGAAATGAAGATGTTGAGATGGATGAGTGGTCATACAAGAAAAGAACGTATACATAATGAGGTTATTAGAAACAAATTAGGAGTGGCACCAATAAAGGATAAAATGAGAGAACATCGTTTAAGATGGTTTGGACATATAGAAAGAAGTTCAAAAGAAGAACCTGTAAGAAGGTTAGAAAAACTAAATTTGGAAAGTAATAAAAGAGGTAAAGGACGACCACAAAAGTGTTGGAAAGAAACAATAAAGAATGATCTAGCTTATTGGGAGTTAACTGCTAACATGACACACGATAGGGATCTGTGGAAACAAAGAATCCATGTAGCCGACCCCATCTAGTATGGGAAAAGGCTTAGTTGTTGTTGTAATGATAAATTGAAGCAACAGTGAGTAACTAAGTATAATGTGCTTAGCCTATTACACTACCGGCACTTGAGTCATCTTGTAACCCCAGAACGGCTGCACTTCTCATGTTATCTTGATTTTGTGATAGCCCTATTCAGATATGCTTCCTTGGTGATGAGAAAAACTGGAAAATGGCTGAGAAGATGAATAATGGAAGTTTCAAGTTTCATTTGATGAATTTAGCATGTTAAAATAAGGAAAATGTTTGCAACATACAATTTCTGAATATTTCATGATGTTTCAGGTGATGCAAGAATAAAGACACCATTAAGTCCCACCGTTGCTGGCAGTGAGCAACGACCATTTGGAATGCCACATGGTTTAAGCAGTGGCAATATCAACCTCATTGAGTCTCTACCACATCCACCAAGCAGCGGAGTTACACATAGCTTTTCTACAAGTAGTTTGGGGCAGATCCAGCTGGACAACAGTGGTGGTTCCTCCTGGGCACCTCATCGAAGCCAAATGCAGCTATCAAGCAGGCGATCACAGTCAAGGGAAGATCTTAGTTCATCACTAGCAGAAGCTCACATGGTGAAGGTGTAATGTTGTAAGGCACTCCTGCTCCAGTTTACACTTTGCCCAGCCTCGAGTTTTATAAAATATAGTAGGACAAATTCAATCCCATTCTTGTTCCTTACCACTAGAGCTTTTTGGCATCTCGAGTCACATTCTTTGTACATGGAATTGATGCAGAAATTTCCAAGTAAATGATAAATCAAATTTTGTGAACTTGTACTGAGGTTGCACTGTTAAGCTTTTCCAAGAGAAACAAGCTACTACACCAAAGACAGTTGGGCCTTAAAGATAGAGATAAACCTGATGTGTGCACTTAAGTTTGAGGCCCTAGTGAACATTGCATGGGAATTTTAAGTTTCTCACTTGCAGATAGAAGGCACATCGCATGTTGTTATGCAACATTTGTTTTTATAATGAACAAGAACACATGGCGCTCTTTATCATCTGTAGATCATATGTAGGTGCCCTCTTTTCATATAAGTGCTTCAAAAGACCTTTTTACTGCATTATTCTAGTCGGGCATGATCTTATTTACAACATGTGCATTTGTGCAAGTATGAACTAGGATTTTGTGTCATGTTCTATTCTTAAGGGACGTCTCAACAAGGATTCACTAAAAGTGAATCTGATATCCTTTCCTGTCCTTGACACTCATTTCGGGTTTTAGTAACTTTAAATAACGCATAGCGACATAGCCTAAGTGGGTCCATGTAGCCGACCCCACTTAGTATGGCCAAATAAGGCTTTGTTTTGCCTTTGTTGTCATAGCCCTAATGGCTTCTGGCCTGGCTAGCAATACTTGAGTTTCAAAAAACAGTTCAGCTTTTCTGCAGGCACTTTTGAAATTTGTTGTTGTATGCCATCTAGTTTACAATAATTACTACAGGATAAAGTTAGACGACAATGTTAGATGGCCCAAAAATGTTTGATCTTGCATTGTTACCGTGTTTCTTACCTGTTGGATAAGCTGTTGCTGGAGTCCATTTCTTCTGTTATGATTACACTATCTTCATATTCTTCAAGAGTTTACCCTGTGAAGCTGTCAAAGACAGAATAGGTTGCCCGTTTAATCCCTCCTTGTCCATGTTCCTTGCTACTTAGATTTTCTTGATGAATGTTCCAACTTGTCTTTCCTGTAATACATACTTTTATTGAAGTGTGCCCTGAGTCGTTTGCAGTAAGATGTCATGCCTTTAGAGTGATGCATTGAAATTCCTCTATTTGATGAAAGTGTACTTGTTCTATAAATTATGACGTGAAATTAGATTTACCTTTGTGTGATGGTGGGGTTATGATTAGCCTTAAATATGATGGTAAGGAGGTCACAAGATACGAATAGACTATTTTATGTGCCCACTAATGCCAGTGTCCAGTCGAAGACATCTCCTTTCTGTAACCTGTGACGCTTTCAAACCATTTAGCATTGTAAAACATAATCCGTCCATTTATTTGCATGGTTCAGCCCCATCTATGTACTTAATATTTCATGCAACAACATTGAATCTCGCTTGAAAGCCTGCTTCTGATTGATTTGCATTTTCCTTGATTTGTTTCACCTTGCCGTCTTTAGTCCAAAATTTGATCAAACAAGTCCCATACAAGTCAAATAAAAAAGCCGTCAAATCTGGCATAGGTTACAAGTTCGATATGCTGAGTCATCAATAATATATGGTACGTGATCTGCCTGACCATAAAAAGAAAAAGTCAAATCTTGTGCTGTTGGTTGTGCTTGTAGGTCTGGCTTTGCTTGTGCTTCACCGTAGACTTACTGCTTGGTGAATATTTCTGATTCTGATGATTCTATTGTACTATGCCTGCTATTTGATTGATGATTATAAAGTTTGCATCTGCATCAATTTAACCTGAACTAGGAGTGGTTAACATTTTCTGCTTTTATTTTTATCTGTTCTTTCTACATGCGTCCTGATCTTAAGTGCTCAAGTTTGTTTCTGCGTATGAGTTCATGATTCTTGTAATTTTGCAGTACTCTTGTCAACTATTGTTTCTTTCGAGAGGCATGCCCATTATTTTGTCTAATCTTGTCAATTGTTTGTTTACCCATATTTGCTGCACAATCATTCAACACAGCTATTTCTGATCCAAAACCAAAACCAAGACTCCTGCCATGTAAGTGAGGTTGGGTACACACATTCTTACTTGCCGGTGAGGTCATTTCTTGTGTCATGTTACTATTCAACTCCATAAAAGCAAGATTGGTCTTTTAACTTGCTTCCTTTCATTTCTTTTGAGGTTGAGGTCTCTTCCCTTCTTTTAGAAGAAAAAAACATCTACCATCTAAGCAATACCATTGATGACACTGTTTGGTAAAACTGGTGACTTGTTAATTCTTTTTGCTGTATTTTATGCACACATTAGCGCGTACGAACATTGTTGGCCCTGTAGAAAGGATAGAAGAGAAGGAAGGCAACTACTGATTGAGCTCCATGCAAAGCGTAGAGCCACTACAGTATGTTCTTTGTTTATAAGACTGAAATGAAAAGGAAAATTATATTTACTTCAACTAAGATTACAACAGATCAAGTCCAACAACAAACTTGTTCTAAGAAATGAGGACAAAGCGATCATCGATTCTTTGTCCATTAATTCTCAAGGAGTTGCTTGTCTTACTAACAAATGTTGCTTCCATGTCTCCTTTCCTGACTCACGGTTCTCCTTTTTTGGGTAACTCGTAAGAAACGCCCCACGGAATGTGCACGCCTTCAACTTAGACACATACCCAAGGAGAGCCGATGCTCCTTGTGCGTCCTAAAGTCGCCACTTTGCAGGCCTATTCAATGACTTTTTTCTTCTCTTTTCTTTCTTTAAGAGTTATTATCCGTTTTCGAAAATTACCATATGTATAGAAAATAGGAGGATGCTTTTACAATCATTTGTTGCAGAAGATGGGAGAAGACATCAATGAATAGACCAGAAACACAGAGTGACTCGTGTACTTTAGTTCATTCCTGACATTCTATAATAGGTCTAACTGGTACGCGTCTATCCTTGACACCGCAGTGACCTGTCATTCAAATTTACTAGAGACGACCAGTTAATTGCCTGTTCATATCAGGGTTCATGTGAAATTTTAGACGTAACTGATGTTTTTACTGCTCCGTGATCGGAACTTGGGTGATCTATCCATGACGCATGAATTTTTGGAAGTATCATAAAACAGACACATGCACACAGACACGTATGTATATTTACAAAATCAATTAATATCCTATTACGCACTTGGGAATTTTCTGTCAGTTTTAAAGACAGTTAATTCAAATTTGTTCATTATCATCATTATCATTATCTTCAAGATGGAGGATTTATCCATCATAATTATTCTGTGAAAACAAAGGAACCCATCAAATTTCACGGACCAGTGATTTTGGCATGGAAACCGGAACCAATGGAAGTCTTGGTTCTGGCCTAGTTCCATAGGTGGAACTGAAATCAAATTGGGGGGTCCACCTTTTCGGTTTCGGTTCCAGCCGGTTCCTGCTTCCAGTTGGAGCCGCCGGCCATGCCTACAATCCCTTTACTGTTACTGTGTACTTTAAAGGTAACTGAAAATCAACTAATGAATCCTGTATCCGATGAAACTAAGCGGAGGTCTGAACCGACTGATGTTGGACTCAGCAGACGAGTTGTGAGGTATCATGCAAGTGAGGCCTACCTACACGTGCCGAGAGAATAGGTCTCTTGCCCTATAGATTTCCATGTATAAACATGAAAAGTGCAGCAAGATACCACACAATGGCTACGCTCCTGTGAGAGGGAGAGAGGCATTACAAATCTCACAAACTGTTGCTAGCAATGAAAACGCTTGAGGCTTCTCAAAAGTACAACTACAGCTTAAGTATGAGAACAACCTTAAAGTCAAAGGCCCGGTACAACCAATTAGTTCGATATTAACAATTAATTTCCTGATTTCCTCCTGGAACAACACGAAGACATTCCAATCTTCCGAGGTTACCATCAATGACATGAGCAAATAAGAAACCTGAATTCCGTTGATGATGTACGCGTGAACGGATAAGACTTCAAATTGGCTTTAACAGTTATATAAAACAAAGTTCTAGCACATCATATTAGTATATCAAAAATTGGCTTGTTATATATATATATATATATATATATATATATATGCTAGAAACATTGCATACAGGCAACAAATCTCAACCATCCAATTTGAAAGATAGTTGAGATTTAAATTTGAAAACAAAAGTTGCTCTAGTTAATTACACTTGCAAAAAGAAAGTGTTTTTTTTCAAATTTGAATATCAACCATCAATCTCTCAAATTCGATGGTTAAGATTTATTTGGATTTACTAACATGTAAAGTGTGTGTGTGTGTGAGAGTGGGAGGGAAGGAGGGAGGGAATAAAAAACCTTTTCAACCGTTACATGAATTATTTCTCATTAGTAAGGAATTGGAGAACAAAGTTTTAAATATGTGACAGAATAACGTCTGACTTTTTAACCTAACCTTCACAGTGCAACCAACAGCCATCTTTTTATGTATTGTACTTCCGCCACCTGAGCAAGGGAACACCCAGCAGCCAGATAAAACTTGGGGTAAATGTATTATTTATTGCACATCAATCTCATGATTTCATGCTCCGCTGGCATATAGGCGAGTCCACTCCTTCGCTGCATGCATGACAACCAATATCTGTAAGTATACATTGTATGTAATCATGCAAATCCATGTCCACGCACATAATGCATGAAAGCTGTTTGTATTTAAAACATACAAAGTTAAATCCGTATATCTGCACTATTAGCACAAAGCGTGGTAGACAACAACCAGAAGTTAACAAAGCAGCTCCAATGATACGTTAATTATACCTTGATGTTTTTGGGGATCTAATATATCCAGATTAATGATGGGTGGTGCCTTTTGTTCTTCAAGTAAGCACCATTAATTTATGACACTCCACCTGTGCTCCTAAAACAGCAGCTTTCATTACCAAAATGAGCGACTCACTTTCAAAACACATCAATGAACGTGATTTGACATAGCAGAACTGCTCTCAAGTTAATACGTCCATGTTGAGAGTCGAAATATCCACCTTAATCACTTAAAATATGCTCCCAGGGCACCTAAATGATCCTAATCACCCAATTATTTGGCACCAATTTTTCAGAACCTAAAACCTAAGCCCCTCTAGTGGAACAATCAACAATACAATATCATGCAGGTCTGATTAGGTCAATCAGCTAAAATTAAAACTCTCAGGTTTCACAACATTAATACTAACTTGATGCAGTTTGGCAGCATGACGGGACACAAATTATTGGTCTATGCTTCAAAAGAAAAGGAATATTGTGCCAAAGAGCAAATGAACATGAAATTTAAGCAGTCAGCTAGTTACCTGTTTCTACAGCTTCTGCTTCATTTCGTTTCCAATGCTTAGCAATGTTGTCGGAGAGCGGATCATCCGGATTAGGAGCATTCAATAATGCCTGAATACTGAGAAGAATAAGAAGGCAACTGATAAACAATGTAGGCTTGCATTTAGACATGAGAATCGGTCTCATAAGGCATCAATGGCAGTGAATCACCTCAACAGAACGGTTCGTATTTGGAGGCCCGGACTCCATTTATCTTTCAGAATATCTAGACATATTCGCCCAAGCTGCAAAAAGCAAATTGTTTCTTTTTAGGTATTTAACTTGGGGAACCTTTACAACCAACAAAGAGAGAGCAAAGGCTTGCCTTGTCAATATTGGGGTGGTATATCTTAGTCAGAAACCAAACCTGTTTCAAGTTTTCAACACAACCCTTTCTTAATGAAAATGTAAACAGCTAAATGGTATAACATAAAAACGTGCATGCCACACCACTGCAACAAGAACACAACAAAAGAAAGGAATATGTCAGCGATTATCATTTCTTGAATACACATTTAGCATACGATCACAAAGGCCTGGATCATCACAAGTTGATAACATCTATGAATATAAAAATTCCATGCAAGGAGTAAACAACTACATACACTATATGTACGATCATCACAAAGCATTGTAAGGGAAGAAAACAATCAGCTGATCTAGTACCAGCACATCAATGACATGAGCAGCTACAATTCCTACAACAGCAATCTCTGAACCTAGGACTTTGAGCAAGCACTTTAGACAATCTACAACCTATGAATGAAGATGGATGATGCACGACCCTTAAGGTCCAAACTCGGTCTGGGTAGCATGAGACAAATCCATTATCAGGAGCTGTAACTCTTATATGGTGACCCACACCCCGTTCATCCAAAGTGTTCTTGGGATGAGCAAGGTTAAGTGGTTTATCCCAAAAACGCATCTTTAAAAGAAAACCAAATACAACAAAATGACAGAAGGCAAGGTGATACATGCTTTACTCTCCAACGTAGAATTGTCCCCTCATTTACTTCTCAACAAACAAAATAGAAGATGAAAATCATGCTGTCCCTTGAGGAGCATTTGCAGTGAAATGCAGATAAGAATCATGACAGTTTATTTTCCTGATTCCAATAATGCACTGGGTTCTTCTCAGGCACACCATCTGGCAGTGTCCATGGCTTAGCAAAGGCAGTTATTCAGTGATTTTCACCACTAATGGTAGCATTGCCATAAATTATAATGGGAAAATTCCATAAGCAAATGTATCTATCAATTCTAGGAAATCACATTATTAGCTCTAGCCGATTTTTTTTTAATGATTCAGTTAGGGCAAACGTAAGTACTGAACACATTTGGAGACATGGTTAGTACAGCCTATATTTGCTGATAACCATGAGGAATTTTGAAAGAAATCTTTTGTACAGCCTGTGTTTGCTGTTAACCATGAGGAATTTTGAAAGAGATCTTGAACTTTCTTTGGAAACTGAAAGCAATTAAGTTCTGTGAAGCCCATAACATTTTGGATGTGTTGAGAATCAGGATGAAGAACCATAGGCAGGCCATGCCATCTACTACAACAACAACAACTAAGCCTTTTTCCATACTAGATGAGGTCAACTACATGGATTCTTTGCTTCTACGGAGCCCTATCATGTGTCATGCTAGCAATTAACTCAATATAAACTAAATCATTTTTTATAATTTCTTTCCAACACTTTTGTGATCGTCCTCTTCCTCTTTTAGCATTTTTACAATCTAGTTTTTTCATATCTTCTTACGGGATCATCCTTTGGTTGTCTTTCTACATATCCGAACCATCTTAAATGATTTTCTCTCATTTTAGCTACTCCCAATTGGTTTATAATAACTTCATTAGGTACACAGTCTTACATTTTGTAACCACTCATCCATCTCAATATCTTCATTTTTGCTATGGACATCTTTTGCACATGTTAATGATTAACTACCCAACACTCAGAACCATAAAACATAGCAGGTCTAATTGTTTCTCTATAGTATTTACCTTTTCACTTTAATGGTATCTTCTTATCACATAGAACACCTTATGCCCCTCTCCATTTTAACCAACCGATATTAATTCTATGTATAACATCTCCATCAATTTTTTCATTACTTTGAAAATTGTCCCTCGGTATTTAAAACTTTCCTTGTGAGGGATGCAATGTGTGCCAATCTTAATTTTTATGTCTTCTGAAGTACCCAAATGATCAAACTTACATTCCATATATTCTGTCTTTGTTATGCTAAGTCGAAGGCATTTACTTTCTAACAATTCTCACCATAGTTCTAATTTTCTATTAACTTTTTCCTTAGACTCATCCTCTAACACAATGTCATATGTAAATATAATATAAGGTATTTCATCTTGAATATACTTTGTTAACTCATCAATAACCAATATAAATAAATATGAACTTAAAGTTGATCCCTAATATAACCCAAAATTAACTTCAAAGGAGTGTCATTCCTTCATGAGTCCTCATACAAGTTTTTGCACCATCGTACATGTCTCATAAGATTTATGTATGTCAATGGAATACCTCTCTTTTCCAAAGTTCTCCAAAGAACATCTCTTGGCACCCTATCGTAAGCTTTTTCTAGATCAATAAATATCATGTGAAGGTTCTTTTTTGCTCTAAAATGTTTCATAAGACGTCTTAATATATGAATCGCTTCAATAGTAGATCTGCCATGCCATCTACAACATAAAAAATGTTCTATTTAAATATTTTTTCATATGATAATGACAAATGAAAGTTGGTTCAAGACATGGAGCGTTTTGGCATTACTAAGCAATTGATGTTTCCCTCTTTCCCCATACTATAAGAAGGACAAAAGGACTTTGTATTTCACGCAAAAGAAAACAAATTCTCCTTTATTCCCCTTTTCATCTTTCTTAACATTAACATCAACATTGACAATGAACAACCCAGGCTGTTGAGCTCTGCCAACTCAAGAATGCTTGGAATGGAAGTTGTGAGCATAGGAGATGTAAAAACTTGAATTATATGAGCATGTATACTTGTACCTAATTTAATTGCAAAAGACAAATGCATCTCAAAATCATCAATCATCAGTACTATCCTTAATCAAGCTTATCCACTAGAGGTGTGTCACATGAGGACTTCCAGGATATACTAATGCATCTCTAAGTACATTCTCTCTATGGCTTTCTCCACTTAGAGATCCAAATATATTAAGGCAAAGAAATGGCGTCTTGTTTTTTTCTGTGCAAATAGCTAACAAAATCATGGAAATCTTCAGAATGGAATTATAGTGAATTTTCTTGTATCAACCATGGTGTTCGCCTACTATTCATTGTTGCATGTCTGGCTACACAAAGGTGTGGTTTTTGTTGTGATGGAGTCCTATAGTTTTTTCCTCCTAACTAGGTGCATACATGAAAGAACTCTACTCTCAAGCAAGTATAGATGTACAGAATGGCAGGATCACAGAAACAAAATTCAAGTACCTACCTCACAAGGGTATACCTGTTGCTAGGGTGATACATTATTCCAAGGCCATCCTCTTGGGTATGCACCAACAAAACTTAAAAAGCCTTGGAATATGTTACTAAACATGGGGTATGCACCATACCAGGGTCTAGGAGTCAAAAATCAAGGTAAAATAGAACACATCCTATCTCTACCTAACTTGGGTCGATATGGCTTAGGGTACAACCCATCCTACCTCTGCCTAACTTGGGTCGATATGGCTTAGGGTCCAGTCCATCCATACCCCCTGAACCACCACCTAAGACCAATTGGGTCAAGGGTGCCCTAGAACTGACTAAAACTGAAACCTATGGTTTAGACCTCTTGTTTGGAGTCTAATTCATGGTGTTTTCTTTGTAGGTTTGATAGAATACCTCTTTTATTGAAAAAAAATCCAAAAAAAGTATATATTTTAAAAAATTAAAAAAATTAGAAAACTCTCAAAACCTAAAAACATTTGAAAAATCTGAAAATTCTAAAAAAAATTATTTTATGTTCTTCCTTCTAGCATCTGTTTGGAAAAACTGAGGCATTTAATGAGGTCCATTTAATATAGGAGTAAGGTGGTGAGTGAGTGTATGTCTTGTTGCATCCCAGAAATTGAATGGTGTGGCAATAAACTTTTCTCAAAAAAATTAAAGAGGAAAATGCATTAGAAAGTGTAAGATCAAAGGTTGCATTGTGTTTTTGATTGTCAAACATTTATAACCCCGTCTGGGCATTTAGGGATATCGAGAACCTTCAGGAATGTTAGTGTACTTGGTTTGAGTTAGAATGCACAAAATACTAAGACCATTTCCGAACATCAAGCTCATTCTCTGATGGATCCATGCTAGTTTTTCTTAAACTCTTGGCTTCCTTGAGTAGAGTTTGTTGAAAGTTGGAACTCTTTGGGTGGTCAGTTTGGTGCTCCTGACTACACACACTTCACACATACCCTGACATGCACAACAACAGTGCTTGCAGTGCAGCAGACAGCAGTTGTGTCCCTGTTCTAGTGAACTCCGAGTGTCTGATTCTCTTCGCATTGTGGTGTAAAGTAAGATTCATTGGGTCTACTTCTAAAATGGATATCATTCTTTCAAATCTAAGAAAGTATTTTACTTGTTCTTTAAACGCTTCTAACAAAATCTACAAAGTTAAAGGGTGTGCGAAAGGGTTGTGACTATTCTTTACTGCAAGGGCATCTCTTAGAAGATGGTTTCTTTTTCTTTAGCTCAAGAAAGCTTGCTCATTTAGGGGATAATCTTCGCATTCATTGGAGGGTTTTTTTTCTCGTCTCTAAAAGTTTATTTTTAAAAAGCAGTAATGCGTTTAGAATACAAGTACTTGTTACAATCTGCTCTGATGTAAATTGTAACACGCAATGTCATTCTTTGGGAATGGTTTCAAGGGAATCTACACGAGAGTGAACTGGTGTTTGTCATTGTGATTTGCCCGTTGATTCGAGGCGAGTCATTTCTTGACATCTTGGATTGAGAGTCTCGACACGCATTTCAGCATAAAGTTAGTGCATCTTAAACTTCATTAGTTTTACTAGGATTCTCTTCAAGGGACGACGTAAAAGAGTGGATTCCTCAGTTCTCAGGAATCAAGTTTGTTTAAGATATATGCTTTGCTAAGTAGGAGTAAGAAAATTAGATGGTTTGATCCTCGACCTCCATGGGGCTATGCTTAGCTCCGTTACTGTGGACGTAAACCCGTCATGGTGAGTTCCCAATCACTTGGCAACAACTTGTCATGTCTACCGTTGTCTGGTGGTTTTCTTGAGACTGATACCGAGATGCTGTTTTCAGTTGCAGATTTTCAAGAATTAAACGGCAACGAAAGAGAAAAAAAAAAGAAAAGAAAAGAAAAGAAAAGCCAAAGCTCAAATTTCTATTAAAAATTTCTTTGCCTTATACCTCGGTACGCTTTAGAAGGGACAGTGGATAACTCTTTCCCGAAATCCCACAGCTCATCCTAATGGAGAAAAGTTTACCATTAAAATCTAAGAGTAGGAATAGGACCTACTTATTTGGATTTCATTTTGTTTGAGAATTAGACTTTGTTGTGTGAGAAATTGAAATTTAAAATGTTATTCAAAATTTTCTATAAAACCTCTACTAAGTGGTGGGTACCAAAACCCGAGTGAGGGGAAATGTAAAAAGTTGAAAGCCTTTTTTTATAGAAACCAAAAGGAGTTCTCTTTTTGAAAAGAAATTTTAAAAACATGAAACATCAAAAGAAACAATACGGGAACCATCTTTCTTGGGACAGCCGACCTTCATAAGCTTCTTCTCAAGCTCATGAATCAAAGGTATGGGTCTCTAGACATCCACTTCATTCACTTCATATTCCATGCACATAGGCATTCATCATCCATGCATGATCATCCTAGGATCATGTATTTTCTTCGTAAGTCCCTTTTGGCTAAGACCCCCTCCTTCACAAAAACAAATCCAAGGAAATGGATGATATAGAATGAAGAAAAATTTCATACTCTAAAGGTAAATTTGGGAAGAAAATCAAATGAGTGTTTTCTTATTTGTCATTATCCAAATAAATTTGGATTACTGCCAAAGAGGGGCATCTGTAAACACCTAAAAAAATTTCAAAATAAATTTTTTTCACCTTTTAGAAATTTTGCTTTTTTTGGCACCTTTGGACCTTTTAAGGGTTTTTCAAATAAAAATATCTGAAACGAACTTATTTCATTATCAAAATTTTCTAACAACCTCAAAATGATGATATATTGCATTCCCCTAAAAATTGAATTTGGACAAAAGTTTACAAAATGACTATTTTGCCCTCAAGACAAAATTGACAGGATTTTGCCTTTTCAAATGATTGCCTTCAAAGAAATGATGATTTCAAACAAGTCTTTTTATATAAGTAATCAACCAAAAAATGTTTGCAAATTTATAAATTTATAAAATTCTAAAACCCCTGACATTTAAATTAAATTCAAATTAGACCTCAGAAATTTACCCGATCGAGAATAGTCTCATTCCGAGACCTGATACCCAAGGGTTAAAGTGGCTCGATACTCTACACCCATTAAAGTGGTTAAAGTGGTTCGATACCCTACACCCGTTGAAGTGGTTAAAGTGGTTTGATACTCTATACTTATGAAAAGGGTTAAATAGTCAAGGTGGTTATAAACTGACTCACGAAGAGAAAGTAGGCCACCCTTGCAAATAGAAACTGGGAATGAAACCCAATGTTCTCTAAAAAATAATATTTGAAGATTTCATTAAATTTGATATTTTAAAATATAAAAATATTTTTCTTTATATAAAGTGTTTGAAACCATACCTGCCATATATAAAACTCAAACCAGAAGGAGGCAAATTCCTCGAAAAAATGAGGTGGCATGAACCAAAAAGGCAACAACCAGGCACCTACCAATTTCAGCATTGTTAGGTAAGGTAACCTATCATTTTTAGTTTTAGGTATTAAAAAAGAAAAGTCGACGTTTAAAAAAGGAAAGTCGACATTTAAGAAGGAAAGTCAATGTTTAAGAAAGGAAAGTCGACGTTAAAAAAGGAAAGTCGGCGCCAAGAAAGGAAGGTCGACATTTAAGAAGGAAAATTGATGTTTAAGAAAGGAAAATCGATGTTAAAGAAGGAAAGTTAGTAACTAGAAAAGAAGGTCGACATTTAGGAAGGAAAGACGGCGTCATCCACGAAAAATAAAGGTGACCTTGACACACAATTTGGAAAGTCACTAAGAAATAAAAGGCTGACAGGTTTCATCAACACTTACCTGCCTAGTTCAACATCAAAGGATTAAGCAACTTACCTTATCAAGTTTCATCAAATGAGTAGCTGCACTTACCATATCCAATAGAGATTTTTGGTAAGATGGGCCAACATCCACTTACCATATCTAATGGAGTAGATTTGTGGTGAGAAGGACCAACATTTACTTACCAATTTCAACCACCTTTAGTAGGGCAGGTTGTCTTACAAAAATTTGCAACAAAGAAACAATCCTTGGCCTATAAAAGGCCCCTTAAGGAGACTGCAAACCATCAATCCGAGTTTAATCAAGCAAGCCACAAATCGTCCAAACACCAACCAAATTCATGGCCAAGAGAGGGAGAGAAAGAGAGGGAGAGAGAGAGAGAAAGAGAGGAAGAGAGAGAGAGAGAGGAAGAGAGAAAGAAGAAGGGAAACTTTGCTGCCACAAGCCATCGGACGGTCCTTCCACCACAGGTCCACTCTTCACTTTTTTTTTTAATTATTATCTCTTCTTTCATTAATATTAATGGGATTGTAATTAAGGAGCTCATGTCTCCATTATGATGTGTTAATCAAAGTTCATATGTTGCCCCGTCTCTTTTTCATTCATATGTTATTCGTTAGATATTTTAATTTTGATCCTTTCTACTCCATAACATGATATAAGATTATAAACCTCTTAATCCCCTTATGCTCATGTGGCAATTAGAATTTTATTTATTTTGAATAGCTGTGAATTAATTTTAATTCGGATGGAAACACACATGAATCCTGTAAAACTCAAAAACTTATTTTTCTACACTCTACACATGTCCGGTAAACGAATTTTATTTTATTATCTCCTATCCGAATGTTCCTAAATTTTGCATGTCTAATCTATCTACACAACATACTTTTTATAAAATTTTTAAAAATTTTAGGCTTGTGAAACATCATAAATAAAATCAAAGAAAATCAAATAAAACTAGAACATATTCTGTAAAACCAGAAGTTCCTTTAACAAAGGTTGGGTAATTATCCCATATCTTTGTATATAGTGAACCACTTTTTTTTTAAATGATCTCATTGGAAAGTTGATATCCACAACTTCCGATAAGACCAAGTTTATAGAAATCGTAGGTATGAACATAAAGATATAATTATTTTTCTAAACCTCTGACTTCCTAGGACAGGTCTATCCCGAATGTCTGAATGGGGTCTATTTTTGGATTTAATTGAATAAATTTATAATATATAAAATAAAATAAAAAATAGTTTCTAAATTGGTACATTAAATTATGTTTTTTGTAAAAAAAATAGAATTTTGGAGATTTAGAAGCTGTTAAAAAAAATTAGAAACAAGTCTCTCGAAACAGAAACAAGTTCTATTTTTTTTCAAGATTTAGAATGTTTTCAAATTAAGAAGAAAATCACAGTTTTTGTCAAGTTTTGGAATTGAAACTGTGTTTTGAAATCTCCAATGATTTTCAAAGCATTTAGGCTGACCCTTGAGTCTCAAGAAGGCCTACATCATAAAAAAATTCACTTGTCCACAATCGCTACACGAAGTGAGAAATCAATCTTTGTTAGTTTGAGCAAACTAGCTTTCACGCTCGTGCACATGACGTAGTTTGAGAATTTCGTTTCAAGTCTCTAAATAGGCTTCGAAATAAAATTTCACATCTACATATAGTACGTGATGTTCTTGCTATTCCTATCTCTTCTGTTGCCTCATAATCAATCTTTAGTATTAGCGGTATAGTGCTTGATCTATTTAGGAGCTCTCTTACTCCTAAAATCGTGGAAATTCTTATTCGTACCCAAGATTAGTTACATTATGAGGTTAAAGAAGAAGATTTTATGAAGCAAGTGAAAGGTTGGGAGAAGTATGAATCAAGTATAACATCAAATTAAGTATTTGTTTATTTTTTCTATAATTTATATTGATAGTTAACTTTAATGAATGCTTGGCTTTTTTTGTTGTACTGCTCAAGAAGATGATACCTTAAATCAACAAATAGTGTAAGAAGCACCTTTGACTAAGACGTGGGTTGTTATTCTTGTATATGATTTTTTGTTCTTTATTTGATACCTTCATGATATGTATTACTTCATTTTTTAGTGTGTCATGTTATCCTCTAAGAAATAAATATTTATTAAATTAATTTGATAACATATATGGATGAAAATTAGCACTTGAATGCAATGAAAGAGTGCGTGAATGCCATTTAGCTTGTTGTTTTTTGTCATGAAACACTTTCTCATCCTTGTTATTGTTATTATTGTGTCATGTTATGCTATTTTATATTTGTTGATTCTATGGAGTTTAGGTTCTAGAAATGTGGAAGAATAACGGTAAATCTTTATTGGGTTTGTTATAATCATGGCTTATTTTTTCTTTCGTGCTTATATTGTTTAGAATTGCGTATGTTGGACAACATCATGAGAGATTTTGTAAATTTTGCCCTCGTTGTCACTAATTGTCATTCATTATTTTGTTTATTAGTATTCTTGGAACCTCCTTTTCTTGGTTTAGAATATATGTATCAATTCTCAGTAGTGTATCTTGTTCTTATTCGACCAAGCTTCTTGAAGTGTTTGTACCTTGTTATACACTTTTTTCTCCACTTGCATCTCTTTTAAGGTTTTTTAAGCATGCAACCAAAACTGTGTTAGAATTCCCCTTGATTGAGGAGGATACTTTCCACTATCTTTGAGGATTCCCTTTACTTGAGGAAGATATTTTTCACTATGTTTGAGGATTTTCTTTTGACAAGTAGTGGCCAAATATGTTGTTTATATTTTAGTTGACATTATATTCATATTTCTACATTTATTTTTTGATCTGTATATGCAAACATGCATGCATGTAATTAGACTAATTATGCTTATTCTTTGCAGATTTTCTTATCTTATTCTTTATGAAGGCTCTTTTCTATGTTAGAGAAGTGGTCTTTATTCTACTAATAGATTATTTGTGAAGGTAATCTCCATCATTTGTAACAGTAAGTCTGCTACTCAAGGTCTTGATTTCATTATGTCTCAGCTTTGTTGTATTGGTGATGGTTAAAGGCTTAAAGGAAAAAGGACCCTTACATTGACCTTTTTTGTTATAAATTTGTTTTGCAAGTCAGTCTGCTACTCAAGAGGAACTTGTAATGTTGATTTAATCCATTTTATATCAACTTTATTATGATGAATTTCTTGTATTATTGATTCCAATATGTCTATGAAGTTTGAACTTTATGATGTGAGTTTTTTTATCTTTGGCCCATAAGTTGTTTGACATGAACTATTCAAGAGAATTCAGTTCATTTGATCCATTTTATATTGAATTGAGTTAAAGATGTTTGGTCCATAAGTTGTTTGACATGAACTACTTAAGAGAACTTAGTTGATTTGATCCATTTTATCGACTTTATTGTGATGGATTCTTTGTATTATTGATTCTATTTTCTCTATGGAGTCTTAACATTATGATGAGAGTTCTTTAATATTTGGCCCATAAATTGTTTGACAAATGACATGAACTTTATCCCTATCATCACATGAAGTTCAAATTGCAAGAGCTTATTAAGCATTTTTTGATGGCGCAACCCATCATTTTACATTAAGGTTAGAACTGTCGTTCAAATCGGAACCAACGGTTCAGTTCTAAGTAAGCCATAGTTCGGTTCTCTAATATCATAGAATCGATGGTATTGGTTTGGTTCAAGTTTAAGACTAGAACCGAACCAAACTGAACCGTGAACACCCCTACTCGAAAGTCAAACATCTTGACATTCGTGGAGATCAAATTGGAAACTATTTTCCTAATTTGCGGCCAATTGTCATGAGGCAGTATGTTCAACACGGCACCCCATAGACAAACACCCTTCTAAAAGGGAAACCATCTAATGATGGCCTTGATGTACAATGGTCATCTTGTGGCAACTTCATGCGGTTTATCAAAGATTATCAACAAATCAACCTTGCTAGGTAGAGCCGCCCAATCTACTTCATCCGCTAGAAAGTCTTCATCCTCGGAGCTATGTTCAAGCTCTATAGAAGCGAAACTTACTAGAAAAATAGTAATCAGATATTCTAAGAGACCGAAGAAATCTACATCGATATCTTCATCGAATATATAAGTATCATCCAAGGAATAATTGCCTTTAGTCGTAACCTGTGATAACACTTTTAGGAGATCAACATAGGGTTGTGGCGAGACTTTTTTATCCGACTCACCAATCTACTGAACCAATAGTGGTTCCTCCATCCTAGGTCTAAGATTTGTAATAAGTTATGGCTCTTGTCGCTCCATCCCATTGGCTATCGATGCATCGGCCAATGCTTCCACAAGATTAGAATTCCCTTGTGATTGTGATTCACCATGCTATCATTTGCATTGGAATTTTTCCTTCCAGCGACCTGATCCTTAGTATCAAAGGATCATGGATCTTCACTTTTGGTATCTTCCATAAGATGAGCTATGTATGCTCATATGCAACTCTCCAAAGGATCATGGTTGTCTCAATCTTCTAACTGACTCTTTCTATTTGTAATTGATGAAAGCTTCCTAGTCACTTCTCCACTCTTCGAGGGTTGCTTCGATTCATTCATCAGTTTCCTTGAGAAGGAAATATATGTACTCTTTCGGCTTAGTAGGTACATCTTCTGCTGAATGCGCTTATTCGTCTACTGGTGTGGTGTCAGTTTTCTCACAAGAACTTTGTAGCAAGAATGGGTGGCCATCACCTCCTTTAGGATTGTCGAGTTGTAAAGGACATGACTCGTTGTTTACCTCATTTTTACTACTGGAGTAATCATGTTTCAACTCCTCATCAAAATCAGGCAGAAATCGGGTGCAAGTGGGATGAGAGGACGTCTCTAGCTCTTCGAAAGACCTCTCGAGTTTTGATAGTCTTCTCCATTGCGCTCTTTGTCTTTGAGCTCGTATTTTCTATGTCCTTGTGAGTTGCAACATATAAGGTCGAGATTGCCATTTGGATCACGACTTTTTGACCCATTGATCAATCGATCATTCAAGCTCTTGTGTAGACTCAATCTCCACATGATATATCCAAGATGGTCATCGTGTGATGAATGAACATTTCAACCGCTCGAGAAAAAGATGCTGGTAGGTCCACACGAATGAGTTTGCCCTCACTCGACTTGAATGGGCCTTCACTTGTCGGCGATCATCCAACTCATATAGTGGGATATCTTCGTTGAGTTGGCCTTTGATGATAAGGTCACCATTCCTCATGTACACCTTGCCTAGGTCTCCACTTTCTTCTAGGCAGACCTTGGATTTGTCCAAGGTAAAGTTGGTCGTTATGGCATGACAAATAGAGGGGCCTAGGCTTATCCTTCTCATCATTGGTCCAACATTCCCTCCTTGGATTGAGATAGCTGCATTCGCCTTCATATTCTATGGTCCCTTGAATCAGTTGTATGACAAAATCAATTAAGGGGTTTTCACCTTTTTTAGCCTCTTGCTTCTAGGTTTTGCCAACTAAAACGATACAAAATGGCAAAATGAGATATCTTCAGTCAAAGGCTATGACTTGGAATGAGTTTGAAGTGGTTCTGAGCTGTTTTTTGAAAGCTTGAGGTAGCCTTATTTGATGGCATGTTCTATGATAGTGTGGAATTTCATACACTCGTCACGGGTGATGGCATTGTGTCATTTACAATACATCAGCATCTTCTTGAGGTCTTCTTGTTACAAGAGTTACGGTGGCCATTCTCGGCAACTCAATCCGGTAACGGCTGGACTGGCCATCCAGACCATTACTGAAGATAAGAGTTATAGATAAGGGCCAGGAATGTAGCCGTCGGACCGTTACCGAATTTTTCGGTAACCGTTCGGATTTAGCTGCTCAGAAGAGTGAAACCCAACATGAAAAACCAAGAGACGGCGAGCAGGCACTGCTCTATAAATAGAGCAGTGCATATAAAGAAATGAGAGAATAATACAAAAATAAGAGTCTCCCTAGATAAAGCCACTGCGAGGAAACCTCGAATCGTCAAAACACCATTTCCGCTATTGAAGATCGTCTGAAGCCTTTGACATAGGAAGGAGACACGGTGTTTTTCCGGCAACTAGAAAACAACAGAATCAGAGCCTCGGAGATCCGTCATCACTTCTTGGGTAGAAACAAGGTGACCCTCGAGAAGACATATCTACTGAATAGCAAATCAAGTATTTCATCAGCTTTAGATGTATCAAAGAGACATAACTCTTTTACATCAACTTCCTTCTTCCCTTCTGGGGGCCATAGAGTATTGCACGTGTAAGGCTCTCCTTACGTCAATTAAACTTCCATGACTTCAGTTGAACCGGGATCCTTATTGTCATGCATCCTCTCTTCAATGCACGATATGAAGGCCTGCCATTAGGACCTCTTTGGTCCTTCTTGCATGGAAGTTGGGGGATCATGAGCACTAAAGATGTACTCTACCTCAACCACTCTATTTTCCAATTAGACCAAGGTCAGACAAAATGATTTATTAGTCCGTTCTTGATTTCAGACTGCAAACAATTTCATTCTTGGGTCACATATTGGGCCTCGATGAACCACATCTGAGAGTAGGTGATGACATCATGGCACTTCTCAAAGAAGGCTTTGAAAGTCTCTCCTCCCTTTTGTCGGAGATTCATTAGGTTTGTTGGAGTAGGTTGTAGCTGAATCTTCTTGTACCATTTGAGGAAAGTTTTTTGCATTTCCTCTCATGTTTGGATGAAACCAACATTCAAAGATGTATGCTAAGCGTATGCTTGGCATGCTTGGCTTGTAAGAGAAGACGAAGAGAACTTGTTATCTCCTAACTCTTCACACTGAAGGGTGAAATGTGAAGTGTTCATTGAGACTTGTTGTCTTGTCTCAAGAAAGTGGTAAATTTTGCTTTGAAATCCCTTGGGATAGGAGCAAGCCTATCAACCCATGCTTATAGTCTACCTCAACGTCCAGTAACTATAGCTCAATATTATGAGGCACTGGCTAGCCAATTGGCTGATGCTACAGATTAACCAATTGAAATTAGCTCACGCATGCCTGGGGTGGATAAGCTTTGAGTAGATGCAAAGGCCATTGTAGTAGAATCTATGGGTCGTACTCCACTAGATGTGGCAGTGGAAGCAAACATATACCAGTTTGGGCCACCATGAAGTTATGGAAGAGGTGACATCATCAGCTAAAGCACTTGATGTGTGCCCCCCTCCCAGCATATTAATCGGAAACTAGATTCCTATAAGGGACACAAACGGTTGTCACATGGGAAATGTTGACAAGAAGGATAGCGTTGGTCTAAGTCGTTAAGTCAGGAGGCCTTTGAGCAATGTTGACATGTCTATATTGTAAGTTTGGTTGTCAGGATGTTGAGGACTTGGGAACTGTATAACTTCCAATATACATATCGGAAGTTGGTCATTGTTGAGATCGAGCTTGAGCGGTTGCTTTAACAACCAACTTCCACGTACGATAGCTAATTGATTTGCGATAATGATGGGCATGGTTTCTGACATCTAACTGAATAGAAACCCCTCTATTAGCTATCGTACGTGAACAATAGATGACGTATATTATAATCAATTAGCTGTTTGAACACCTATTCATCGTTGTTAGATGTCAGAAACCATGACCAAATTATAATCAATTTGCGATAATGATGGGCATGGTTTCTGACATCGATAATGATGGGTATCGTACGTGAACAATAGATGACATCTAGCTGAAGCTAATTGATTTTCTGTAACCAATCGATGACAGACCGCATCAGCTGTTTGAACACCTCTTCATCGTCGACACGAGGGTGTGAAGAGGATAGTGTGTTCTCACGCTAAGACTGGGCGGCATGAGATGACAAAATCTGACCAAACGGGTCATCTGAGTTGCATCCATGAACTTTGGACTAGTGAAACATGATCAAAATTCAGTGTTGAAGGCTATTGAATACCCACAACCAGATCAAGTATGCATACACCACATGATATCGTAGACAGGTGAGGTCCCACCGAATATACCAAAGAATATATTATAATCAAGAATGACAACTCAATTCAATGTGGGACATGCAAGAGAACTTTAACCCTCATTCTCAAAGGAGATAACAGATAATGCTTAAGGCAATGAAGATGGGTTCTTGAGAATATGACTGAACATATCTCGGTTGTCGTCGATATCACACTTTCAGGCAATGAAGATGGGTTCTCGAGAGTAACATTGGGATATCAATAAACTAAGTCATGTCTACTAATAAAAAATCACGGAAGAACTATACTAAGAACGAAAGAAATTTCAAAGTGTTTGATTCAATCCTTTGCTTGAACATTACAATGACTATTTATAAACCTCCACACAACAATCGAATTTGCCTTCAATGTACATGATTCCCAATAACTCCCTCCTCGTCAATATTGCCTTTGCGCCGCAATGTCACAAGTGGTTTGTTAGTTGTCCTTCCATCACTTCATACCTAAGGCTTGTATGAGTCATGAGCCTAAACCAACATCTTGCTTTTTTAAGTCCTCAAGTGTTTGCCACGTCTCTCAATTTTTCGCATAAAAAAGAACAAATCCACAATTGAAGTTTATCGATGACCCAAACCCATACCCACAAAAGCGACCCGTCTTAAACTGAGTCATTCAGCAGCTGATCCGAAGGACACTTATGTAATTTCTCGGTTCGTACGTTCCACTAGCGTGAGGGAGTCAGCGTCGTAGCTTACGTGACAACGTGTGGGAACGGAGCTGTTTTCAGAATTTTCTCAAGAACTGATCATATGGACCAATTTGTCCCAAAACATTCTCCCAATGATGTACACAAACATACATGCTTAGGTAATTTGTTCATATAAATTTTCCAAGAAACCAGTCAAAGATTGGATCTCTTGACCAAGTTATCGTTCGGTCGACAGGCAAAGGAAACTTGCTCAACAGGACAATCACCACGGCTGAAACAGAACTGTGTGTTGGCCCTGACACCAAGTAAACGATTTATTAATCCGTAGGAGAACTCAGTTCGTGGATGGGGGTCCGACCGCTAGAAATACAGCCTAAGGTTTTAATACCATGAGACCACTTTCTTCCCTCAGTGATCAAACATATCTCGGTTACACCAAAAGCAGAGAAAATCCATCATTCTCTTTCTTTCATTCGAAGTGGATGATGCCAAGAGAGAGAGAGGGAGGGGGGCTCATATGGACTTGTTCGGATACAAGACATCTAAGTCATACAAGACCTCAAGCAATCGAGAACCACCTCTCGATGCTCGAGTAAAACATTCATGAGCTCGATAATGGTGGCATCTTAGGAAGGGCTTTCACAAAGATATCAAAATGAAACTTAGCTTGTGCTTTGCTTCCACGTTATAACAACAATCCAAATGCCCAAGCATCTGCCAACTTTGCCTCCTGGTAATTGTTGAAGCAGGACCTGTGCGAAGAACTTTTAGGAAATTACCCAGTTGTTTATGCTGATTCTATCAATGTCAAGGTGTGAACTAAGACGAGCACTATTCCAGGTTCATTGGCACCCTCATGCACACAAGCACTAAGCCAAACGCACACAACTTGTGGAGTTAACCCCCTAGCCGGGTGAGCTATTGCTCATCGTGCTAATCCTTGGTTTTGATATCAAGAATATGGTGGTTTCCCTAATAATTTAAGATGAAGGCATCAGCCAACAACCCAAGGGAGAAAAACACAGAGAAAAGGGCTTCTGGTAGATACACATGTATCAGGGATACGCTCCAAATCACTGGTTGATATCACCAGCACAAGGTATTGCGAGCCAGGTCTTTCCATTTAAGGATCCTAGCCTTGAAGTCTGATGTGCAGTCATTCCAAACCCATTTAAAAACAGCTCAGTCGAGCAACAAAATAAGTTCAGAAGGGGCTGAGCCATCCACCTCATCTACCACATCTTATTCATTGAATTCACCCACTGGATTCATGACTTACATGCCAGAAACAAGAATTAATCATAACAGCAACATTTAAACTACATGGATCAAATTGTATAAACCAGAAAGCCACAGGAAGTCTACAACAACATAGCCAAATTACACTAATGAAGCAAAAAGTAACAAAATAGGCAAGGGATACTACATATAACCCAACAGAAGGGGGGCATGAATTAGGAAAATGTTCACATGTACCCAAAAGGGCTAGGGTCTCCATTGGCAAAGGCAGCACACAATAAGCACAACAGCAGGGAAAAAATACAGCCTTGTTGTACATAGCGAAGAGATGCAAGTCTTGTTTATTGTCCAAGGAAAGCAGAGACCAATGATCTATCAACTATAACCATAAATACCCCACTAAAAAATAGTAGACACTAGGATCTCATTCCTAAAGTAGACCAAACACATCCGGTACTTGCCTTGACCGCTAAAGCCTCCATTCAACCGTGTGTGTCACTGAAGCACAACAAGAACCAGTCACATATTTCACAAACTTGATGAACAAGAAACGAGAATGAGAGTCAAGTTAGCGGGTGATGATCACCTCTGCGTTATCTGCCTTAGCACTGGCAGAAATCTCCATCTTCTGTTGGTCATCAGCTGCCACTCATTCATTCATCACAAGTTAGCATTACAAAGGGACAATACAATTAGTCAATTTAAATGCAAGTCGGTAATGAGGAAATTTCTCGGCAGACTAACAATCACCAATGAACTAACTAAGCAACAACACATCTTTGTCTTTTTGTTTTCAAGTGCAGTCAATTTTGCACCTTTTCAAATATGTCAAGTTTTGCTTCCTAAGCCTGGATAAAGGAGGAGGGTTGTGTCAGGGTTCCGACAGCCAGCGTAAAACTTCGTCGGATTTTTACAACATGGATTACAAAAATTATGAGCATGGCTTTGGGGCGTCCTCACCTAGCGACGTGCTGCAGAGCCCGAATGCAGTAAGAAGTAAGCAAGGGCCACTACATTTTCGCCCAAATGTAGTGAATCAATTGCAGAGAGGGTTCCCACATCATGGACGGGTGTGGGTAAAGAAGTTAGTCCCGCTACATTGCCGCCCGAATGTAGTGAAAAATTTTCAGAGAGGGTCTTCGCATTTTGATTATGGAGCGGGGGGTAAGGAAGCTAGTCCTAGATAATAAGATTCGTATTGGTTCTTGGAATATAAGAACATTATCGGGTAAGCTAATGGAAGTGGTAGATACTATGATTCGGAGAAAGATTCATATTCTATGTTTACAAGAGACAAAATGGTTGGAGAAAAAACAAAGGAGATAGAGGATACAGGTTTTAAATTATGGTACTCAGATAAAGAAAAGGCTCGAAACATAGTTGGTATTATCATAAATAAAGATTTAAAGGAGAGTGTAGTAGACATTCAACGATATGGTGACCGAATCATGACGTTGAAATTAATGTTGGGAGCAAAGGTTTTGAATATAGTTTGTGCTTACGCACCCCAAGTAGGACTAGAAGATAGTATAAAGACAGTTTTTTGGGAAGAGTTAGATAAGGTGTTTCAAAAGATTCCACAAAGGGAGATGATTTGTTTAGGAGGAGATTTAAATGGACATGTCGGTAAAGAGGCATTAGGATATCAAGGGATTCATGAAAACTTTGGTTTTGGGGAGATAAATGAGGAAGGTAGGGAGATTTTAAATTTTGCTATGTCATTTGATCTCTTTATAGTCAATACAATCTTCAAAAAACGAGATGAACATTTAATTACTTATAAGAGTGGCTTATCACAAACACAAATTGATTACTATATTTGTAGAAAAAAAGATAGAGCGTGTTGTAAAGATTGTAAGGTAATTCCAAGAGAAAGCTTAACCACCCAACATCGACTTTTAGTTATGGATTTACAAATAAAAAAATGGACAAAGAAGAAAAGAGTGCATCGAGCTATTCAGACTAAATGGTGGAACCTCAAAAGCGAAAAAGAAGATATATTTAAACAGAAAGTCCTTCAAGGAGATGTTTGAAATTATGTTGGCACACCTTGTGATATGTGGAACAATATGGCTATACATATTAGGAAAGTGGCGAAAGATGTGTTAGGGGTATCTAAGGGAGGTGTACCGGCACAAAAAGAAGCTTGATGGTGGAGTGAAGTAGTACAAAATAAAATCAAGGCAAAGAGGGCATGTTACAAATTACATTATGCTAAGAAAACTAGTGAAACTTTAGAAGCTTATAAGAAAGCAAAGAAGGAAGCGAAAAAGGCCGTTAGTGAAGCAAAATCTAAGATTTGGGAGGACTTATATAAAAAAACTCAACTCAAAAGAGGGTGAAAGAGATATTTTTAGGATAGCTAGGGCTAGAGATAAGAAAACTAAATATCTTAATTATGTTAGATGCATAAAAGACGATGATGAAAAAATTCTAGTGGCAAATGATGATATAAGAAATAGATGGAAAAACTATTTTATAATCTTTTTAATAAAAATAAATATGTTAGTATTAGTTTAGGAGATTTAGCCAAGTCAGAAAAGTATATAAACCACAATTTCTACCGACGTATTCAAAAGAATGAAGTCAAGGAGGCTCTTAAACATATGAAGAGTGGTAAATTGGTAGGGCCTGATAATATTCCTATAGAAGTTTGGAAAATACTAGGAGAAATAGGAATCACTTGGCTCACAAGACTATTTAATGAAATATGGAAAAACCAAAAGATGCCCGAGGAATGGAGAGCAAGTACACTTATACCCATATATAAGAACAAGGGAGACATTTAAAATTGTACGAATTATCGAGGTATCAAGTTAATGAATCATACTATGAAATTATGAGAAAGAATTATCGAACGTAGGTTAAGACAAGTATCAAGTACAACAGAGAACCAATTTGGATTTATGCCAGGCAGATCTACTATTGAAGCGATTCACCTTTTGAGACGTCTTATGGAACATTTTAGAGCAAAAAAGAAAGACCTTCACATGATATTTATTGATCTAGAAAAAGCTTCTGATAGGGTACCGAAGGAGGTTCTTTAGAGAACTTTGGAAAAAAGAGGTATCCCATTGACATATATTAACCTTATAAGAGACATGTATGATGGTGCAAAAACATGTGTAAGGACTCATGAAGGAACGACAGACTTCTTTGAAGTTAATATTGGGTTACATCAAGGATCAACTTTAAGTCCATACTTATTTATAATGGTGATGGATGAGTTAACAAAACATATTCAAGATGAAGTACCTTGGTGTATGTTATTTGAAGAAGACATTGTATTAGTGGAGTCTAAGGAAAAAGTTAATAGAAAATTGGAACTATGGAGAGAAACATTAGAAAGCAAAGGCCTCCGACTTAGTAGAACAAAGACAGAATATATGGAATGTAAGTTTGATCATTTGGCTTCTTCAGAGGACATAGAAATTAAAATTGGCACACATTGCATTCCCCAAAAGGAAAGTTTTAAATACCTAGGGTCAATTTTTCAAAGTGATGGAAGAATTGATGGAGATGTTACACATAGAATTAATGCTGGTTGGTTAAAATGGAGAGGAGCATCAGGTATTCTTTGTGATAAGAAGATACCATTAAAATTAAAAGGTAAATATTATAGAGCAGCAATTAGGCCTGCCATGTTTTATGGTTCTGAGTGTTGGGCAGTTAATCATCAACATGTACAAAAGATGTCAGTGACAGAAATGAAGATGTTGAGATGGATGAGTGATCATACAAGAAAAGACCGTATACATAATGAGGTTATTAGAAACAAATTAGAAGTGGCACCAATAGAGGATAAAATGAGAGAACATCGTTTAAGATGGTTTGGACATATAGAAAGAAGATCAAAAGAAGAACCTGTAAGAAGGTTAGAAAAACTAAATTTGGAAAGTATTAAAAGAGGTAGAGGACGACCACAAAAGTGTTGGAAAGAAACAATAAAGAATGATCTAGCTTATTGGGAGTTAACTGCTAACATGGCACACGATAGGGATATGTGGAAACAAAGAATCTATGTAGCCGACCCCGTCTAGTATGGGAAAAGGCTTTGTTGTTGTTGTTGTTGTTGTTGTTCAAATATGTCAAGTTTATAGTTCTTCATCAGCCATCTGTTGGTGACATGTTTGCATATTTGTTGGACTAGTAGCTTTTGAAAATCATCATAACCGTAGTGTATTATATTCCTTTAACAAAATAGATTACATTGCGCAATTCATTGACTTGTCTATGAACCTTATTTGACTATCACTTTATGAGTTACAACATATTTTACAACCACACTGGAACCCTTTTCAGGGCCTGTGGTGAATTTGATTGCCTATGCTATACCTTTTACATGTCAGAGATTGGATCTGGTGTCAAATGTCCAATATAATCTATACCGTTTAATAGCAGTCACAATCACGCATCCTCACTCTGTGTCCAACATACCACCTTTGAAACTAACTATTAAAGCTAATAACAGAGAAGGAAACAACTTAGAAGGTTTGAGATATATTACCATCCTCTGGAATGTCAGATGTCCATAGCGTTAGATTGTCCCTCAGCAGTTGCATAATCAAAGTGCTATCTTTGTAAGATTCCTCACTTAAAGTGTCAAGTTCAGAAATAGCCTCATCAAAAGCTTGTTTTGCAAGGTGGCAAGCTCTGCATAAAGATAAGCATCAGAGATACATCATACCATGAAACTTTTGTTCACACATTTTGCCATCTCAGAAGTTAAAATAAAAATTGAAAACTAGGGTCCAGAAGGCCTGCCTTTCAGGTGAGTTCATAATTTCATAATAAAAAACTGAAAAGTTTAGTGCCAAGCCCAATCTGATAGGATGAGTGGGAGGTAAATCTGCCTCCGCTGTAGTGGAAGCTGTCTGCAGAGATTATGAGGAAAAAAGAGAATCAGAGACATGTTTCCCTTATGAGCAGCTGTTTTTCTTTGCATTTGCTTAACAGAAACTGCAAGATAAAAAGAATTAGTGGCATGGTTCCACTACACAAGTTGGTGCTTGTTGCAGAAAATAAAAGTCTTTTGGGGTATTTCATTAAAAGCTGTTTTCCTTTACATTTGCAGAACATAAGCACACAGATAAGTACCAAAGTTGAACTTTATCTGAGCAACTAATGGTTGTATCTTTCTATCTGATTCCAGAGAGAATAGCCTCAGTGAAATGTTCCCTCCACCATCCGATGCATTAGAAGCAAATTTATTAAAATGAACGGCAGCCCCAAGAATTGCTCAAACCCAACAAGCATGCAAAGCTTTTGCACTTGACAGTTGACACCATGCCTTTGAAGGTTGGACAAACCCATTGTCATAGAAAAACCTCACCCCCGCTTGGATGAAATTAGAGATGTCAAAATGGGCGAGGCCCAAGGCGGGCCAGAAAATTCTGGCCGATATTTGAAGCAGGGCCAAATGTCCCAACGCGAATGGCCTTGGGGCCCAATGAGGGCCATGCCGGCAGGACCACAGGCCAATTGGATATTAGATTGGGTCTATAAGACCTGATACAAATCTGCTTGAAATCCAATATATATATATATACAACAAAACAATAACTAAGCCTTTTCCCATACTAGACGGGGTCGACTACCAATATATATATACATGTAATAAAAAAACTATCCATATATATACAATATATAAACCATAATTTCTACCGACGCATTCAAAAAAATGAAGTCAAAGAGGCTCTTAAACATATGAAAGTTGGTAAATATGTATGACCATATAATATCCCCTGAGAAGTACGGAAAATCCTACGAGAGATGGAAATCACTTGGCTCATAAGAATGGAGAGCGAGTACATTTATACGGTTATACCTATATACAAGAACAAGAAGACATCCATAATTGTGTGAATTATCAAGTATTAAGTTATCGAGTCATACTATAAAATTATAGGAAAAAATTATTGAATGTAAGCTAAGAAGACTATAAAAGAATGACAAACTTCTTTGAAGTTAATATTGTGTTACTCTAGGATCCGCTTTAAGTCCAGATTTATTTATATTGGTTCTTGATGAGTTAACAAAAGATATTCAAGATGAAGTAACATAGTATTAGTGGATGAGTCTAAGAAAAAAATTAATAGAAAATTGGAACTATGAGAGAAACACTAAAAGGTAAAGGCGTTCAACTTAGTAGAAAGACAAAATACATGAAATATAAGTTTGATCATTTGGTTGCTTTAAAGGATATAGAAATTAAGATTGACGCACATTGCATCATTCACAAGGAAAATTTTAAATACCTAAGCTTTTTTTTTAGTGATTCAAAAATTGATAGAGATGTTACACATAGAATTAATGTAGGTTGGTTAAAATGAAAAGGGACATCAGATATTCTATGTGATAAGAAGATACCATTAAAGTTGAAAGATAAATATTATAAAGTAACAATTACACGTACTATGTTTTATGGTTCTAAGTGTTGGGTAGTTAATCATCAATATATAAAAAAGGTGTATGCGACAAAAATAAAGATGTTGAGATCGATGAGTGGTTACACAAGAAAAGTTCGTATACATAACGTTATTAGAAACAAATTGGGAGAGGATAAAACGAGAAAAAATCGTTTAAGATGATTTAGATATATAAAAAATGACAAAGGAAACTCTAGTAAGAATGTATGAAAAACCAACTTGTGAAAACATTAAAAAAAGAAGAGGAAGACTACAAAAGTGTTGGAAAGAAACAATAAAGAATGATCTAGCTCATGTTGAGTTCACTGTGTATGACACATAATATAACTACGTGAAAATAAAGAATCCATGTAGCCAATCCTATACGATATGGTACAATTATCGTGTATTAGCCTCTCTTCTGATAGGGACCCAATACAATTTTTACTACATATATACGCATGTAGATATTCACCACCCCTCTGATTTGTTTTTATCTTAAAAAGCGTATACTTCTTTCCATGTACTCTTTTTGGGCTCACCATCATTAAAGACGTTTCCCTCTTGATTTTAACACAATGCTTGTACTTTCTTTGCTATTTTGTCAAAATTTTCATTCTTAATCTTATCTTCTTGCTTGCTTTAGAAAATCATTTTCTGGTGAAGACATTCACCTATCTCTTATTTTTCGTTTTACCTTAGAACATCTTGTACTTAGTAACAAAATAAATATGATTTTCTTTGAAGTAAAACCTTGTGTTCTTTTTAAAATAGTTTCTTATTTCTTTGTTGGGAAATTTTTGAAAATTTGGGCCGAGCCAGCCCACATTTTCCCGGGCCCACCGACCCATATTGACATCTCTAGATGAAATAATCAGGGTCATATCCCCTAGTCCAGATACCCCAGAAACAACCCAAGTCCCTCAAATAAAGTCACCCAACCTCAAGATGAAAGGAAGAAGTTGTTAGATCCAACCTAAGCAAAACTCAATGGTCATGATGTTTAGTGCCTCCTACATTTAAGGGTTTCCCGCTGCAATTCTATCTGGCATGGGTCCCACCCCATCTATAATCCTTGTGAGATTTGTTTCCTATTTTGTCACAAACTCGTATACTTGATGTGTGAACTAAAGAACAGAAGCAGGTACTCACTATTCTAAACCAGAATGTTTTACCTGATAAGCTTTCAGTGAATGATCAGCAGCGTCCTTCCTCTCATGCCCACTCTTAAACTCAGCCATGTAACGATAATAGTCTCCTTTCCTGCCAAGCATGAAAAAAAAGTTAAGTCCTAAACCTAAAACGCCCAGAAGCAAAAGCATCTTGTCACTAAAGAAAAACAACAAGTGCCACAAGGGATTACTCACATCTTGTAGTAAAATACAGTAGCTTCACCAGCAGGTGAAGAAGGTATAAGATGTTCATCAATAACAGTCATAACATTGTTACAGATATTTGTCAATTCTGATTCAACCTTCTGCCTATATTCCCGTATACGCTTAGCATTCACTTCATTCCCTTTGGCCTCTTCCTTCTGTTCAATAGATGAAAGTATCCGCCAAGAGGCTCGGCGAGCTCCAACCACATTTTTGTACCCCATGGAGAGTAGATTTCTCTCCTCCACTGTCAACTCCACATCCAACCTTGCAACTTTCTTCATTGCATCAACCATTTCTGTGAAGGAAAACAGATAGAAGTCATATTTTTATTATTTCAAGGGCAAGCAAATCCTAGCAACCAATTGAACTTCTAAACTAAGTTGCTAAAGGCTGCCAGACTATAACCATTTCAAGAAATAGGGAGCAAACCCCAACACAGTCAGTACCTTCAGTCTTTATAGGAAAGAGAGCACATGAAAAAATAAACATCCAGATTCACAAGACACGTTCACATTTCAAATCTCTAACCTCCATTAATTAAATTCACATTGCTTTTGTTAAAACAAACCACTGAAAAACACAAACAATCTCATAACCAAGAAGATAGTCGTATGGCAAAGAAGTCCATTACCATCAATTCAGTCTACAAAGGGACACTGTTGCACGAAAATGACCTCATAAACTAACCAAAGCCAATTATTTTTCCACAATAAGTTTAATCCAGCTGAAAGGATTCTAAGTAGCTATTGCGTCATACCCACATTTCATCTTTTATTGAAGAGCAATATCATGTTTCACAGTTTGCATCCCCAACGATTTCTAGTTGTGTTTTGGACTCTTTTATGGTGTTCAGTATACAGATTCTCCCCTCTTCACACTGTAGATTCATTTGAGCTAAACGAATATAACAGTTCAAAGAACGAGTCCACACGTAAGCCCCATCACCAAAAAAGAAACAACTTGCAGCATGCAAAAGAACCCCATACCTCTCAATACACCAGTTGAAACATTTTCAACATTAGGATCTAAAGCCTCCATTTTTAACGTTTTCCGTAATTTCTGAATCAACCATGCGTTGGAAGCCACATTATGTTCGCTCAATCTACCATCGATATCATGCCCAAATAGTCTCTATTTCCGAGTCCCAATGTTGAAACAACGCAACAGCTTGAGAAAGCAACTTTCTCTGAATCCATGCGTGTATATAGAAAGATTATTTCCACCAAAAGTGTCCCCATATCAAGAGCCAAATTCCAACAATCAAAGAGAATAACAGCCTGTTGTACATACAGTTTCAAAAGAAAGCAAGAAAAGGTGAAAGAGAAAAGGTTCATTAAGATACAGACTCTTCTGATCCTCACTCCGAGAAAGGAAATACAAACTGTAAAAATCCAACCCAATAGGTACATGGTGATAAATAACCAGAAAATTTTCAAGAAAACTCTAGAAAAATGGATCACACATCAGATGGCTACAAAACCGAAGGATTAGGAACCCTAGACCACCATTTTCGGGCGTAATGAAGAGGGCAAAAAAGGAAGAAAAGAGAAGGAATAGATACCATCGTAACGCTCCGCCTGCTCGGCGAGTTTAGCGACGTATACGTGACTCTCGCGCTCCTTCGTCGCCATGACTCCTTCCTCTTCTCCTTTCTCGCAGATCTGAAAACGCGAGCGCGCGCGAGAGAGGGAGAGAGAAAGAGGGAGAAGGAGAGACCGATTAGACTGTTTTCCTGTCGATTTACCAGAAGATATTTATACTGGAATGTTGCGAATTACTTTTGTAGCCTCGGGTTCCTAAATGCGAGTCCCACCACTTCGTACATTTCATAATGTGTCCTCAAAGATAAGAAATGTGTGCTTAACCGCTTCATTTTATGAATCACTGCCTGAATTGCGAACAATTCCGCATTACACCCTACTTTTGGAATTGTTGCACATATAACCTCCGACCAAGGTAGAGAAGATAAAAAGGGGTTTCACAGAAGATACTATGGGTTTTTTTTTGGTAGAAGAGACCGAAGCCTAACGTGCACCCTCTCAGAGTCGATCACCCCCACAGCAGCAACGATGCTAGCCCACCATGCATGCAGTTGAGCTAACGCTCTTGGGTGCAGAAAGGGGTTTTGTAGAGAAACATTCAGTCAAAGAAATAAGAGACTTTTTAAACTAGAAAATATAAAATCTACATTATACAATAAACAATAGAAAACTTATCGTAACGGTCCACCTTACAAGGGGACCAACCACAAAAAAGATCAATCTACTTTCGGTTCATGGCACACGAATGATTTCCCAAAATCCCTTGGCAAGCAGTAAAAACAGGTACAACTCAATTGCTCTCTCTCTCTCTCTCTCTCTCTCTCTCTCTCTCTCTCTCTCTCTCTCTCTCTCTCTCTCTTGCCCAAGAAAAAGAGAGTAGAAAAAGAGGGAGTTGAATGGTTGAACTCTAGTAGCTCAAAAAATACTCCACTCACTCAATGCACGCTCTCCATCCTTTTAGAAAAAGAGGGAGAAGAGAGAAAGGGAGATTGCAGGGAGTTGATCGGTTGGGAGCCTAACGGCCTCCTTACTCTCTTCTCTACAAATATAATTTTCTTTTTGTTTATCATTATTTGAGATTATCTCCATTCATTGGTTTATCCACGTTATTGTTGTGATCTTGATCTTACAACTTGTACAACTCATAGTTTATAGTCCATGTCGACCTGCCTTTTACATAAACACGGACCCAAGCACAAAATTGTCAACCCCTCTCCCACAACATCCAAACGGAGGTGAGGCGATGTGAAAAGTTAACAAATAAATGTTGTGATGCTTAAATTTCCACATGATGGTGGTTAAACAATCCTGGATTGATACTCGCACACTCTCATTCTTTTCGTGATTCCAAAAAATGCTCGTGCTTAATTCGAACATTTACCATGATTCTCCCGAAGTCATATTAACCCTCTCTCTCTCCCCTTATGTCTGAACCGCCGGTCGTTCGTTCGTCCCAAACAACCACCGCCGTAGGTGAGTTTAAAGGCTTCCAGTGATTGATCTACATCCGCTTACAGCCAAACAACTCGTGGGAACCGATTCGAAAGAAGAAGAAATAGGAGACTCATTTGAAAAGGTTACGTATATTGTTGATTTGATTTAATTTTTATTGTTTTTCTTGATAAGTTCGTTTTCAGCGAGAATTTCAGCAAAAATACCTCATCGAGTTTTCGGCTCAAGGCATGGCACAAGAGTATCTCTCTCATACACAGACCTCTCTCGTATACAGACGCGCATGTACCATTTTTTTTCTTAGTAAGAACATGGCTTGTCCATGTCTATCGTATTTGGGAATGCACTTAATCCACGAGTCCCTAATGTAAGAGACGCTATTAAGGTGTCTCTCTTGTTTTAAGCAATACGAATATATCATGTTTTTATGATGGTTTTTTATTGTATAAGATGCACTCATATATATTTCACCTACTCGTTATTCTTTTTCATATATAGGTATGTCTCATAGGGTACAAGTAGAAGAATATAACATCATTGCATCATGTAGGAGATTAACATCGTAGCATATAGAGGATGATCATATAGATGACAATGAGGAGAAAATGAAGAGATATTGGTTGATACACATGTTGATAAAGCTAGGTCTTTATAGTATGAGGATGATGTAGATACTTCAAAGACTAAGATGGACAGGGCATATAGTGATGGTGAGGAAATGCTTGATATGCAAGAGTTACTCTCTAGTTTCGAAGGTTTATAAAATTTGACAAGATAAGGTAATTCTAAACTTTAGTGGAATTTTAAATTGCTTGTAAATGTAAATATGTAGAGATTTTGAAAAGTGGTAACAACTCACACACGATACATTGTTTCCCAAGCATGGCTAGTTAAACAAACAATGTGAGGCCTGACAATTGGGTTGACATTATAGATAGGAATGGGTTGATTGGGCAGAGAGATTTATTGTACGAAGTTATAGGTCATGTATTGTTGAGCGCTTTTATTGAGTATTGACAACCAGACACAAACAACATCTACATGCCATAGAGTGAGATGATTATCACCCTTTACGATATTCATAAGATCTTTGATCTTTCGATGGACGATAAGTTTATAGTTTTGATGATACTAGAAGCAAGAAATATATTTGGAGTGATATGTTGGACATGAGTATCAAAGAAGTAAAATTGGAGATTAAGTCCGGAGCTATTAAGTTCAAGGTACTCTCAATCAATTTTAAGAAAAGAACACTCACAAATGAGAAGAAAAGTTTAATTTATCTATTGTATTTGCTTGGTTATATATTATATGAGAATAAGTGTAGAGATGTAGCACTACTAATGACCGTATAACTATTGGCTCATAATATTTGGAGAGTTGGTAGTCATTCTTTTGGTGTAGTAATATTAACTTATACAAATAGTTAAAAAGGCATCACATTGAGGCACAATAACTTAGTGGGCATACTACTCTACTCCAAGTAACAATTTGTACTCTTGTTAGCTTATAAAGTACTTTTATATGATAATTCAACAACTAAGTTATATGTTGTAATGGTAAGCATGGATTTATGAATATTTCTCAGCCTTCAGATTCAATATGTAACTAGAAAACCATGAGCAGGTTGATGGATGGGGAATGTCTATCACATGCATTCTTCTATCGATCAACTTGCTAGCTACTGTAAGCAATTAGATTTGATGACGGTGGAGTAAGTTATCATATTGCAACTATCTCTTTTATTTTTATATTATACTAAGGCTTGGATGTTATACATTTTTATCTTTGATTTTATGCAATACAAATTGACTAGCAGTTATATGGTTATGCGAGGTACTTAGACAACAATTCATATAAGTTTTGAAATACCATGGTTGTATTTAGTGCTTAGATATTATTGAACCGTACATGCTAGATCGAGTAGTTCAATAGTTTGGTTGCTTTCAAGACATCTAAGTTGTGCCAATAAGGCCATATGTTGCAAATAGACCAATAAAGCCCTATGCATATAATGTACAATAACAAATCAAGTGACGCCACATGAGAGGCGCAATACTCATATTGTTTTGAGCTTGAACACTTTGGCATCCCAATAGCTATCCTCATTAGTATGACAAGTTCTACATGAAATGCTATATTCCTCAAACACATCGATATATTTTAAGAGATTTCATTAGTTATTTGTGTGAGGCTTATCCTCTTCAAGCTATGCATTATGGTACATCATTATTTATATAGGTAAATTAATATTTGTCTATATTATCCTAATGTTTCATTTTTTCTTGATTTGATGATACTAATGTTACTCATAATTACTTTTTTTTACTAGTGTCTTATTGTCATATGTGGCACACTTGCACTAGTTTTACAATACTCAGAGTGCATACCACGACTTTTATCAGATGATCTTGCATTACTTGAGTTGACCGAGACATATGAGCAATGTTGCCAATGAGGAATGTTGCCAATGAGGACTGCATGATGATATTTGATGAGATGCCAACAAATGACGGTGAGGATGAATGAGCTTAGGGATCCATGTATTGGGTTTATGTATTATATTTGGGGGGGTTGGTATTTACATTATGTATTTTCATTACATGTATATGTATATGATTTTGTAATGAATGATATTTTGATTCATCATTTTTTTTGCATTGGATATAATCACTAACTAACGTATAATTGGATACAACTTAATTAAATAATGAGTTTAAAATAAGTATAATTACAAATTTCAAAGAATATCTAATCGCCGACCTCAATGTCATGGACAATATCATCTCTTGGTTTTCCCATTTGTATATATATATCAATACATATGTGAAACAATTTATCCCAATTTTTGATACTTTATATTGGTAACGTTGCCAAGATGGAAAGATAGGAGGCATCGGAGAGCCATCAGTAATGTGCATATACAAGAATATAGAATATAAGAAAAGACTAGTAAGTAAGTTTAATATACTAAATGCTTAAATAACATCTATATAGTATAAAGATATTGTCATTATCACTAGAAAATGTTGTGTTGAATGATGATAATACATGTACCATACATCCCTTACTTCATGTATTTGATCCCCTCAAAGAGAGGAGTATCAATACTATGCTCCATTGAGTAATGATGACTCAACCCATCTTTGGCATGAACATCTAATAGTCAGGGAGACAAGGGTCATCCTTCATGTATATAATGCGATAAATAACAACATCAATACCACTCTCCTTTATGAAACCTCTTGAGTATAAGTCATGCCAACATATTACTTACTTCAAGCACTTTTTACAAACTTCACGCCACCACTCCTCTCCCATCTCAAAAGTATGCCTATGACTCGATACCATAGTTTTCTTCTCCAACAACAATCACCCTGCTATTTACAAATATACCTATAAAGCAAGGTATCATTGTCCCATATGATGGTTCAAAGTCTAGTCACATTAAAGTGTCTTTCAATAGGAGACCCAATATAAGAACTAAGAAAATCAATTTTTGAACGAGGATTACAACTCGTTAATGAGAAACGACCCACTCTCTAAGATGCCTCATGCCCTCGACCATATGTATGAACATGTTCATGCCTTCATCCTCAAAAGGCATTTCTGTTTGTATCCTCCCAAGTTGCTAAATCCTTATTTATAGATATGTTACATGGTCTCTTTTTAATGCGATGGCTGAGTGACTCTTGTAGGGTGATATACTTATAACTCAATTTGACGATCATGCAAATATTATAATGTACACCAATATGTGATTGGATATGAACCTACTATGTCAACATGATTATATTTTCTTATAATCAAATCAAGAGCGTGTCAACATACTCTTCTCTATAGATTTATTACAATATCTTGTGTCATGTCAATGTAATGCCTAGTGGTAATTCAAGATTACTTAAAGGACTTTTTTAATTGTGTAATTTGTAACCCAATCAACGAATGCATGAATTTTCAAATTGTATCGAATCTCTCAATTGAGTTATTGAGGAAGCCTTTCAACCTTGCGTGTGTACTTTTCACCCACCTCACTGTTACAAAACAATCATTACATATTCAAAAACTACAAACAATATGCATACGCATTAACAATAGATTTTATATATTTATTTGTTGTATGAGTACCATAATAAGTCATCTATTTGTCCATACTGAGATGATTTTCTCATTATGGGTCCAACCACTATTCTTTAATGTAAGAGAGTACGGTGAAAAAGTTTTCTACTTCAATTATGTTATCTCCATTGCCTCCTTATAGTTACTCTCCTATGATGTGTGAATGATTTTTTTCCATGATGAGGACGTCGACTCTAACTCATTGACTTTGAACCCAGTCACCAAACAAGGCTCAAAATGACTTTAGTCTAAACCAAACACTTGGCTCATGTTTCAATAATACAATGGGACGAGTTGAAGGGCCCCTGACCAAATCCAAAACCTGTCTAACGCCAAGATGGAACCCCACCTTTCGTAACCTGACATGCCTCCATCTAATTGAAGTTGAAGCCATCCATTTCTATTCCAGTGATGAACTTGATACAATTGAAGACATTCCCAGACATTCTAAAATTATCATGAGTCAAATCTATGTAAATTGCATTACTTGACTTAAACCCAAGTAGTCTCAATAGATTAGGTCAAGCCCACATTTTTTTATTTCTTACCTATAATAAGGCCCATATTGCTGGCCACATATTTCCTTTATTATTTCTAGTAAAAGGTATGTATTTAGTATGTTTTGTAGAAAGAAAACCATAGCTGGTGGTCATTGAAAACTTTTTGAATCTTACAGGACCAAGTTTCCTTGTACAAGGCATGTCCAACCTATAAATACCCCTTTGGGCTGGTGTTGGACAACATCTTGTTCAATCATTCTTGAAGTTAATAGAAGTTTTGCAAGTTTCAAGATTCCTTCCTAAGCTCTTCTTATCTCTTGTTTCTCTTATCTATGTCTTGTGCAAGGCTTAGTGGCAAGTTGTTGGCATGATCCTTATCATAGATTCGTGGCAAATTGCTTCAACAAATCTGACACATCAATTTTGGTGAACGAGATGAACATTTAATTACTTATAAGAGTGGTTTATCACAAACACAAATTGATTATATTATTTGTACAGAAAAAAATAGAGCGTGTTGTAAAGATTGTAAGGTAATTCCAAGAGAAAGCTTAACCACCCAACATCGACTTTTAGTTATGGATTTACAAATAAAAAAATGGACAAAGAAGAAAAGAGTGCATCGAGCTATTCAGACTAAATGGTGGAACCTCAAAAGCGAGAAAGAAGATATATTTAAACAGAAAGTCCTTCAAGGAGATGTTTGGAATTATGTTGGCACACCTTGTGATATGTGGAACAATATGGCTATACATATTAGGAAAGTGGCGAAAGATGTGTTAGGGGTATCTAAGGGAGGTGTACCGGCACAAAAAGAAGCTTGATGGTGGAGTGAAGTAGTACAAAATAAAATAAGGCAAAGAGGGCATGTTACAAATTACATTATGCTAAGAAAACTAGTGAAACTTTAGAAGCTTATAAGAAAGCAAAGAAGGAAGCGAAAAAGGCCGTTAGTGAAGCAAAATCTAAGATTTGGGAGGACTTATATAAAAAAACTCAACTCAAAAGAGGGTAAAAGAGATATTTTTAGGTTAGCTAGGGCTAGAGATAAGAAAACTAAATATCTTAATTATGTTAGATGCATAAAAGACGAGGATGAAAAAATTCTAGTGGCAAATGATGATATAAGAAATAGATAGAAAAACTATTTTATAATCTTTTTAATAAAAATAAAGATGTTAGTATTAGTTTAGGAGATTTAGCCAAGTCAGAAAAGTATATAAACCACAATTTCTACCGGTGTATTCAAAAGAATGAAGTCAAGGAGGCTCTTAAACATATGAAGAGTGGTAAATTGGTAGGGCCTGATAATATTCCTATAGAAGTTTGGAAAATACTAGGAGAAATAGGAATCACTTGGCTCACAAGACTATTTAATGAAATATGGAAAAACCAAAAGATGCCCGAGGAATGGAGAGCAAGTACACTTATACCCATATATTAGAACAAGGGAGACATTTAAAATTGTACGAATTATCGAGGTATCAAGTTAATGAATCATACTATGAAATTATGAGAAAGAATTATCGAACGTAGGTTAAGACAAGTATCAAGTACAACAGAGAACCAATTTGGATTCATGCCAGGCAAATCTACTGTTGAAGCGATTCACCTTTTAAGACGTCTTATGGAACATTTTAGAGCAAAAAAGAAAGACCTTCACATGATATTTATTGATCTAGAAAAAGCTTATGATAGGGTACCGAGGGAGATTCTTTAGAGAACTTTGAAAAAAAGTGGTATCACATTGACATATATTAACCTTATAAGAGACATGTATGATGGTGTAAAAACATGTGTGAGGACTCATGAAGGAATGACAGACTTCTTTGAAGTTAATATTGGGTTACATCAAGGATCAACTTTAAGTCCATACTTATTTATAATGGTGATGGATGAGTTAACAAAACATATTCAAGATGAAGTACCTTGGTGTATGTTATTTGAAGAAGACATTGTATTAGTGGAGGAGTCTAAGGAAAAAGTTAATAGAAAATTGGAACTATGGAGAGAAACATTAGAAAGCAAAGGCCTCCAACTTAGTAGAACAAAGACAAAATATATGGAATGTAAGTTTGATCATTTGGTTACTTCAGAGGACATAGAAATTAAAATTGGCACATATTGCATTCCCCAAAAAGAAAGTTTTAAATATCTAGGGTCAATTTTTCAGAGTGGTGGAAGAATTGATGGAGATGTTACACATAGAATTAATGCTGGTTGGTTAAAATGGAGATGAGCATCCGGTATTCTTTGTGATAAGAATATACCATTAAAATTAAAAGGTAAATATTATAGAGCAGCAATTAGGCCTGCCATGTTTTATGGTTCTGAGTGTTGGGCAGTTAATCATCAACATGTACAAAAAATGTCTGTGACAGAAATGATGTTGAGATGGATGAGTGGTCATACAAGAAAAGACCGTATACATAATGAGGTTATTAGAAACAAATTAGGAGTGGCACCAATAGAGGATAAAATGAGAGAACATTGTTTAAGATGGTTTGGACATATAGAAAGAAGATCAAAAGAAGAACCTGTAAGAAGGTTAGAAAAACTAAATTTGGAAAGTATTAAAAGAGGTAGAGGACGACCACAAAAGTGTTGGAAAGAAACAATAAAGAATGATCTAGCTTTTTGGGAGTTAACTGCTAACATGACACACGATAGGGATTTGTGGAAACAAAGAATCCATGTAGCCGACCCCGTTAAGTATGGGAAAAGGCTTAGTTGTTGTTGTTGTTGTTGTTTGCATTGAGATTCAAACTCAAATTCTAGTAGAAATTTTCTACATCTTGCCAAATTGCGGAAGTTGTTTCTTCTTATTGGCTCATCCTTTTGGGCTGAAATTTATTTTGCCATTTGTGAACATATTGAGTAACCTTCTTACCAATGTTCAACTCAATTGGAGTTCAATATCGTAATTTGTAAGCGATTCCATAAAACTTGTTATTGCAAACTGAATTTACCTTGTTTGGTACGTTTCTACCAGCATGTCTAAAACTATCATTCAGCCCCTCATGGTTGGTTCTAGTCAATCTTACCAATCACACTCGCTCTATGACCATAATGAACCTTTAATTGAAGTTTAATGCGACCTTACCTTTAATGAAGCCTGAATCCTAGCTCTTGAACGTCGAGTCGAAGCACTTTATGTTGAAGCAGGCACCTTTACCCACTACTTTTATCCATCAAGGGGCTTTTCCTCCTTATAAGGCCTTCCTAGAACACGAGGAAGAAGCACCCCATTCCTTCCACAAGATCATCCACCTCATAGACATGATTGAAATGAAATTCAATTGAAGATACCAATTACATCTTTCAAAGGTGGAAGCTCTCTGAAAGATTTTCTCGATTGGATTCATAAGATCGAGAAGGTTTTCGAATATTATGATTATTCAAAATCCATGAAGGTGCAAGTAGCGGCATTGGAATTCACAGATTATGCCAGTCTATGGTGGTTAAATCTTTAAGAATGGAGAAGGCATGATGGTGAACCCAAAATCCATACTTGGCGGGTCATGAAGAAGGAGATGATGAGATGCAATGTGCATGAGCCGAAAGAGCAAACCATCGCTCAATTCTTTAATAGGTTGCAGCATGACATAGTCAATGCCATGGAACTCCAACCTTATGTATTCAATGATGTCTTCAAGTTGTCCATCAAGGTGGAACAACATCAAAGGCAATATAATACACATATTTCTCACACTCAATCTGCCTTAGGCCAGTCTCTTTGATTCCCACCAAACCAATCCCTTCCAAGGAACCGTCCTCCTCTATGACTGGTAAAAGAAAAGAAAAGGTACCTCGGGTAGTTACTACAAATAAAACACATGATATCAAATGCTTCAAATGCCTGTCTTAATGCCCAAATAAGAAGGTAATAGTTCTCAAAGGATCTTGTGAGGACGTGGAAAGTGAAGACAAAAAGGAGCCCTCCAACCCCGGTGATGATGAAGAGGCGGACAAAGAATATGTTGATAAAGGAGAACTCTTGGTCGTACAACAGATCCTTACAACTCACACGATGCCAGATGAAGAACAAAGGGAGTGCATCTTCCACCCCCGATGTACAATTCTCGGTAAAGTATGTTCTCTTATCATAGACAAAGGAAGTTGTGTAAATGGTTGAGTAATAAGCTTCAGTAACGAAAGCAAAGTCCAAGTGAACAACCAAGTTAGAATTTCTTTCTCTCTTGATGATAACTATAGAGACAAAATCATTTGTGACATAACCGATGAAAGCTTGTCATTTACTCTTGGGTCGTTCGTGGTAATTTGATCGAAAAACTAGATATGATGGTTTCTGAAATACGTATTCTTTCTCTCACCATGAAAATAATATTGTCCTTTACCTCTTAGTCCTAAAAACATCCATCTTCCACCTAGTCCCCCCAGTCCCAAGATTCCCTTCTCTAAAGATCAAAATTGCCCCAAAGAAAGTATTTTTGTTTCTCACTCCCAAGCCTTCAAAACCGTGTTGCACCACTACCCGTTTTTCCTCTTAGTAGCCCAAGTAGCCCTAGCTGGCTCCACTACCCCCTTGCCTAAACCGGTTCAAGCATTACTTAATGAATTTGTAGATGTTTTTCCAAAAGAACTTTCTAGTAGTCTTCCTCCATTCCAAGGAATTGAACATCAAATTGATCTTATTTTCGGAGCTCTCTTACCTAATTGACCAGCCTATCATTGTACTCGGAAGAAGCCAAGGAACTACGACGACAAGTTGATGAATTATATGATGCTTCTATCTTTTCTAAGGTCGACTTAAAAGTGGGTATCATCAAATCTGCATGAGAGAAGGAGACGAATGTAAGATCACCTTCAAAACCAAATTTGGTTTGTATGAGTGGCTTGTTATACCATTTGGTCTCACAAATGCTCTTAGCACCTTTATGCATCTCATGAATAATGTTTTTAGACTGATCATTGGAAAATTTGTTGTGGTTTACTTTGATGATATTCTTATGTATAGTCATAGCATTGAAGAGCACCTAGGACACCTCCATAGAGTTTTTGAAGTCCTACGAGAACAAAAGCTCTATGCCAACTTAAAGAAGTGTCATTTTTGTACCGATCATTTTATATTTTTGGGTTTTATTGTGTCTTCTCATGGAGTGGAGGTGGATCCCAAGAACATTCAAACCATTCAAGAGTAGTCGACTCCCATAAAGTTAAGTGATGTACATAGTTTCCATGGCCTAGCCTCCTTCTACCAATGCTTTATCAAGGATTTCAGTACTATCATATCCTTACTCACCAATCTCATGAAGAAGGACGATGGGTTCCAATGGACTTGCTGCCTAAAAGGGTCAACACCATCAAGGAGAGCATGTGTTCAACACCTATCATTGCTCTTCCCGACTTCAATAAGACATTTGAAGTGGAGTGTGACGCATTTGGAGTTGGAGTTGTCCACATGCAAGAAAGCAGGCCTATTGCCTATTCTAGCGATAAGTTGAAAGGTGCATGTTTGAATTATTCTACATATGACAAAGAATTTCATGCCTTGATTAGAGCACTCCAAACATGGCAACATTACCTGTTACCAAAAGAATTTGTCATCCACACTGATCATCAAGCACTTCGATATATTCAAAGTCAAGGGAAGCTTGACAAGAGGCATGCTAAATGAGTCAAATAACTGAAAGTCTTTTCATATGTTATCAAGTATAAGAAAGGAAGCACCAACATCATAGCCGATGCCCTTTCAAGAGAAGACAAATGTGGGTTATTTGATGTAAGATGAATTTCTTTTTCACTATGGGAGACTTTGTATACCTCGTGGATCCATTCGAGAATTGCTTATTTGTGAGGCACATAGTGAAGGTCTTGCTGGTTATTTTGGAGAAAAGAAGACTCTAGAAACCCTTAAGGAGCACTTATTTTGGACAAGTCTTATGGAAGATGTGCACAAGATCATGGAGCGATGCGTAGCATACAAGAAGGCCAAATGCCATGAGCAGACAACGCACGGCTTATACAAATCACTTTCCATGCCTAACAATCCGTGGGAGGATATTAGAATGGATTTCATCCTCGGGTTACCCCGAACCACCCACGATAAAGATTATATCTCCATTGTTGTTGATCGATTCTTGAAGATGATACACTTCATAGCTTGTCAGAAGAGGGATGATGCAATGCATGTAGCCGACCTCTTCATTAAAGAGGTTGTTCTGATGGGCAAACTGAAAGTTAATAAAGGACACTTTTTTCTTCTGGGTCAGAAGAAAGAAGAACATTAAGTTTTGGGAGTGAGTGTTTGGTTCTACGTGGAATTTGCTTATAATGTGGTTGTTCATAGTACTACTCAATTCTCCTTTTGAGGTTGTTTATGGATTTAATCCTCTCACTCCTCTTGATTTATTGCCATTACCTAACTCTTCAATTTTAAAGCATAAAGATGGCGGGCTAAAGCCCCATTTGAGATTTGTGAGGAAGTTACACGAACAAGTCAAGGCTCAAATTGAGAAGAAAGTAGAAAGCTATGTTAGGCAAGGCACACAAAGGGAGGAGGAAGGTGGTGTTTGAACCTAGGGTGGAGTGCAGGTGTACATGAGAAAAGAGATTTCCTTCATAAAGGAAATCCAAGCTTCATGTAAGAGGAGATGGGTCATTTCGAAGTGCCGGCTAAGATTAATGATAATGCATACATGTTGGAGGTACCATCTCACTGAAAGTATCTCATCGACCTTTAATGTACATGACTTATCTCCATACTTGGAGGACACTATGGAGCAGGATGTTCTATCCCTGGGTCCTTTCGAACCTGGAAAGAATGATGAGAACATCTATTCTAACTCATTGATTTTGAACCCGATCATCAAACCAAGCTTAAACGACTTTAGTCCAGACCAAACCGTTGGATCGTGTTACAATAATACAATGGGATGAGTTGAAGGGCTTGTGATTAGATCTAAAACTTGTCTAACACCAAGATAAAACCCCACCTTTTGTAATCTCACATGCCTTCATCCAATTGAAGTTTAAGTCATCCATTGCTATTTCAGTGATGAACTTGATTCAATTGAAGACACGCCCAGACATTTCAAAATTGTCATGAGTCAAGTCTATGTAAATTGCATTACTTGGCTTAAACCCAAGTAGTCTTAATAGGTTAGGTAAAGCCCACATGTTTTTTATTTCTTGCCTATAATAAGGCTCATATTGTTGGTCATGTATTTCCTTTATTATTTCCAGTACCAAGGATGTATTTAGTAAGTTTTATAGAAAGGAACCCATAGCTGGTGGTCATTGAAAACTTTTCAAATCTCCGAGGACAAAGTTTTCTTATACAAGGCATATCTAATAAGGCATGTCTAACCCTATAAATACCCCCTTTGGGCTTGTGTTGGACAACAACTTTTTCAATTATTTTTGAAGTTAATAGAAGTTCTACAAGTTTCAAGTAAGGTTCCTTCCTAATCCCTTCTTGTCCCTTATTTCTCTTATCTAAGTCTTGTGCGAGGCTTAGTGGTGAGTTGTTGGTATGATTCTTATCGTGAATATGTGGTTGATTGCTGCAACAAACCCAGCACACATCACTCCAATTCACACCAAAGGCACTCACAACATCTTTATTTCTTGTCAATTTTACAATAAATGTTTCACTATTTTTCTTAACATGTCATCTACACAAGATTGAATGATATTCGCCAATGTCAAATCATGGTCACTATAGATTATACGCGAAAAGTTATTTAGAGTGTATAACTGTTTAACATACTTGAATACCCAAATATAATTATCTTCCTTCTCCATGCTTATAAAAGTGAAGGCAATAGAAAAATCTTATTAATTGATGTGAACCCAATAACCTCAAGAAAAAATATTTTATACCTAAAAATATAGAGTATATACAATTATTACCATGTAACAAGCTACATTAAAATCATAAAAGAAAAACTCTAATACTTATGAAAATACATATAATATTGCACTAAACGAGGATGTGTAAAGACAATATCGCTGACAATATCCGTATTTAGTATTCTACGATATCATGTGTAATATTGATAAGAGTCTAGATCATATAATAATTATTGTAGAACATTTTGAGAACCCCTATGTCTTGTTGTACTAATATTTGACTCTTCAACCCACTTAAAATGCGTTAAAATATATTTGGGTTCGCAATGACTTTCTGCAAGGTCTTTTGTTATACTATACTCAAATTCACTCAATTTATCTACAAAAGTATGCCCTTCAAAATATAAGCCTAGTGGGTGATTATGTGTTCAATTGACTATATTAAACTTCCAAAAATCATCGAATTGCACTCTCTCTTCTTTGTAAAAATAAATACTCTCCCTTCTTAGTGTCTATCTACCTACTATTTTCAACATCAATATTTTTACCTACCCTAAATTTATTACTCTTTTCACACTCAAGCTATACCTTACTTGTTATACCCTTACTCTTCAAATGAAGAATAAAATAACAATATTATACTTCCTCCTAACATTTCTTACATACTCAATAAACTCATTATGATTGTTAAACACATTATCTACCATAAACACGAGTGAATAATCAAGGTCATCACCCTCACAATCAAATGTCTCTTCTACTTCATCAGTCAACCAATAAAAAAATATATCATCCAGTATACCACAATCAATTTCAACCTCCTTATCCATGGTATAAACAATATTTTCATAGGGCATCGTCTTTTCAAAATCTAGTTCACCATAAGTGCTTTCACTAGATTTGTTTGTCATTCTTGAATATATGGAGAGATATAAGGTTTGAAGCATATACACATATAAGATGAGAAACATGGCTCAAGCGCATCTCTAGTTTGATGGAGATGTGGCTCAAGCACATCTTACATTTTAGAGAGAAGTGACTCAACTGCATCTCACCTAAGAGAGCATCTCAATTCCACCACGTTTCACTGAAGAGAGAGATGCGATAGAACTGCATCTCTCTCTCTCTTCAGTGAGATGTAGTTGTGTCGTCTCTCAAAAATCCAACTAAGTTATTTTTTATCCAAAACCTGAAAGATTGTAAAAATAAAAAAACAATGCATAAAACCAACATAAACCTTTAAACCATCATAAAATACTACAAAGAATCAACCTTCAATCTTCCTCCTCTTCTTTTTCTTCTTTCATTTTTTTTCATTTTTTTTCTTTTATTTTTATTTGATGAAATTTGTAAAAGTATACTTATATATTATTCGACTGAATAAAGAGAAAAAAACACTAGAATGGGGTGTGGAGAGGAGAAACTGTTTAAGGTATTTTCAGTATTTTTGAAATTTGGGGATGTGTGAATAGTAATCCCCTTAAACAACCCTTGGAGATAATGCTCCTAAGTGAACAAACGGGTGGGATATGAGATATCATAATAGTCCCGGTAGAGATCCAACTTTGAAGATTTGGAGGTCAAGATGACAGCTTGTTAAAGACGGGTTGGGCCAGCGTTTGTTGGACGTCGAGTCATACATAAAAAATGGATCTTTAGACTCTATCTGGACTTGAACTTTTATTGTATTGGTTCCAGTTCATAATGGGTCCTGATTAGACTTTAAATGTCGGTTGTATTACCAAATGAACCAAACTGGTTGTTCCACGACCGGCCCTAGATCATTCCGAGTTTATTTCAGCTCCCTCATGAAGCAATAGAAGATATTGAGTTTAGGTTTGCACAATGAGCTGCAAATAAGTCAGATTGTAGCTCGTCTCTCCTCTCTCGTCTTGCATGCAAGACGCGCGCACACACACACACACACACACACACACACACACACACACACATATATATATATATATATATATATATAGAGAGAGAGAGAGAGAGAGATCTGCCGTGACAATTGCTAAACCAATTAGCAATGAGCATACATCTTCAATGCTTCAAGAATTCTAAAATGAACATCAAGACTAAGTTGAACGAGCATATGTTTCATCTTCTGTTATAAAGAAAGTTAAGTTTTCCAAATTCAACTACCCACACGTCTATCTTCAAAATAGTGAACAATTTACTACCACTCAGCAGATGAGGTAAACCATCTGACAATAGGAAAGAACGAACAAGGCCTTCTCGGAGCTGGGTTGTACAAGAATACCTGTATTACTGAAAAAATACTTACAAAAACTTGAACCTGAGCAAGGAAACTAAAGCACTAAACAATACCCACACATCCTAAGTAAGCCGTTTCCTACGCTACTGGGTGGTGTCACGAAAAGGTGCGACACATGAACGTCCAAGGAGGTCATGATCCCAATAATGTTCATACTTGAGCTCGCTTGGCTTCTGCATTTCTACAAGATCTGGCACATTACTGTGAGCAGGATAGACACTTGGGCCTACCTTCACATACCTCCATTACTCTTTAGGAGGAATCTGCCTTACTACCCACCTCACAGTGTCCGTGGAGCTCAAATAAGTGTCTGTTAAAGTACCCAGTCCAACCTGCTACTATAAGGTAGTGGACAGGGTAATAGTTTGCTTTGCTCATTCATTATTGCATCCAACCTAACCCTTACCCCTCTTGTCGGATTCTTCTTGTTCAATACTCAGTCGCTTCGTCATTGACTTGCGCATGCAAGGGAGCTCAACACACTTTCGTGTGAATGCTGTGCCCTCCTATTATGTGGCTACTTCATCCGTGTCAGGGTAAGGCCCCTTGGCTAGGTCACCAAAGAAATCCGCTTTAGGGAGACCCTCTTCATTACACGGAATGTTAGACGTAAATTCCCGTACGGATCCCATTTTTTGACACCACGAAACGACCAAAACACAATCGCAGCCATTACACTCGGCCTTCCTCAAGATGCAAACACATGCAGCGGTCTACCACGCAGACGCAGTTGATATTCGATGATCTCTTAACTATTCTTGAGCATGATAATGCCACAACCCTCTATCACCACCAGAACTCAGGAATCATACAAGTTTTCATGGAATTTCAAATCCTACTCAGCAATTTGGATTCTAATCTTTCACAAGAATCCAAATCACACAAAAATATGAATTGGATACCGCACCAGAGCCAGGGCATGGAACCCAAGTCTCAGATTTCATGGGCCATCTCCCTGGCAAAATCCGAAGGATTCCAAACAAAAGGGCGAAACAACTCTCATTTACTAATTCCGTCTCGCAATAGAATGCCAACTCCACGTTTCCCAAACTACAATCTGGAAATGGAAAAGTACCAACCACAATTACCATGCCTTTGTATAAAAAGATGTAAAATAAAAATAAAGACTCCAATATTTCCGGGGATACATTTTCTTAACCAACAAAAAACCAAAATGATTCCAACCTATGTGATATTTTCGTGTTTCAAACCGTGCAGTTTGCACCTAGTGAAAGCATGGAGAGACAGGTTTGGAGAACTAAAAATGTGATTCGAAGATTTGAAAAATTTAACAACCTAATTTTTTGTTTTGGAAAGTTACAAGCCTAATTTTTGTGGTTTGAATGGTTAAAAACCTGTTTTTTAGATTTGAAAAGTTACATTTATATTTATGGTCTCCAAATTTCAAAAATTGGAATTATTTTCATGGGTTTGGGGAGCTAAAAGTGAGATTTAAGGATTTGAAGGGTGAAAAATCTAGTTCAAGGATTTGAAAAGATGAAAATCGAATTTTCAAATTTGGAAAGTATATAAATCTGAATTATATGTTCATGGATTTAGAAAGTCATAAATTAAATTGTATATTCATATATTTGGAAAGTTATAAAAATATGAATTGTGTATTCAAGGTTTTGAAAAGTTATATTTAATGAATTTGGAAAGCTATCTTATATATATAAACTTTATAAATTTGACTTATATATTTTAATACATTCATTTAACTTGCATAAATCTGAATTATGAGCCTAGGTATGTGTTACGTGCTTGAATAAAAATTAATTAATTTTTGAAAAGTCAAATAGATTCATCTAATTGGTTAAGTTGACCCATGGTTTTATCCCGTAATGACCTTGACCTACTTGATACTTGGTTAACTTACATCCATATAACCTTTAACTTCTATAATTTTGCTACAGATCTACCTATATCCGAACCGTGTCACCCCATAATACATAACCAGGACACCATAGTGTTTGATATGGTCTAACATGACACAAAGAGAGAGGACACTGTCATCTTACCCAAAAATCCAGAGTTGCCCATTTTGCGGCCAAGATCTGCCATTTCTAGCATTGATTTTGTCTTATCAAAGACATGACCTGGGACTAAACCCCTTGACTTTTATTTTTCCTTAAAGAACCAGCGATGACAAGAGGCATTTCACCAAATTTTATTGTCGAAAAATTGAAATAGAAGAAAACCCTATAAGTTATTATTAAATCAATATTTTCATCTATTGCAAATGCCAAGACTTCAAAGGATGCTTGGACTATTTTGAAGTTATCATATTATGGAGATAATAAGGTAACCATAGTAAAACTCTAAACCTTATATAAGGAGTTTGAGACCTTTTTTATAAAAGATGGAGAATCTGTTTAAGATATCTTTTCCCTTATTTATGTTATTATTAATCATATGAGGACTTTTGGTAAGAATATTGATGATTAAATTTATAGAAAAGGTATTGAGAAGTTTGCCTCCTAAATTTGATCATGTTGTGATAGCTATTGAAGAATCTAAAGACCTTTCTACTCATACTATTAATGAGCTAATGGTTCACTTTTCCCACATAAAGAGATTGAACAAGTCAACAAAAAGTTTGTTGAGCAAGCATTATAGTCCAAGGTTTAAATTACAAGCAAAGAAAAGAAGAGGCACCGGACGAGATGGCTATCGAAATAACACTTGTGGTCAAGGAAGAGAACAAGGTAAGGTGGATTTTAATGAGAAAAAGGAAAGTAGAGATAAAGATAACTTCAAACCAAATTTCAAGGAAAACAATGATACTTTTATAAAAGGTTTGGATATATTGAAGCAAATTGTTTTTAGAAAGCAAAACAAAATACTAATTTTGATGAACAAGATACTAATGTTTTTAGACATGTATAAATGTCAGAAATGGTAAAAATAGTATTTGGTTTATAGACAATAATTGCAATAACTATATGATAGGAGATAAAGAATTGTTTTACACCATTAATAATACAGTGGAGCCATATGTCTGTCTTGGAGATTACAACTAAGTAAAGGTTGATGGAAAGAAAATAATTGTGGCAAGGTTAAAGTTAAGTATAGAAGTTTTGGTTCATAATGTTTATCATGTTCTTTGTTTAGCTCATAATTTGCTTAGTGTGGGTCAAACAATTCAAAACTGATGCATAGTTACTTTTAACGAAGACTCATGTGAAATTAGAAAAATAAAATAGGCAACTTGTTGCTAAGTCAAATATGGTGAAGAATTTGAATATTTTATCTTCAACTATCATGCTTGAATGATTGTGCCTTAGTTGCAAATGTTGTGGAGCAGTCAAAATTTTGACATTAGTGTTATGGCCATTTATATCTTAGTGGCTCAAAATTATTACATAAAAAAGTGTAGATTATGTTTTATCACTTATTGATTTTCAAAGTGATATTGTGAAGCATATATTTATGGTAAGAAGTGTAAATTATCATTTCATGTTGAAAAGTATTGAGAGTAAAAAGACCTCATAAATTAGTTCATGCAGATATTTGTGACCCTGTGAAAACTTTGTCTTTGAATAAAAGTAAATATTTTTTGCTCTTTATTACTTCACACATATGAGTTGGGTGTATTGTTTTGCAAATAAGTAAAAGCTTGTTGATAAATTTACTTAGAAAAAGAAAATAGATGCATATGAAGCTTTTCATACTGCCAGAAATGATGAATTTTTATATAATGAGTTTGGCCTTTTTTATAAGCAAAATGGCATGTGCATGAAGTTGACCCAGTAAGAACGGAAAGATTAAACAAAAAATTATGAAAAAGGCTTGAAATATGTTAAGTGAAAGTCATCTTCTATTGTGCAAAACCCATGGCAACATCACTTTATCTTCTGTGTATCTCACCAACAAGAGCAGTATGTAATAAAACTCTCTATGAATCTTGGTGGAAATACAACCCTAATTTGAGTAACATATATATTTTGAGTACATTTCTTATGATTTAATTAACTCAAATGAGTGTTCTAAAATATACAAAAGGAGCAAAAATTGATATGTGTTGGATATTATGATCTTTCAAAAGGTTGTCGTATATATAATCCTATCACCAAAAAATTAATTATTCGATGAGATGTTATTTTTTATGAAAATAATTCTTGGAAATGAGATAAAAATGAAAATCAATAAATAACCTTTATGAAGATAAAGTTGGATCAAAGAAGCCCCAAATGAAAAAGAATTATCTCAATGAACACAATTTTCTTCAAAGGCCTTGAGTTACAATGATATTGAGCCAACATTTGATGACGATAACCCTCACAAAAGGTAAAATTACTACATGAAATTTATAGAAATACACTTTCTTTAGAACTGATGTAGTATGAAGAAGTATGAAATGATGAAAAATGGAGAAAGAGGAAGAAGAGATGCATGCCATTGGGAGCTAGTAAACTTGCTACCAGAAAAGGATATAATTAACATCAAATGGGTATATCAAGTAAAGTATGATACAAATTGTAATGTATATAAATATAAATCAAAATTAGTTATTAAAAGTTATGTTAAAAAAAGAGGTTATTTTTTTCAAAAGTTTTCACCTATGGCATGATTTGAAACTGTCAAAATTATTTTAGCAATAGTATCTCAATTTGATTGGAAGTTTTTTAGTTTGATACAAAATCTTTTTTTTAAATGATTTCCTAAATGTAGAAGTTTTTGTTGAGCAACTGCAGTAATTTATAGTTGAATGAAAAGAGGAAAAGTTTACGGGTTGAAGAAATCCTTATATGGTCTTAAGCAGACCTCAAGAACATGGTATAATCAACTTGATACATATATTTACCAAAATGGTTTTAAAAGAAGTGGCAATAAATATGCTTTAAGGTAAATGATAGTGACATAATTATTATAAGCATATACGTAGATAATATTATTTTTACAAATTCATCGGTAAAGCTTATTAAGGAATTCAACAAAGGTATGATGGGTGAATTTGAAGCATATTTGGGTCTTGCATATTTTTCTTTGGTTTGAGATCAAGAAAACATGTGATGGTATTTTTGTTTTTCAAGAAAAGCATGCATTAGACCTACTAAAAAAAATTGGTATGATGGATTGTAAGGGTTCCTCTACTCCTGCGAATGCATATGAAAAATTAATTATAGATTATGGAACTCTAAAGGCTAAGGAGAAATATTTAAGAAGTATGGTTGGAGGATTAATGTATTTGACTCATAGTCATTTAGATATATTATTTTCAATCAATTTGATTTCTTGATTTATTCATAACTAACTTCTTGATTTATGCAGAACCCATTGATGCATCACCTAGGGGCAGCAAAGCAGATCTTGCATTATATTTAGTCTACATCCAATTTGGAGATATGGTATAAACCTATAAATAATTTCAATATAACTAGTTGTATTGCTAGGTTGGGCACGTTCAACTTCAAATTAAAAAATTACAAAACCTTTGTATTTATTCTCAGATCCAGGGTTATTTTATGGGAGCTCATAAAAGCAAGTTTTAGCTACATTATTGTCATCAAAAGATGAATATATGTCGCATTAGAAACATGTCAAATAATATGGATGAGAAGAATTTCATAAGAAATGTATGTGAAACAACCTAAAGTAACAAGAATATTTTGTGATAATAAGTTGTTATTTTAATGGAAAAAATGTAGCATTTCATAGAAGAACGAAGCATATCAAAATTCATCAACCATTTTATTCATGATGCAATTGTAGATGGCATAATTATTCTCAAATATTGCTCCATAAATGATCAAATGGCATATGGATTCACAAAAGTGGTTCCATATCAAAAATTTGTCAAGTTTAAAGCTTCTCTTGGTATTGAAGAATTTCACATCAGGAGTAATATTAGATGATGCTCATGTATGTGGGTTATCTATAGATAGTTAAAAATAATAATTTTTTTTAGATATGATGTTAAACTTTAGGACCGATAAAAGTTATGGGATGAAGTTACTTATAGTGGTTGCTTTTAGAGAGTGCTTAGTTGTGGTGGTTATATTTTTTTTTGTGTGCAGGAGTTATAGTGAGTGTGGAAAAATTGTAGGAAGTGGTTTAACTTTCTATTACTTTTTGCTCTTTAAATATTCAAAAATTTTCTTTTGTTAAATTGTGTGAAAGAAAAGTTTATTCCTTGTTTATCTCTTTTTCTTTTTTCTATAAACTTTTCAATACTTATTACATCAACTTCATGGGTTCAACTAACCAAATTAAATGAGTTCTTAGTCAAGCACTCAACTCACTTGTTGTCTTTCAGCATTCTCCACTATGTTGTATTGAGAATCTAGTTAGGTTTCCAAAATAATATTAGGTACACCTTTTTCTAGATGTCTTATCCTTAACATTTGCCCCTACTCCATAGGGATCATCTTTTTTTGGTTTTTGAAAATTTGGTAATTTATTGATTTCATCAGTTTGGTTCCTTTAAATATTGATAGTATTGGGCGATGAATTTTTCCTACTATGTTTATTCAATTATGTCTTATATACAATATTTAGAGGTACGACTGCATTTAAAGTATAGATGGTGCAAGCCTTCATATTCAATATGATATTCTCTTTGAAACAATAAGCAAAAGTAATATGCTCAAATCTAGTTTGAAACAAATTCTAACAAAGTGTCCTCTTGCTAGTCTTTAAGTTGTTATGTCCACTTCAATGGCTTGGTTGATCCTATTCCAACATTGCTAAGTATTTTTCCTCTGTAGTATTTCATTGGTAGCTTATGAATCTAGACACATGTTCAAACTTGATTAATTGTGGTTGTATCCATGTCAAAATCCAGAATTCATCGATATCAGTCAAGTATCATCCATAGGCCTCCAAAAAGAGCAACTTCATAGTCCAAAGGATTAGAGAAATTTGACCACATAAAATCATTGGATAAATGAATAAGATGATGGTGCCTTTGTCAAACCATTTGGCTTGAAGTGGTGTTTCAAAGATTATAACTTAACATCCTCCCAAAAGTTTGACTGAGAGTCTTATGGAAGGTTCAACATAGCTTTTTGCTCATCATGACAAACTCTGGTGCAATATATTTACCTCTTGGGTGTTCGATGAATTCTAGGTCATCGAGGTAATATTCATCCTCCTCCATTATGGTTATTGAAGTCATGTTTTTCATCTCATATGTAGTCAAATCAATACCATCAATTCATTGTATTACTCTTAATGAAGTGACGAGAAAAGCGGCCAAAAAAGATGTGGAACCCTCAAAAATTCTTTTTTGTAAGCATGAACCGTAAATATGTATGCACCCCTCAATAAGAGACAATAAACAACTCCTAGAGAGTCAAAAATAAATCTCAAACCTCTCTTAATCATTACATAAATCAATAACATTGATGATGCCCTTATCAACCCATTTTGCTTGTAGTGTTCTTTTAAAGGACTTTGCAACTTAACTTTCTCCCAACAGTTTGACCACGAGAGTCATATGGAAGGTTCTAACATAATTTTTCGCTCATCTCATGACAAATTAAGGTATAATACATTCACCTCTTGAGTGCTCAATGATTTCTAGGTTGTCAAGGAAATATTCATCCTCCTCCATCACGGTTGTTAGAGTTGTGTTTTCCTTCTCATTTGTAATCAGACCAATATCATCAATTCCTTGTAATAATTTGATTGAATTAGTAGAAAAGGGGATAAAAATAACTTGTAAAAGCTTGAAAAACTCTTTTCTATAAGCATGAACACCAAATATCTATGTGGCCCCTCAATGTGAGAGGTAAAACCCACGAAACATAGGTGAGAAAATTTCTATTGTCTTATATAATAAAATAAATGAGTATAATAAGATATCTCTAGACACAAAAATATCAACACCCTTATCCACTAAGGAAAAGTGAATATATCAAAAAATAAAAAAACAATCAACCCACATTTAAGAAGCCAAATAAATTAGAGAAAGAGACAATAAGCAACTTCCCAGAGCCAAAAATAAATCTCAACCCTTCCTTAACATGAATCTTCTCAAGTTTCAATTACTATCACAAAACAAAACATACCTCTCTGCTTGAGTAAAACTAAATTCATACATACAATTCTTCATCCAAAGCAATTTTGTGCATGCTTCTGTAATAGCAATGAACTATGCCTCTCTAGTAGATAATGCAATGCACTTTTGCAATCTAGATTGCCAAGCCACGACTTCTCCTGCAAAGGTAATTAAATAGCCCAGTAGACTTTCTAGAATCAACATCCCTACCAAGTCGAATCATGTATAACCACAAAGAACAAGTTTCCCAATTCCAAAATAGAGCTTCAAACTAGAAGTGCCCCGAGATATCTCAATATCCACTTCACACCATTTCAATGCTCTCTATCAAGATTGGAGAGAAAATGACTTACCACACCAATTGCGTGAGATATATCAAGTCTTGTACAAACCATTGCATATATCAAACTTCCTACTGTAGATGCATAAGAAACATGTTACATATCTTCTTTATCATTATCATTTAAAGGAGACTGCTTACTACTAATCTTAAAATGTAAAGCAAGAGATATGCTTAACACTTTACCTTTATCTAAGTGAAACCGTTGAAGCACTTTCTCAATGTACTTCTCTGAGATAGCCACAATTTCTTAGTTACTCTATAATGAGTAATCTGCATGCCAAGAATTTGTTTTATTGATCCTAAGTCTTTCATGGCAAAAAACTTACTGAGTTCATTTTTCAACCTCTCAATTATAGAAGTATTATGACCAACAATTAACATATCGTCAATATAGAGCAATAAAATAATGAAATCATTGTCAGAAATTTATGTACAAAAACAAAATGATCAAAAATAGTCTTCTTGAATCCTCTTTGAATCATAACAGACTCAAACTTCTTGTACCATTGCCTCGGGGCTTGTTTCAAGCCATACAAACTTTTCTTCAACTTGCGACATAATTTTCTTTACCCTTTCATCACAAAACCCTCAAGTGCTCCATGTAAATCTCCTCCTCCAAATCACCATGAAGGAAAGCAGTTTTGACATCCATCTGCTCAACATGTAAATCAAGATTTGCTACGCCAAACCAAGAACAACTCGGATGGAAGACATTTTAACAACCGGTGAGAAGATCTCCTCAAAATCAATCCCTTTTTTCTACGGTAGCCTTTGACAACTAATCTAGCTTTGTATCTTGGAGTGGAAGTATTCTCATCATTCTTCAACCTGTAAATCCACCGATTTTCCAAAGCTTTCCTGTCCTTAGGCAACTTGACCAACTCAAAAGTATGGTTGTCAAGCAAAGATCTCATCTCATCATTCATTGCTACAACCCATTCGCTATTTCTGCTCACTCTCCATAGCCTCTTCATAGCACTCGGGTTCTCCCCGTCGGTGAGGAGCACATATTCATCGGATGAGTATAACGGGTAGAGGGAATAAGATGTAGAAGACCTCCTAAGTGAAACAACAAGTTCATCAACAACCTCACGAGAGTAGGAGCATCTACCTCATCAACAATTATCAACAACATCCTCAACCTTGATCACCCCGAATATGATTATGCACATCATCATGATTGCCAAAGTTAGCTACATCGGGCATATGAGGCTCGAGGAACTAGATCAATATCAACCAAACCATCAATACTTGAGACTCGACTTCTTTGCCTTATCAATATCTTCAATGGTTTGATCCTCCATGAAAATAACATCACGACTTCTAACAAGCTTCTTCTCAATTGGATCATACAACCTATAGCCAAACTCATCATGACCATAGCCAATGAAGATGCACTGCCTAGTCTTGACATCCAACTTGGACCTCTCATCTTTGGGCACATGTACAAATGCTCTACACCCAAAGACACGTAAGTGGTCATAGGAAACATCCTTTCCATACCACACCTTGTCAGGAACATCACTGTAAAGCAACAATAGGGAGATAAATTAATAACATGTGCAATAGTATACAAAGCCTCACCCCAAAAGATCCAGGTAACTTTGCTTTAGAAAGCAAACATCTAACTCTCTCCATCAATGTCCTGTTCATCCTTTCTAGGCCATTAAGTTGAGGAGTCTTAGGGGTCTTTTAGTGTCTAATACCTGCTTGCTGCAATACTCATCAAATGGTCGAACTAATGTGCGAGGGTCAGCCTAGATACTTTGAGGATTAATTTGAGTTGAGTGTGTATTTCCAAAATTCACTTGAAAGACAATTTTAATCAAACAACTTATGCACTTGGTCTAGGGAGTGAAAAATGTTAAAGTTCTGAAAAACAGAAATTGGTTTTGTTTTTAGAACTTGTTTCTAATTTTTTTTAATAGCCTAGAGATCTCCAAAAATTCATGAAAATTTTACAACATATAGAGAAAAATGTGGAGATTCTAAGACTATTTTTATTTTGTGTTTTTGTGCTGTTGATTTACAAAATTAAATCTAAAAAAGACTGTTGCTTAGGCTTTTCAGAACATACAGTTATAGAAACACAAAGGTCTAAAAAACTCTCTATATTTCAGTGTACAGAGCTCTGATTTCTATGAATTTAGTTTTGTTGGAAAGCTTTGGATATTAGATTTCTAATGAGACTAGTTTCATCAAATTTGGCTCACTTCAAACAAAGTTATAGGAAGATTACCCAACCTCTATTGTAGGAAAAATAGACTATACAAAATTAACTTTGAATTTGGCCGATACTTCCCTATTTTATTTATGATGCTACTTAACCCTAAAATTCTTGAAAATTTTATTACAAGTGAGCTTGTGTGTGTATATTCAGTGTTCCAAATTTTAGATCATTCGGAGCAATATTTAAGAAATGAAAAATGCAACAACAGACGTATATAGGATGCTAGAAAACAGAGTTTTAATTTTTAAAACATACGTGAATGCATTCATCTAAAATTAAAAGCAATTCATAGCTAAATTAAAGTAAATAACTGAAAGAAAATTAGTGTAAAGACATATTTAGCTTAAGCATAGAGGGGATTAGGAGATATAAGAGTGTATAAAATTTAGAGAGGTAGAGAAACATGAAATCAAACAAGTAGAATGCATAAACGTAAACAAAATAAAATGGGCAATATTTCTACTGTATTACAACATGGGGAGAGACTAAACCTCCATTAATACAACCCTTTTAAAATTGAATAAGAGGAAGAAAGAATTAAGATCAACAAAAGAAGAAGAAAACACACTTATACTTCTTCCAATGGCTCACGACTCCAAGGAAGGGAACGTTCCCTTCTTGCCTTCTTCTCTTACTCTCTCTTTACATCACCTACTCTCTCTCTCCTAGACCCTAAGCTCCTCTTACAATGCTCTTGAATTCCCCCCAATCCCTCCAATGTTGGAAATCGTCCCCTCAAGGCCTCTATTTATAGGCCAAGGGGGGGCTGCTAGAGCCTTCCTTAATGTGGATTGGTGGGATTCTTCTTGGCCCAAGCTCGGCTCCAATCCAAAGAGGCCTGACTGCACATGGCCTCACATAGTCTTGTGGTCCCCTAGGTCAAGGGGAGTCCAGCCAAGGTAGGTTCGGTGCAGTCCATGGGTTCGGCTAGGCGGGTTTGAGCCAAATGAGTCCAATCGGTTAAGGTGCAGTCCCCCTTTGGTGAGTTCGGCCAGCTCCTATGTGGGTTGGGTCATGGTGAGACGTGGCCCCTTGTTTGGTCTAGCCAAGGTAGGTTAGGTCCAGGTGATTGGGTTAGGCTAAGCTAATGTGGTTCAGCCAAGGCATATTTGGTAAAGATGGTTCAAGATAATTTGATCAAGGTTTAGCCAATGTAGTTTGGTCAAGGTCATTTAATTAGGTAAGGGCAAAGAGGATTTTGTCAAGCCGTGTTTAACCAAGGTCATTGGGTCAAGGGTAGCCAATGGGTCACGGTTAGGTGTGCTCTTTGAGTCAAGTGAGTCACAATCATCCCTAACTCCTTCATGTGCATGGGCTAGGTGTCGTCCCAGCTAGGCGTGGCTTGATTCAATCCAACCTTTGGTGTAGTCTGACTAGCCATGATGCATCCTTTCGTGCAAGAGACCCAGCTTGATCTTGGGTATTCGACTTGGTCTAGTCGAATTGGGCTAGACAAGTACAACCCCTGATGTTAGACTTGAAACATGTGCTTGCTTCTGCTTCAAGGTTTGACTTGATCTTACTGCGGCCTTTATCCTGAATCTTCGGCATTGCTTTTGCAAACTCATCCTCATTTGATCCGTGCTTCATTTTCTTAGCCTTTTCTTTTTAAAACTTGATTTCAAAATCTATAAAAAATCGTTTTTGTTTTGAATTTCCAATCATTTAAGATCCCTTTTGCTTTTTATAAAAATCTGCAAGTTGTATTAAAATTGAGACTTTTGAAAACAAGCTTATTGCCTTGAAAATTCCAAAGCAAATTGGGCTATATTTCAAAAATATTTTGGGTGTTTACAAATGCCCCTCTTTGGCATTAATCTAAATTTATTTGGATAATGACAAAGAAGAAACACTCTTTTGAATTTTTTACCCAAAACTTAACTTGAGAGTATGAATTTTTCTTCATTTCATAGTATCCTTTTTCTCGAATTTTTGTGAAGGAGAGAATCTTAGCGAAAGGGGACTTAGACTTAAGCAAACCACTAGTCCTAACATGATCATGTATGATTGATTTTTCTATGAATGCATGCACGGTATGGAGTATAGTGTGTGTGGAGAGACTCACTCATGGGATGTATAAGGTTGAAGAGAAGCCTATGAAGGTTGGCTACCCCAAGTGAGACAATCCCACATTGTTTCTTTTGATGTTTTGGGTTTTCAAAAACTTCTTTTCAAAGAGAACAACTTTTTAGTCTCTATCAAAAAGGATTTCCAATTTCTCACATTTCCCCTCATTTGGGTTTCAATACCCACTACTTAGCAGAGGTTTTGTAGGAAATTTTAGAAGATATTTCAAAATTCAATTTCTCACACAACAAAGTCTAATTCTCAAACAAAATGAAATCCAAATAAATAGGTCATATTCCTACTCTGGGATTCTAATGGAAAAACCTTTCTTCATTGGGATAAATTGTAGGGGATTTGGACAAGAGTTACCACGGTCCCTTCTAAAGCGTCCCGTGGTTTAAGGCAAAGAGATGGAAAATTGCTTCTTTTTGACCTTTGGCTTTTCTTTTTCTTTCCAAGGGAAGACCTCTTTTCTTTTCTTTTTTTGGAGGTTTTTGTTTTTCCTTTTCTTTTTGGAAGACCTCTATATTTAAGGTTTTTGTTTCTTCCTTTTCTTTTGATTTTGGAAGTCCTCAATATTGCAGGTTTTTGTTTTCTTTCTTTTTCTTTTGATTTTGTCAATTTTCCCTTTTGGAGAGAAGTAAAGTGGGAGAAAACTCATCCCTTTGGATACTCAATTCAGCCAAGAACATCCCATTTCCTAATAACATCTACCATTTGAAAATATTTTGATATTTTGAACTAGGCCTCATTTTGTAAGCGAAAGATTTTTGAAATTTTACCAAATGATTTTGAAAACTCTACTTTTCATAAAGCATCAATCCCTCATTTAGGGTCATATAATCCATTTTGATCCTTCTTTCAAGAAGTTCAAAGGAGACCCATTTAAAAATCTTTTCGAAAGAATTTAACATGAACCCTATACATAATATTTTTTCAAGTATTGGGCATTTATAGGGTCTACTAAATTTCTTCCATCAACATCAATCAACCAATATGCATTATTTGTCATCGTTCTCCTCACAACATAGGGACCATCCCACTTGGGCCACCACTTACCAAGTGGATGTGGGCCATGATGGTCGATGATTTTCAAGACAAGGTCTCTCACTTTAAAGTGGCGAGCCTTCATATATTTTTCATAATGTCAGGCTATCCTTTGTCGGTATGCATATGCATGATCCATGGCAAGGAGCCTCTTCTCATCAAGTAGGTCAAGCTCAACCATTCTAGCTTGTTGTAGAGTCTCTATGAGCAAATCAAATGCAAGTGATGTATGAAATGAATGCCATGTGGTATGGATGGAGAGTATGACATTTGTACCATAGACCAACTTGAATGGTGTGGTATTTGTAGGTGTGCAGATAGAAGTCCTATAAGCCCATAAGGCTTCATCTAACTTCTCGTGCCATGTCCTACCCTTCTCTAAAGTTTTCTCAATGATGCTTATGAGAGTTTTGTTTGTGGCTTCAGCTTGTCCGTTGTCTTGAGGGTAGTAGGGCGATGAGAAGTATTGAGCCATGCCATAGGTATTACATAACTTTTTCATCTTCTCATTCTTGAAAGGGATGCCATTATCTGACACTAGGTCTCTTGAAACTCCAAATCGAACCAAGATATTTTTCTTAATGAATGCCACTACATGTTGTCCTTAGACATTAGCAAAGGAGGTAGCTTCAACCCATTTAGAAAAATATTCAATGGCTCCTAAGATAAACCTATGTCCATTTGATGCAGTTGGAGAGATTGATCCTATGATGTCAAATTCCCACATGGTGAAGGGTCATGGACTCACGATGGAATGCAAGGTGGACAATGAAATATAAATGGCATTTCCATGCACTTGACATTGATGACGTTTCCTAACATGATCATGACAATCTTGCTTTAGGGTGGACCAAAAATAACCGGCTCTAAGTATTTTCATGGCCATCATGTTTGCATTGACATGGCTTCTACACTCCCCCTCATGGAATTCATGCATTATGATCCTAGCCTCATCAAGATCAACACATCTCAACAAGATGCTGGTAAAACTTTTTTGTAAAGAATCCCTTCCAAAATCACATATCGGGTTGAAATTTTTTGAATAAAAGCTTTGTCTTTAAATGAAGCAAATTCAGGAAATCCTCCATTCTCCAAAAAGTTTTTAATGTCTTGAAACCAAGGTTTTTCCAATGAAATTTAGTCATTTTGGCAAATCTCTAAATCATGGGTGGATGGAGTGTGTAAGCGTAGGATCTCTAAAGAAAGAGTTCCCATATTGGGGTCGATTCTTAGAGATGACCATAGGGATGAGAGGGCATCGGCTATAGTGTTGTCCTCTCTACCTATGTGAATGAGTATGCATGACTTGAAAGAATTGACCAACTGGGTAGCCAATTCGTGGTATGGAATGAGTTTTTCATTTTTGACTTGCCAAATTTTCGAAACTTGGTTTATAACAAGCATAGAATCTCCAAAGACTTCAATACATGATGCCCCTAGATTTTTCAAATTTTTTAGGCCTTGTATGAGTGCTTCATATTTAGCCATATTATTTGAGCGTGAAAAATCTAGTCGAATTGCAATTGGGATTTCTCCTTTCTCGTGGGATATGAGGATGATTCCCATGCCTGCTCCTTGTTGATTCTTTGTCCCATCAAAGTACATTTTCCACACTTGATCTTCATTAGAACAATTTGATAAAACATGGTTTTGAAATTCATTTGCAAAGATGCTTTCATCGAGCATTTCATCAAGTATGGGATATGTATCTTCAAGAGGTAATTCAGCCACATGATCGGCTAGGGTTTGTCCCTTAATGGAGCTTTGATGATGGAATTTCAGATCATACTCCATTAAGAGGTGCTGCCATTTACTTAGCCTACCTGTTAGGATAGGTTTTTCAAAGAGGTGCTTGATTGGGTCAAGTTTAGACACTATCCAAATTTCATGATCTAGGAAGTAATGTCTAAACTTTTGGCAAACCCATACCAAATCCAAGCACATTTTCTCCATGGCTTGAAATTTTCTTTTATATGCCAATATAGTTTTCGAAATGTAGTAAATAACATCTTTTATTAAACTATCATCCTCATATTGAGCAAGTAAAGCACCCAATACATTCGCATGAATGAAAATGTAGAGCAATAAAGGTTTTCCTTGCTTTGGAGGTTTTAAAATCGGAAGATTTATCAAATATATTTTTAATCTTTCAAAAGCTTTTTGGCAATCGGAATCCCACTTAAATTCAATCCCTATTTATAAGTTTTTGTTTCACGGGTTTTGCATTTGGTTTTAAGGGTAGATAATGTTCTATGATCTTAGGGTCTAAACCTAGCATGTCTTCATAGGTCCATGCAAATACATCTACATAGGATTTCAAAAATGCAATGAATGATGCTCTTTCATGCTCATGCAAACAAGTACCTATTTTGAGACACTTTGGTTTGGACTCATAAAATGATGAATTCATTATTAGAAAATTTATGCATAAAACACAATTGTCAAAAGTAGTCTTCTTGAATCCTTACTTGAATCATAACAGACTCAAACTTCTTGTACCATTGCCTCGGGGCTTGTTTCAAGCCATACAAACTTTTCTTCAACTTGCAAACATAATTTTCTTTACCACTTCATCACAAAACCCTCAGTTGCTCCATGTAAATCTCCTCCTCCAAATCACCATGAAGGAAAGCGCTTTTCACATCCATCTACTCAACCTCTAAATCAAGACTTGGCCGCTAAACCAAGAACAACTCGGATGGATGACATTTTAACAACCGGTGAGAAGATTTCCTCAAAATCAATCCCTTTTTTCTACGGTAGCCTTTGACAACTAATCTAGCTTTGTATCTTGGAGTGGAAGTATTCTCATCATTCTTCAACCTGTAAATCCACCGATTTTCCAAAGCTTGCGAATAAGATGTTTAGAAGACTTCCCTAAGTGAAACAACGCAGGTTCATCAACAACCTCACGAGCCGAGGAGCATTCTACCTCATCCAATGCACATTATCAACAACATCCTCAACTTTGATCACCCCCTAAATATGATTATGCACATCATCATGATTGTCTAAAGTCAATCTACATCGCGCATATGAGGCTCGTGAATTGGATCAATATCAACCAAACCATCAATACTGGCACTGACTTCTTAAAGACGAGACTCTACACTTCTTTGCCTTATCAATATCTTTAATGGACTGATCCTCCATGAGCACATAATATCACTAGCTTCTAACAAGCTTTTTCCTCCAACTAGGATTATACAACCTATAATCAAACTCACTCGCTGACCATAACCAATGAAGAGCCTTGACATCCAACCCGATCTCTATCTTCGCGCTAACGATAAATGCTCTACACCCAAAGACACGTGTTGGTCATAGGAAACATCCTTTTCATACCACACACCCTTGCCTGAACATCGCCTACAAAGCAATAAGAGGGAGATACATTAGTAACATGAATAATAGTATATAAAGCTTCAACCCAAAAGAAACCAAGTAACTTTGCTTCTAATGACAAATAATGAATTCTCTCTATCGATGTTATCCTCTTTACCAAGTGTAAACACCCAAAATTTAAAATGTTTTCAAAAACTCCTAAATTTCGAAAATCAATTTAAAGCCTTTATGAACCTTTAAATTCAAAACCCCCAAAATTTTAAAGTTCAAGTCTTTTGGGAAATATTTCAAAATAAAGGTTTAAATTCAAGTTAAACAACCCATGAATTTCGAAACAAAGCAGATAAACAGGAGAGACCCAATCCAAACTTGGATCCAAATCAAGGCCCAAAAGCAAAGAAGATAAGATCGAAGCCTATGAAGATCAAGTTCAAATCAAGATAAGATCCGATTCAAATTCAAGTGGAGGATCAAGCTTATCAAGATCAAGTTCAAGCTTATCCAAATCCAGATAAGATTAATGTGGAGGATCGAGCTTCTTAAGATAGAGTCGAACTCAAGATCATGTTGGGGGCCGAATCTCTCAAATCAAGATAAAGTTAAATTCAAGATCAGGATGGGAAGATTAAGTCAAATTCAAATTAAGGCAATTGGAGCAGCGAAGCATCAAATTAAGAAAGGGCCTAGCAAGTGTACACGGCCCATACAAAACATGTTGTATCAAGTTGTAAGAATCATCAAGATATGCTAGGGCCAAGTGGAGCAAGTCCAGGTCGACTGCACCAAAGACCAGCCCACATGGGGCTGGTCCAAGTCACCAATGAAGGGACCACTTGGAGTGGATCAAGGAGGAGCTAAGGAGTTGGTCCAACCCGCCCAAAGGAAGGGGCTAGAAGCCAGCCCCTTGGTCTATAAAAGGGGCCAAAGGGGGGGGAGAGGGTTCCCCATCTTGGGGTATCTTGATTTTGGAGAGAGATTGGTAAGGCTTTGAGAGATTAGTTAGGAGAAAATTTCCAGCAAGAGGGCCTGCACAAGAGGGTCATGAGCCCCAAGTAATTGGGGAAGAAGGGTAGATAGGTGAGTGCAAGAGAAGCTTTGGAGGAAGATGAAGCATCCCTTGGCCAGATTCATTCTTGAATCTCCAGCCAAATTTGGTTCATCATGTAAGTATCATTCCGAATTCAATCTTAAATCTCTTCTTCTTCCTTTGATTCAATTGAAATGGGGTTATATTAATGGAGCATTATCTCCCCCCACGTTATAATAGTGATTAGCTTTAATGCCTTTCAATTATGTTGCTGAATTTTCACTCTTACACATACGCACTCTACATATTTGCTTATGTAACTCTACCCTAATATATTCTATAAACACTCTATACTATCTACCCCCTCTATGCTTAAGCTTATACATATAATTTCCCTTCATTTCATTTCAGTATTTTAATTCGGAATGTAGAGTTGTTGCAATTTCAATTCGGGTGAGTTTGCATCATGTATATTCTTAAAAACCTGAAACTGAACTTTCAGCATCTCTACATACATTGTTTGTTACAATTTTAATTCTCGAATCCTTACTCCAATTGATCTAAAATTTTGTCTACATATTCTACACACAAGTCCACTCTTAATAAAATTTTTAAGAATTTTAGAGCCATTCAGTGATGTAAATAAAATTGGGCAACATCGGGTAAAAACCTATCCACTGTCTACACATTAAGTTTTCCTACAATAGAGCCTAGGTTTTTTTCTCATAACTCTGTTTGTAGGTCTCAAAATCGGTTGAATTTTGATTCCTTAGAAATCTGACATCCATAGCTTTCCAGCAATATCAAATTCACCAAATTTGGAACCCAGATCACTGAGATACATGCCTATCTTTTAGTCTCTATATTTCTATGATAGGATAGTTCTAGGTACCTGAGTAAGGGCACTTCATTGATTTAATTTTGCTTCAATACAACTCCGAAAATAAATTTGTAAAATGATACAGATCTTTCACACCATAAGCTATGCCCTTTAAAATTTTGGTGATTTTTGGAGGTCTATAAGGTATTTAGATCGATTCGGGAAGCAAACCCTGAAAACAGAATATTATATTTTTCAGGACTTGTTCATTTCAAAAGTCTTGAATCAAAGTGCACACATTCCTTCTTTCAAAAACACCAAATCTTTACATGAATTAGAGTTCACTCTTTTCCAAAATTGAAATTCTTAAGCGCTTAGGTTGACCCTTGAGCATCGGTTCAAGAAGCTCTAAAGCGAAAAGAGCTCGCTTATCCACAATCGCCAAATAAATGAGATTTTTTAAAACTTTGCTAGTTTTGTAAACTAGTTGGCATGCTTGCACAATTAAGTAGACAAGAAATTCTCACTTCAAGTTTGTACATAAGCTTGAAAATGAAAATTTTCGTGTCTACACCGAGTTATTTAGCTAAGGAGTCTTGGGAGGTATCTTATGGTGACTAATACCTTGTTGTCGGCAATACTCATCAAATGGTCAACAATATTTACCACTATTATTAGTACAATGCACTTTCACTTCTTTCCAGCTTCTCTTTGAATATAAGCTTGAAATTACTTAAAGACATTTGTAAACACCCAAAATAATTTCAAAATTTAACCCAACCTATTTTAGAATTTCCAAAACAATAAGCTGGTTTTCAAAAATCCTTATTTGTAATACAACTTATAAAATCAAAAGGGAGATTTTGAATATTTGGAAATTTGAAAAGATTTTAAAGTTTAAAACAAGATAAGGTTGGAGGAAGGCAGCACCAGAAAGAAATGTCGAAGACTCAACAAAAGGCCAAAGCAGCAATTAAAGTAGGGAGGTACCGAGCTCAGGTGGACCCAGACAAAGCAATGGCCAGGCCCACCTTGGCCGGCCCTACTCACATTGACCGAATTGAAAGAGAGGCTCACCTAGCTAAGGAGCAAGCTCACCTAGCCAAGGAGCAAGGAAGAGGCCCATCCTAGTCAAAGGTGGCACTCGGCTAGACCAAATGGAGTAAAAGGCCGCTCCCGAAGATGCCTCACATCATCAAGCAAGACATAATGCTGCCCAAGAATGAATCGGACGAGCCACATTCAGCCAAGACAAGGCAACACCATGTTGAAGTCAAGCCCATGATCGCACCTAGGGATCGCCTAGCCGATTGCACTTGGAAGCACCTAGCCATGTGCATGCCTAACTCGAGCCAAGGACCAACCCATGTCTAAGGCCACATGGGGCTGGTCCAGCCTTGACCAAATGGGACCACAAGTGTCCACGTGATGGACTTAGGGCCAGTCGAATGGAGCAAGACATGGGCCAAGAGACCCATGTCCAACCCGCCCCAAGGAAGGATCTAGCAAGACCCCTCCCTTGGCCTATAAATAGTGGCCAAGGAGGGGACGTTTCCAGCATCCTAGATATTTGGAGAGGCTTCCCAAGGCTGGAGTGAAGGCTAGGAGAGAGAGGAGTGGCTGCAACTAGAGAGAAAGAGTGAGAAGAGAGAAAAGAGAGAAAGAAGAGAGTGAAAGTAGAAGGGGAAGGAGACGATCTCCCTCTTGTGTCCGGGTTATTTTGGAGGGTTGGTAAGTAAGTACTCTTCTTCCATTGATAATCTTGATTCTCTTCTTTATATTCAATTTGAGAAAGGAGTTGTATTAATGGAGCTTCATCTCCCCCCATGTTGTAATAGCAAGTAGAAATGCTGCCAATTTCGTTTCGTGTTTATGCACTCTACTTGTATGCTTTCTTGATTCTCTACTGCTCTATATTCTATAAACTCCTATAATTCCTAACCCCCTCTATGCTTAAGTTAATACATATATTTACTTTCTTTTTCATTCAGTAATGTACTTTAATTTTGTTGTGGATGCCATTGAAATTCGGATGAATGCATTCATTTATATTCTAGAAACTGAAACTCTATTTTTTGCATTCTGTATATGCCAATTGTTTCAATTTACATTACTAAACTGCTACTCCGAATGATCTAAAACTTAAGATACCAAATCTACACACAAGCCCACTAGAGATAAAAATTTTAAGAATTTTACGGCCTTTAGACTTGTGAATAAAATAGGAAAAGGTCGGTCTAGTTTAGATTATGTTTTTGTACAGTTAGTTTTTCTGTAATAGGCTTGCGTAAAAGTCTCATAACTCTATTTATATTAAACCAAAATTGATAAATTAGTCTTATCAGCTTTCTAACAAGACTAAAATCATACAATTTGGAGTTCTTTGCACCAAGATACAGAGGCTTCTTTAGGCCTCTGTGTTTTTGTAACAGAGTATCTTGAAACACTCACGTAGTGGGTTGTTCCAGATTTAATTCTGCAAATCCACAACACCAAATCACAAAGTAAAAATAGGCTTAGAATCTCTCCACATTTCACTCTATGTTCTGTGAAGTTTCCATGAATTTTGGAGATCTCTAAGTTGTCCAAAACAATCCAGGAATTAGCTCTTAAAACATAACCAATTTCTTTTTTTAAGAACTTGAAAAGCTTCAATCTCTAGATTAAGTGCACGAGTTTGGTTTGATTGAAAACTACTTTTAAAGTGAATTTTGGAAACATACAGTAGTACAAATAAATCCTTAAAGCATATAGGTTAACCCTTGAGTATCGATTCAAGAAGGCCTAAGGCGAAAAGATCTCGCTTAGCCACAATCGCCCACAAAGTCAAATTTACAACTTTTGCTAGTTTTGGAAACTAGCAGGCACGCTCGCGCATAAACGAAGTAGGTTGAGAAGTTTATTTTAAGTCTCTACATAGGCTTGGAGTGAAATTTTCACATCTACAGAATTGACATGCCTGGTGGGACTCTAGACTTTGAGGATTTTAAGCTTAGGTGTTGATTTTCCCAAAATCAATTTCTTCTAAAATTCTTGGTGTTTAATTCATTTCTTATGCACAGGTCTACCATTTTTTCCAAAATCATGTTGAGTTCAAAAGGTTCCTATGAGGTGTCAAGCCAGGCTCCATGCTCTTCAAGTCATATTTCTAAACAAATTTCGAAAACCTATTGCAAAAACCAAAATGATTCACTTGTTTCCCTAAGAATGGAACTTAAATTCATAGAGAAAATGATCGCTGCCCTAAGCCAAGAGGCCAAAACTGTCGAATCATGCTCCTCTCACAGGAAACAAGCAAGGGCTCATAAAAAACCCTCTCATGCAAAGAAAACCAAAATGGCCTCTAGGTTAGAGGAGGAACCAAAGCCGGAACCCATCACTATCAAAGATAGAAAAGCCTTGCAACAACTGTTGAAAGGCCAAACAAAAGAGAAAAGAGCCTACGCACTATCGAATTTCTTACTATCGGATTATCAAACCGATAGTGACAATGACATACCGAATTTCCACCGGTATGATGTAAGGATCCTAGATCCCACCTTCAACTCTTTTCTCGAAGAGCATACAAGAAGAAGAATGATTTTTCAAAGTGGATCTACTGGTTCCCCCTCTCTCTCAAAGGAAACACATCGAAGTGGTTGGCTTCATATGACTTGAGCCAATTCGCCAACTTTGAAGACTTGGCGAATTGTTTCATTCAAAGGTTTTCACATAATGTTGAAGTCACACCGACTTTAAATACTTTGAGAGACACGAAGCAAGCTCTTAATGAAGATGCACACGCATTCATCATTAGATAGAGGTCACTTTTGGGCCAAGTTAGAGAACCCATATCCGAAGGATATGCTGTAATGCTCATCATAGAGAATTTCAAAATTGATTTGAAAGCCCTCCTCTCACTCCATGAAATCTTGAATTTTCAAAATTTGATAAAGAAAGCTTCGCTCTTTAAAGCGAATTTGAAAAAAGGAGTGTACGAAGATTTATGGAAGGAGAGGAGTTTTCAGAAACCCCAATTTGAAAAGCAAGGGGCATATGGGCCACACACACCGGAGAGTGGAGCCAAGACCTAAAAGGTTGCGAATGTCCAGGTAGAGCCAAGCTCGATCAGACCCTCAAAACCCTCTAAACAAAAACATTTCAAGAAAAATAAAAAAAAAGTTTAAAAAAATGTAGTTCACCCACCTAGGACAACCACTCACGAAGGTCCTAGACATCCTCTTAACCCAGGGTCTAATAAATCTCCCAGCCATTCCAGAAGAGGCACCCCCTAAGGGAAGGTTTCTAAACAAGTGTTTTGCTCTCCAAAATAAAATCAAGGACTTGAGGGTAGGCTTTACGTCTCGGAAGAACTAGAGCCCTCCCAAGCAATCCTAAAAGATCCCTTTCCCAACTACTTAAGCAAGAGCGGGAAAGGAAAAAAGGTACACCTTCTTCCTCAAACTTGTGGGATTGACCATGCATTGCATACGGTTCACACTACTTGTCACGCACCACTTTCCATTGTAATAAAAAAGACAAGCAAGTAGTGATCCGAGGAGTGCTTAGAGTCCTGCCCCCGGCTAGAGTATTGATAGAAACTCGTAGTGCTCTGAGGCATCTAAGTAGAACCAAGATAGGAACGAGCCTTAGAGAAGGTATAGGCGAGGTGACTAGGTCCGAAAAGATCTATCAACCTCGACACTTTGCTAAAAATGCTAGTAAAGAAGTGATCATTTTGCCCGGCCTTTCAAAAGCATGCATCCCTAATGCATCTCATGGCATGGATAAGGATAAAAGTGTTGTGTTAACCCCATACAATTTATAACTTCATCTTTCAAAACTTCTCATAAACATGTCTATCTTAGAGTTGATTCAAACCTCACCTAAATATAAACAAGTCTTTGAGGAAATCCTAGAAAAAGCTAAGGATAACACATCTATAACTCCCAAATCCTTATCCTTCTTGGTCTCCCTAATCTTTGCCAAGGCCCCTATCGTGTTCACCAAGGATGATTTAGAGAGATCAAATACAACCCATAACCAAGCCTTGCATATAGAGGTGGTATTCAATCATCACACTCTAAACAAGTACTTCGTCGATGGGGGAGGAGGTCTAAACATTCTTCCTCTTCACGTGACCTTTCAAATAGGAGTCCCCATTTCTAGGCTAGAATCGAGCCCTATCGTTATCACTAGATACGATGACAATTCATCCCACCCATTAGGAGCCATCGAGTTGCCCATGGAAGTGAAAAACATTCCACATATGGGACTGTTTCATGTCTTAGACATAAACCCCCATTATAACTTGTTGTTAGAAAGGCCTTGGATACATAGCCTCCGAGCCGTCCCTTTAACCTTTCACAAGTTTTTGAAAATTCCATGGGATAGCCAAGTGGTGGTAGTCCTTGGAGAAGACCATCCCCACCTTAAGGGAATTCAAAACTTCCCTTGTCTATCGAGTCATCCATCAAGTGAGAAGGCTATGGAAATACATCACTCACCCCAAGTCGTCCATCCCTTAGGAGGCCTTCAATCCCATAGAACCATCTACCTCTTAGGAATCCCCAAACGTGTAAAGTCACCCTCCCCTAGGATCATGCATCTCTTAGGGAAGCCCAAGCCATCTCCAACTCCCAAATGTGTAGAGTCATCTTCCCCTAGGGTTGTGTATCTCCTAGGAAAGCCCAAGCCATCTCTAACCCACACCTCCAAACTAACTCGTGTATATAAGCATGCTATGGACGACACATTATTCCAAGGCCACCCACTTTACAAAAAAAATTCCAAACTCAAGAAGGCTTGGAATATGACGTTGAACATGGGATATAAACCGTATCAAGGGCTAGGAGTCAAGAGATAAGGTAGGTTAGAGCCTATCATACCTTTGCCTAACCCAGGTCAACATGGATTGGGACACACCCCATCCATACCCCCTGAGTCACCACCTAAAACCAATTGGGACAAGGGTACCCTAGAACCCACTAATACCGAAACCTGTGGCTTAGACCTCTTGTTTAGAGTCTAATTCATGGTGTTGTCCTTGTAGGGTTGATGAAAGACCCCTCTTTTAAAAAAATCTAAAAAAAGTATATATTTGGAAAAACAAAACAGAATGGAAAATCTTCAAAACCCAAAAAATATTTGAAAATTTCGAAAACTCAAAAAAGAAAGTCATTTGTGTGCATTCTCTTAGCATTTATTTGGAAAAAGCTAAAAAATTAAAAGATCTCAAAATATAAAAATATAAAAAAAGTCTTTTACATTCATCCTCCTAGCATTTGCTTAGAAAAAGACAAAAAAATCGAAAAAATTAAAAACTCCAAAAATCTTGGCCATGTACAAATCCCAATTTCGAGTTCTTCAAAACCCATATATATTCCCAAACCAAAATCGTCCAAGACCATTATGCACAACCCCACTCTCTCGCACGATACTTTCCTACAAATTAAAGTACTTGAGAGTGACCAAAGCAAGGGGGAAGATCCCCTCATCCATGAGGGAGATCAAGCCTCCGAGCTTCCCGAATTCCATAGAATCATTGACTTAGAAAAGCCTTCAAATTTCGTAGGAGGGGATTTTCTAAAGATCAATCTAGGGAGTGAGTCTAACCCAAAATGTGTCAAAGTAGGTACTTGTTTGCATGAGTATGAAAGAGCATCATTCATTGCACTTTTGAAATCCTATGTGAATGTATTTGCATGGACTTACAAAGACATGTCGGGTCTAGACCCTATGATCGTAGAACAATATCTTTCCTTAAAACCAAATGTAAAACCCGTGAAACAAAAGCTTAGAAAAATCCATCCCCATGTTTACTCCCAAGTAAAAGAGGGTTTAGAAGATCTTTTAAAAGCCGGATTTATAAAACCCATTGCTTATTCTGAATGTCTTTCAAATATTGTTGTGGTTCAAAAATCCAAGAGGAAAATTCGGATTTGCATTGATTTTACAAATTTGAACAAAGCCACTCCAAAAGATAATTTTCCTCTTCCAAACATTGATTTGATAGTGGATAGCACTGTAAATCATGAAATGTTTTCTTTCATGGATGGCTATTAGGGTTACAACCAAATCAAATTAGCACCAAAAGATCAGGCCAAAACTGCTTTTACTATACCTTAGGGCATATAATGTTATACGGTTATGCCTTTTGGTTTGAAAAATGTCGGTACCACATACCAAAGAGCCATGACTAGTATTTTCCATGATCAAATCATTAGCTCTTGGAAGTATATGTGGATGATCTTTTGATAAAATAAAAAACCCGATGCACTCACAGTAAATCTTTGCAAAAAGTTTTTAAAAGACTTAGGCTTTATAAATTGAATCTAAACCCTCAAAAGTGTATTTTTGGAGTAGAATTGGAAAAACTCTTACGGTTCATGGTAAGCCAAAGGGGCATAGAGGTCGACCCCTCTAAGTGTCAAGCCATCATAGACATGCCACCACCCTCCAACTTGACCCAAATCCGAAGCCTCCAAGGTCGACTCCAAGCAATTAGGAGATTTATCTCTAATCTAGTAACAAGATGTGAACCTTTCAATAAGCTTTTGAGAAAAGGGGTTAAATTTGAGTGGGATTTCGATTGCCAAAAAGCTTTTGAATGATTAAAAACATACTTGGTAAATCCTTCGATTTTAAAACCACCAAATCAAGGAAAACTTTTATTGTTTTACATTTCCATTCATGCGAATACATTGGGTGCTTTGCTTGCTCAATATGAGGATGATAGTCTTAAGGAGTATGCTATTTACTACATTTCAAAAACTCTATTGGCCTATGAAAGAAATTATCAAGCCATGGAGAAAATGTGTTTGGCCTTGGTATGGGCTTGCCAAAAGTTTAGACATTATTTCCTAGATCATGAAATTTGGATAGTGTGTAAACTTGACCCAATGAAAAACCACTTTGAAAATCCTATCCTAACGGGTAGGCTAGGTAAATAGCAGCTCCTCTTAATGGAGTATGATATCAAATTTCATCATCAAAGCTCCATTAAGGGACAAGCCCTAGCTGATCATGTGGTTGAATTGCCTCTTCAAGATACATATCCCATACTTGATGAAATGCCTGATGAAGGCATCTTTGCAAATGAATTTCAAAACCATGTTTTATCAAATTATTTTAATGAATATCAAGTATGAAAAATTTACTTTGATGGGGGAAAGAATCAACAAGCGGCAGGTGTGGAGATCATCCTCATATCCCCTGAGAAAGAAGAAATCCCAATTGCAATTCGACTAGATTTTTCATGCTCAAATAATATGGCTGAATATAAAGCACTCATACAAGGCCTAAAAATTTTGAAAAAATCTAGGGGCATCATGTATTGAAGTCTTTGGAGATTCTATGCTTGTTATCAACCAAGTTTTGAAAATTTGGCAAGTCAAAAATAAAAAACTCATACCATATCATGAATTGGCCACTCGCTTGGTCGATTCCTTCAAATCATGCACTCACTCACATAGGTAGAGAGGACCACCATAGAAGATGCCCTCTCATCTCTAGGGTCATCCCTAAGAATGGACCCCACTATGAGAACTCGACCCTTAGAGATCCTACACTTACCCCAAAATTCAATTGAAAAATCTTGGTTTCAAGACATTATAAACTTTTTTAGAAAATGGAGGATTTCCCAAATTTGCTTCTTTTAAAGATAACTTTTATTCGAAAGATTTCAACTCGATATGTGATTTTGGGAGGGGTTCTTTACAAAAGAGTTTTACCAGCATCTTGTTGAGATGTAGGCATTTGACATCATAGGATCAATCTCCCCAATTGCATAAAATGAACATAGGTTCATCTTAGGAGCTACCGAATACTTTTCTAAATGAGTTGAAGCTACCTCCTTGGCTAATGTCCAAGGACAACATGTAGTGGCATTCATTAAGAAAAATATCTTGGTTCGATTTGGAGTTCCAAGAGATCTAGTGTCAGATAATGGCACGCCTTTCAAGAATGAGAAGATAGAAAAGTTATCTAATACCTATGGCATAACTCAACACTTCTCATCGCCCCCTACTACCCTCAAGGCAACGGCCAAGCCGAAGCCACGAACAAAACTCTCATAAGCGTCATTGAGAAAATTTTAGAGAAGGGTAGGACATGGCATGAGAAGCTAGATGAAGCCTTATGGGATTATCCGAACACCTACAAATGCCACACCCTTCGAGTTGATTTATGGTACAAATACCATACTCCCCATTCATACCAAATTGCATTCATTTCATACATCACTTGCACTCAATTTACCCATACAGACTCTACAGCAAGCTAGGATGGCTGAGCTTGACCTACTTTATGAGAAGAAGCTCCATGCCATGGATCATGCACATCATATCGACAAAGGATAGCCCGACATTATGAAAAGCATATGAAGGCTCACCACTTCAAAGTGAGAGGCCTTGTATTGAAAATCATCCACCATCGTGGCCCACAATCACTTAGTAAGTGGCGGCCCAACTGGGATGTTCCTTATGTTGTAAGGGGAACAACCATAAACAATGCATATTGGTTGATTGATGTTGAGAGCAGAAATTTAGTAGACCCTATAAATTCCCAATACTTGAAAAAATATTACGTATAGGGTCGAAAAGATTTTTAAATGGGTCTCCTTTGAACTTCTTGAAAGAAGGATCAAGATGGATTGTATGACCTTAAATTAGAAAATCGATGCTTTATGAAAAGTAGAGTTTTCAAAATCATTCGGTAACATTTCAAAAATCTTTGGCTTACAAAATGAAGCCTAGTTCAAAATAGCAAAATATTTTTAAATGGTAGATGCTATTAGAAAATGGGATGTTATTGGTTGGATCGAGTATCCAAAGGGATGAGTGTTCCCCCCCATTTTACTTCTGCCTAAAAAGAAAATTGACAAAAAACAAAAGAAAGAAGAAAATAAAAACCTCCAATATAGAGGTCTTCCAAAATCAAAAGAAAAAGAAGAAAACAAACACCTCTAATATAGAGGTCTTCCAAAAAGAAAAAAGGAATACAAAAACTCCTTTAAAAGAAAAAGAGGTCTTCCCTTTGAAAGAAAAAGAAAAGCCAAAGTTCAAAAGAGCAATTTTTCATCTCTTGGCCTTAAACCACGGGACACTTCAGAAGGGACCATGGTAATTCTTTCCCAAATCCCTACAACTTAACCTAATAGAGAGAGGTTTGTTAATTAAAATTATAAAGCAGGAATAGGATCTACTTATTTGGATTTTATTTTGTTTGAGAATTAGACTTTGTTATGTGGGAAATTGAATTTTGAAATGTCTTCCAAAATTTCTTACAAAACCTCTACTAAAGTAGTGGGTATTGAAACCCAAATGAGGGAAAATATGAGAAATTGGAA